>JAUMHI010000043.1:26876191-26890434 GCA_032359435.1 Enteromius unitaeniatus
TGAACTGTTGCCATCTGGTCGGCGATACAGAGCACCAAATACCAGGACTGTCAGACACAAGAACAGTTTCTTTCCCCAGGAAATCTACATCATGAACAGTTAATAGTTCTCCCACTGTGCAATAAAAACATGTGCAATAACCAATGTTTATTTTTATCGCCCTACAGGATAGTACATTCTTCATCTTAGTATAATTTTTAACCATAGTTTTTTATGCTATTTCTATTTAATCCATAGCCCACATGTACATACAATCCACAGTTTATTTATTGAAATTTATATTGTGTTTTTTGATCTTTTTAAATTATTTTATTCTTTGTTGTGTTGTAGTTGTCTCTGTGTACTGGTAGCTGTGACACCAAAACAAAATCCTTGTATGTGCAAGCATACTTGGCAATAAAGCTCTTTCTGATTCTGATTTTGCATATTAAAGCTGGGTACTGATTAAGATTATATTAATAAACAAAATAAATCAGACTTCTTAGCCTTACCTTATATTTACATATGTTACTCTTCAACAGAGTTACCTCCTCTTGAACTTGTTTGAATCTCTCTTGTAAGTACCTGCGATACAAAAAAAACTATTATTGCATTAAAAAAAACTCTAAACTGTGTGTGTTCAGCAAATCAAAACTGTGCGTGAATACATTAGCAATCAAATTCAGCTTAACACACTGCAACACAGGCTGAAAAATCTAAATAAATCCAGCTTCAAATGTTTTACATAGTTTTTGTCTGGTGCTTTTGGGTCACTAGCTAGGTCAAGGCTTACCAAAATGTCAATCAGCAGTAAAAAGGGTAGTTAGACCTGGTAGTCCACAGTGAACCAGCAATAAATCAGCTGTTTTTAAAAACCAGCACTTTAATATGGCCATTTTGGCCTGTGGTTCTTTACTAGGGGTCCAAGCCCACTAGAGGGCCTCAGAAAACATTAAAGGGTGCCTGAATATGACACAAAATAATTTAATATATTTATATATATATATATATATATTTGTAAAAAAAATAATATTTTAAATATTATCATTTAAATATTTTTAATATTTATTTTAATTCACTCCCTCATTTTTTAAGGAAGCAGAGCAGCAACAACCACCACCACAAAAAACAAGTGCTAAAAAAACAAGACTAAAAAGACTTTTGTATTTATTTATTTAATTTTTTTTTAATATTAGTTACTTTTTATTTTTTACCTATGGATAAAACAAAACCTAGACTACATGTGAAAGCCTTTTAAATATTCTTGCGGACAATAAAGAGGCCTTGCAGTCAAAATGGTTGAGAACTGCAGCATTAAAAATAATAAAGATCAGCATTAATACTCTCTGACTTGTTTTCCATGCAGAGGACGTCCACATCGATGATGCGTTTCTCCTGGCCACCCAAGATGTGGTTCAGCTCGAGGTTGAGACGCTCAGCCTTCTCCTTAAACACTGTCCTCTCTGCCTTTACATCATGCAGTTCATCGCTCAGCGTCTTCACACTGTGTTCAAGTTCTTCTCTCTTAAAAAAAAGAAGAATAGAAATGGTACCAGCAGACATTCTTACAGAGTGCTGTATTTTAATTTCTTTAATTACAGTGAAAATATCATTAGGACATAAGAAAGATCATGAATATGTCGTTCTTATTCACTTGAACTGGAGAAGTGCAATAAAAGAGTTTGGGAATAAAAATAAATAAATCAAAAACAAAAAACCCTAAAGATATAAAAACACACATGCAGTGCTGCTTCCTCCAGCTGCCTGACCAGATCCTCTCTCTCATGAGCAGGGAAATGTCTGACCCCAACTTCATCGTCCCCGAGCCTCTGTTTGGTGATGGTCATTCTTAACAGCTATGAAGGGAAGAAGACAACTGGGATCATTAGCTATGTTTCCATATTTCCATCCATGTATTTTAATGGAAATTCTGTGAAAAAACAAAACTGGATGGAAACTCCAGTGTGTGAAATGTTTTAACTTTTAATTTAATTTACAGTTAATTACTGTAGTTTCATGACTGATATAATGTTAATGTATAAGTGCTGAAATTTGTTTTATACCTTTGTAATACACTGAAAAGCAGCTAGTTATGAGAATCACAAAGCCTATCGCAAGCAGCTTTTAAATATTAGCATATAGAAGGTGCACAAAGTCAATCACACAAACAGTAAACACTATAATAGTAACACACATGAAACTTAATAATGTAATTAACGATATTAGATGTAACATACAACCATAATGTACAAAAGTGATAAGAAAAAACTGAAAAAACACAGTTATTTGAACAAAAAACGGTTTACGGTTATTTACTGTAAATTATGCGTTCTTTTTCCACTTACATTACATGTAATGTCTTATACCGTTTTCACTGTATATAGTAGGAGAACTTACCATTAACCATATAAGAGGTTTTTACTGTACAATTTTTACAGTTTTTTACAGTTAAATTTACTGTCATTTTTTACAGTACGTGAGGTGGATGATTCAAATCTCAGCATCTCAAATATAGTTTTAGTTGTTTTTGAAAGGCCTTCTGTCTGTCTCACACAACTGCATTCCCAAACACCTGACATCCAAATGCAAAAATAGGATAAGAGAGTTTGTTATTGTGCAAATCAATTATCATGTGGAAAAAAAGTCACAGGATTTCATCTCTTGCTGCAACTTTGGTAACCCTTTATTTCGATGGTCCACTTTAGATATTCTACTAACAGTAAGTAACATGTGCAGCTACATGTCAACTAGCAGTCATTAGAATATTAGTAGACCATTTGCTTATATCTTCAAACACTTTATTTTGATGGATCCACAACACACTACATACTGACTATCTGAAACTGAGAGCTAGTATACATGAAGTTGTGAATTTATGAAAATTAGTTGACATGTAGTTACAAAGTTACTTATAGTTAGTAGAATGTCTAAATGGACTATCGAAATAAAGTGTAACCACAACTTTTTATTTTACTGCTGATACTTTTTCACAGGAAGTGGAAATTCTGTGCTATTGTACACAGAGGAGCTGAAGCAGAGCTTTATTTGCAAATGTTTTATGTGATATTCCAATTTTATTCACAGGGTATAATCAGCAGATTTGGTAGGAAAAAGTTATTTTTTGAACATTTTTACCTTATTGTCTCCCTGTGTCTCAGTAAGTCTCTGAGTCAGTTCCTTTATCTCTTCAGCAAGCTGTTTATTTCTCTCCCTCGAATCCATCAACAACTGAGCCAGACTGACCTGAGAAAGAGAGAGGGAGCAAAAGACATCAAAACAAAGAGAAGAAGAAAGCGATGACCTGCAAGAACTGGTGAAATATCACAATCATCAACTGACCTGATTACGTTTTTCTGGTGGAAGTGAAGAGTCGCCATCCTGAAATACATTATAAAACATAATCATGAACGATGAAGATAATAATGTCGATAATAATGCACAGTAAGCATATAGAGACACACAATCAGTTCCCTGTACTTCCTCTTCAAGCTCTGGTGTGTCTCCCGCAGCTGGTTGGCCATCAGCTTGTACTGGTCTCTCTCCTGCTGACAGCTGTCCAGCTCTTTGGACAGAATCAGGAGGGCGTCCTTCTTGCTCTCCAGCTTACGTTTGCATATCAAAAACTAAACAAATGAGTAACAAAAGTATCAAAATAATAGCAAAAACAAAGCTTTATTATTAAACTAAATCACTAGTACTACAGTAACTTTTATTACTTGGATATGACAAAACCTTTTTTTCTTTTATGGTAAAAAAAAAACAAAAAACTGTGAGGCTTTATATTTAAAAAAAAATTTTTTAGGATGAAGTAAATACAATTACAACCTTAGACAGTAGAGTGTGGATAGATACCAAAATTATCAATTATATTAACTTGGAATAAAAAAAGTGTGTCAGAATAACATTCTAAAATTACAGAAATATAATTATATAAATACTTATATATAAAGAAGGAAAACAAGTCAAGTTTATTAATTTGCTAATGGACATTACCTAATAATTCACTACTTATAGCTTACACTTGACTTTAAATGTATCAGTAAGACATTTTATAATAATAAAGCAAGTGTAGTGGATGATAGAGTGTTGATATTTTGAAAAAGAACAAGGACTAGTTTTGGACTTTTCATTATATTTGATATAAGAAAAATCTGTATAATTCCTGCTTAAAATAAACAGAGCAACAACAATAAAGAGAGCAAAATATTTGTATATTTATATTTTATAAATATATTTGATAAAATAGAGCAAAAGCTTTTAAAAATATATCTTCATAAGTAAATAAATGTAATTATATATATTATAATTTTATTAAAATATACATATATTCAAACAGCAAAAAAAAAAAGTGGTTCTGGGCCTTAAACTGACTCAAAACAAGCATAAAATAAGCTAAAACAAATGGATATATTTATTTCTTTATCTCATAAGAATCACCAGGACTCCTGTGCCATGGGAAAACCATAGAGGCACTTTTTAAACATTCGATTATAAAACTTCCGACAGCGTTAAACTTCGCCACCAAATAACATTTGATTGTTCGTGAGTGATGTAATAAACGCGTGTATCTGGTGTGTGTTTGTGGAGTTCAGGTGGTCGGCGACACAGTGCCATATGGAAACATCATCATCATCATCATCATCATCATCATCAACATCACTGTCGTGTTTTAATAAAGCAGCACTAACCTCGTTCACTAAACCTTGCCAGTCACTTTCACTTCGTTTGGACGAGGTCATATCTTCCATCGTTTGGCGATGATATAATGTCAAAGCTTTGGCGAGCTCTACGGAGACTGAGAGCAGGAACTTCAGCTTCCTCTCAGCACTGTTTACTCTGGGTCAGCTGGTGCACAAGATCCGGGTTTACCCAGCTCTGAACCACCAGCCATCTTCACAATATCAGTGCGGGCGTCGACGAGAAACTGGGACTTCAGGAGCGAATTTATCAAACTATGTGCATATTAAAGGGTTAATGGTTTATTTTGTACTGTACAGAGGATATCCAACCAGTAGATGGCGAACACAAATTATAAGAAAAATATGAAGATATGCCAACGTTAAGTTTCAGCGAAACAGTAATTAAAATGTGTGCATCCTTTTTTATTCAGCTCAGTGGTCATTATTTATTTGCATAACAACCCTGACACTACACAAAAGCTAACGAACCTGCATAGCCTTGCACTTAAAGAAATACAGTAGTTCACTCAAAAATGAATATTGCCCCATATTTAACTCACCCCCAAGCCATCATTGGTGTATATGACTTAAGATATCACTTTTAGGCGAACACAGTTGGAGTTTTGAAAAAAAATGCATCCTGGCTCTTCCAAGCTTGGTAATGAATAGTGGACCTTATTTTGAAGCTACATAAATTGGATGCATCCCTTGTAAATTTAACCTATACGCCTCCAGGGGGGTTAACACCTGTCTTTTGAAGCAGATAGATGAGATTTTGTAAGAAAAATATTTATATTTTTAAAATTATAACTCAAATCACTGATTTCTAGCAACAGCTATATATATATACTAGGCCTGTTTAGGTTTGGTGTGGGCTGGCCCTAGCTCATTGTGCCTTAAAAAAGCCAGCATGCAAGCACAAGGACGTTTGCAGTGACAGGGGTAAGGACATTTAACAGACAACACAAAAAGTGGCCTTTCAAAAAGGTAATGTTGTATGTTTTAATTCTCTTCTGTCTGCATGTTTCTGGCCTCTGCATCACATCTGTCTCCAACCAAAAATGAAAAATGCAAATTTTGAGATTTACTCACACTCATGCGGTCTCAGATGTTTATGACATGTTTCCATATAACTTGCTCCAATTCAAGTGTACAATGGTCAAGTTTAAAAATATTAAGTTTACAAATCAGCCTTTAGAGGTGACGGGACTTTTTACAGTACTGTTATATGCGATTGTCATGCATGTGTCATGTTACCTAACTAAGGTAAGGTCTGAAGGTGTGATAATTAAGGTAAAAATGTTAATTAAAGTTCAGGTTAAGATACTTGTTATTTATGTTCTCATTATTATTTTCTCTAAATGGAAACAAACGCTACCACACAGCACTGAAAGGTACCATGAGGTCAATTGCATGCAATTAAAAATATTTCTAATTGAATATGTATACTTTTGTTCTGCTGAAACATTAAGTCCACAGTTTTTTGTAACTGACAAAACAAATGACTGGTGTCAGCTAAATGAGATTTATATTCATGACGCTGAGTTGATGTCCATTCTGACACTTTCTCTGGAGTTCCATCCTCTCTCTTTGGCAAACAAGTACACACTCCCAAAGAGATCAGGGAATAAAGTCATCAGGTTGATTTTCACAGCGTCAGCTTTACTGAGAAAGAACAACACAAAAACAAAAATAATTAGGCAAGAAAGTATTAGTTAAAACTCTATGCTACTTTTCTCCGTCTGGTTGGAGAAGGACAATTGGTCCTTTCCTTATTGTCCGCCTTGCACTGTAAAAGCATTACCAGCTCAGATTTTCCCATTTTTTTCCTATAGTTTTTTTCCAATTCACTTTAAGTTATTCCAGTGACTCACTAATGCTCGTGTAGGTTGCGAATAAATCGCAGCAGGCCCAGTGTGTTTTCAGGATAAGCTTTCTTCTTATCATCCAGTTTCTGGACAAGGTCCGACGACAACTGGGAAAACAATATTTGACACCAAACAATGGTAATAATGATATTCCACAATAATAATTAAACATTTAAGCTGCAGGATATTAAGTTCAACTATATTATGTAATATGGACTTTATTAAATATTAAGTATTAACACTTAAACTAATGTAATACTTACTTTAGTCTTCCATTCAGAAAAGCTCTTGGCCTCTGTGTATTTTGCAATGGCATTAAGGAGCTCCTCATCTGCATCGCGACAGTTTTCAGCTTCTTTCTCACTTCCCAATATTTTCAGATACCTCACTCTCCTAAACCAATTTCAGAAATATTTTCAAATCAGTTGACAGATATATTGTCTATTTGTTAATGTCTCTTATGTTGTCCTTGTGACACCATTCTTGTTCAAGGGTTAGTTCACCCACAAATGTAAATTCTGTCATTAATTACTCACCCTCATGTCGTTCCAAACCCATAAGGCCTTCGTTCATCTTTGGAGCACAAGTTCAGATATTTTTGATGATATCAGAGAGTTATCTGACCCTCCATAGACAGCAACACAACTGAAATGTGCGGGTTTGGAATTGGAATGACATGAGGGTGAGTAATTAATCACAGAATTTTCATTTTTGGGTGAACTAACCTTTTAAAAGCGACATACAAAAAAATTGTGATTGACCTGAACTTGAGTTGGACAATAACATCACTAGTCAACAATGACTATTTACTATTGTTCTCTTAATATAGAAGCTTCACAGCAGAATTGAATTTTGCATTATTGACACATTTGGTTTTTTTTCACATCACCTCTTTTTTTCAAAACAAATTGAAAGGTTTCCAGCCTTGTCCCACTCTTGCACAGACTGGAGAGCCTCTGAACATCTTTACTTCTGAGACACTCTGCCTCTCTAAGACATTGCTTTAATAGCTAATCATGTTACAGACCTGATGGCAATTAACTTAATCAGTTGCTAGATGTTCTTCCAGCTGAATCTTATTTATGTTCTCTATGTTCTATTGTGAATAATATATTAGCTCATGTGATTTAAAAGTCTTTTAGTTTTCATTTCTTTCAAAAATGTCCCAACATTTCCAGAATTCGGGTTCGACTTCACGCGGCGCCGCAAGAAATCGGCTGCCGCCTTACAAAACAATGAATTCTGGGAAGATCATTTGTCCGACTTTGACCGTCGCTGCAACTGCCTTTCGCTCATATGTGCAATCAAAGTACCGTGAGAGCAAAACGAGAGCAGTCACGCAGTTGCTGAAAGTCGGCTGCGAAAGCCTTGATGACGACACACTTTATTCTCATTGGTCAGATTGTGTGACGACAAGCAAGATGTGTGCTGCCTGTTTTTTTCTTTAAAAAGTTCCTGTATGTAATCAAGCATTATATCGAATATCTGATATTCAAACAATACATTAATGATGAAAATGAAGATTAGGTGATATGGTAAATATATCTTCTTATTGTCTAAGAGTCAAAAAACTGGTCAACCAGAGGCTGGATGTTGTGAGAGGCTTCACTACGCCTAATAAACTTCTTATATTTGAAAAACTACAAAACAAAGATACAAATAATAAACGTCATACTGCATTACATAAAAGTCACTACGGAAACCAATAGGTGTCCGACCTGACGGCCATCTCTTTACTCCTCCCCTGACTGGTTATTGTTTCATTAGCTTGTTTTATTGATTTATTTCTTATTGATTTTGACTTTATTTAATGTAATTTAATGTACTGTTCAGAGTAGATATTTTTCAGATAGCTTTTTAAAGACTCTAAAGGTTTCACCATGTTTGTATTTGAGTACAGTACAGTGTTATTAGAAATATGAAACTTCAGTACCTACTGAAGAAAACATAAACTAGAACATTTCTAGAAATACAATACAAATGTTATTCATTGCATAGAAGTACACAACCTGGAAATGCAAAGGAAAAAAATACAAATGCAATAAAAAGAGCATACATAAATAGATTAGAATGTAATGTATTACAAGCTTATCTTCATTAAACGAAGTCTTATACATAGGCCTACATACATACATATATCTATATAATATATATGTGTGTGTGTAATTACAAGTCTTTAAAAAGTCTATCAATAAAGTATCTGAAAAAGATCTACTCTGAACAATACATTAAATTACATTAAATAAAGACAAAATCAATAAGAAATAAATCAATCAATCAAGCGAGTGCTTGTATTGCGCGCAGATGACACGTTTCCACGCGTGTAGATCTGTTTTCCTCTCGCTGAAATTAATTATCACGTGCACCAGCATCAGTTTGATTTAATGGCATAGATTTGCCGCTATAGACTTGACTTTTATTTCACCTGACAACTGTCATTAAAATCATATTTTACCGTTCATCAGTCCAAAAGAAGGGGTGTGCGAGGGTTTGCTCCACAGTTGGTCTCTCATTTGCATTTTCATTGATCATCCACTCAACAAGGTCCTTCCCTACATCCTCATCCAGATGCTCCAGTGAGTATTTTCCTCGTAAAATGTTGTACTCACAATCCACATCTTCACCAAATGGATGGTGTCCTCCAGAGAGAATGTAGTAGACCAACATCCCAGCAACCTTAAAAAAGGTTTGTGTTATCATGGCTTCAGAATGTTCCCTAAGGAAACTTTTAGCTAAATGATAAATATTAAAAACCCACCTGAATGTCAGAGCTCCTCTTGTAATTAGTGTTGACCTTCTCTTTTATGGTCTCTTTTGCCTTCCAGCATCTAGTTCCAGCAATGCTTGTTCGCAAAGTGGTTTCACTCTGTTTGAATCGGCGACTTATGCCAAAATCAGCCAATCTGGCTTTTCCATGTATGTCTATAAGAGAAATTTCAAATGAAGAAATTGATTTTTATTATTTTAATTGCATTAGTTTAGCTCCTACCAATCAGGACATTCTGGGGTTTGATGTCTCGATGGACCACTCTGCTCCTCTGATTGTGTAAAACCTGTAAGCTGCAGAGAACTTCCTTCACCAGCTTCTTCAGAATCAAAGATCTCTCAGAGCCATCATCTGGTAAATTATTTTGGATGTATTCATCCAGTGTGTATTCGCAAAGCTGAAGAACAAGGTATCCAAAATTGTCATCCTCAGCAAAGTCCACATAACGCACAATAGAGGGACTATCAAGTTCTGGAAGACGTAGAAAGTGCTCTTCATTTTTCAGAACTTGGTAATTAAACTTAATCATTCGTTTCACAGCCACCTCAGTGCCGTCATTCCTCAAACCAAGATAAACTTGTGTTCCATCACTTCCATTAGCGATCAAAAATTCAGGATCAGTAACAAGAGTAAGACCTGGCTGTCTATGTGTCCTGCTAGCATCAATGTTAGCTAGCTTCTCAAGCTTGGACTTCCAACGGTGGCTTGTTTGATGCCACCTTCTTGAGATATGTGGGTTCTCAAGTGTGAGCCGCTGCACACTTGAATTTAATTCATCAGTGGATGTCACTACAGTGTCCTCTTTATCTGGCTCCTCGCTTTCTTGTGATCCCGCTTCTTGTTGGATTTTCTTCTTCTTCTTCTTCTTTTTCTTCTTCCTGCTTGTTGAAAGAGCTGCAGTCTCGTCACATAAACTATCCACTGCACTCAAACCTGCTGGATTTTTCAGCGACTCATCCAACTTTTGCAGCTTTTTTTTCATGATTTCATCCATCTCTATCTCTGCAGTGTTAAGTATCACCTCTGGGATGGGTGACAATCCACACAATGCTACAAGTCCAGGAGCAATATCATTTATATAGGCAAACAGTCCATAGGTCAAAACTCCATTTAGATTTGAATAATTAGTACTAGTGAGAGGCAACAGACTTTGGCATAACTTCTCATAGACACAAAGACTGAGTCCCAGTTTCTGATCAGACGTCTTCTGCATCATGACATTGAGTATCTTCAGGATCAGATAATTGATGTTTTGTCCTAGTGCATTTCCAGAGTGCCGAAGACTGTTTGTTAGAATAGACACAAGATCACTAAATATTTGAGGGAAGATGCTTTTGCTGATACATAAAGCAACATTTAAGCACTTTAGTGGACTTAGGCAGTATTCCTGAGGGATTTTTGGAAAGCGCTTGATGACTCCCTCGATGTATCTGTCTGTGCTTTTTGTATCTTTTAACCACTTAATTGCACTTTGACGATACACCTCCTCATTTTGACCAATGACACCACAATACAACTCAAACAAAATTATATGATTGAAAGGATTCTCTTGAAAGAAATGTTTATTATAGACTCTGTAAACTTCTATCTGATGTTTTGTTTGTACAGCACAAAAAAGAGAAAAAAATAGATGAACTTTCTCAAAAACTTCACCCTGTGAAGATAACTGATGAATCATTCGCTCCACCTTTTTACAAAGCTCTGGATTTACCCCATAGTTCATTTCTGGGGAAGCTCCAGCCTCTATAAGTGCTTTCACAATGTCTTCACGGTCACGATCAACTGCTAATTGCAATGGACTTAAAATGTGTAACCCTTGTCCACTTGGATCAGCTTTTGCTGCAAGTAATCTTTTCATAATTGTCAGTGGAACGCCTGGTGTAAATGCAGCATAATGTAGTGGAGTTAGTCCATTTGTTGAGGGTTTGTTTGGATCAGCTGACTCTTCAAGTAGATAAGAGCAGATTTCTTCATTAAAGCATAAAACTGCAGCAGTTAATGGAGTAACATCATCATTCCAGAGCTCAGAAGGGTAAAGTTCATTAATATCTTTTGTTCTTAATAACCTCCGAAGTCTCTGCTCCTTGTTCTCTATGATGCATTGTATTAGAGCGTCTGTTTTTCTTGGTACTGCTTGAACTGAAACTGGAATTTGAATTTGGAATGGATGTGAAAATGGCACTGGGAACTGGAATGCCATGGATCTTCAAATGTGCACAATCTGTGGAGAGATGTGAAAGTCTGCATGAAATCAACATTTATTTTGTTAGCTCACATTGCTATTTTTGTGGTTAACAATGAATCTGTGTCTACAATAATTTGTTTGGACCAGCTAATATACTGTATATTGCATGATATATTCATGCACATAATCTTTAATGTAATCTTTAATCCAAGTCTGAGAATGCTCCTTCCCTCTAAAATGATGGGCCTTCTCTGATGGCTTGGGCACAAGCATGACATCCTGTAATTTACCTTGGTATATAAAAAGTTCTGTACATGGTAATGACATACTGTGAGCCTCAAACACCAGTATTTCCTCCTCCTTGTGTCAATCTCGTGAATAAATAAGGCCACTGAAAAACAAGCGAATCTGAACATAACACAGACTGTGATGTAACATTTAATACTATTTTTAAATATCCTTATTATTTATATAACAATAAGTGTAGTATTTGGGGTTGAAATCGATTTTTTTTTTCAGTGCAAAGAATCAAATAAGAAGCAGGCGTTTGGTGGCCAGAAAAATAAAATGCAATTTTATTTTAACCACTACAGGTATGGCTGTTAAATAAATATTACCTACATAATAGCGGTCATAATAGCTTATTTATTTATGTTTTGCTTCAAGACATTTCCAAACACTCAATGTTTACAAGTTTTGCATTTTTTAAATGTTGTATTTAAAAAACTGCACTTATACCCACATCTCAGTATTATTTTATGGCATTCATGTTAAAAAGGTCAGCAAATAGAGAATTTAACCCAATAAAAAAATTAAATAACGTTTAAAAAACACAAGGACACCAACTGCATTCAGGGAAACTCTTTCTTGTATCTGTTTACTAAAACTAATTCAACTTCCTACAAGGAGAGAAAGATTGCAGTAAGACTAAAACACTTAAACAGTATGATAACTAGCATAACATAACTGGTTATGATCGCTATTAGGATGTTTCTCATGCTATCTAACTCCAAATATAGCATATCTGCCTATTACCCTGTCTAAAAATAAACATGAACTATAACACGCTTCATAAAACACAACTACTGGCCAGATATCCAAGAGGTAAAATAATGCGTTTAAGGGTTATATTCTCTATTGTGTTTTGGACAGGGCACTGTGTGACATTTTCAATATCAGATCTTATTTCTGTGAATGTCCCGTTAACCTGTGTCCTATGACTTAAAACGCATACATTAGAGCCAAATGGGAAAAAAGAATCAAGTATTATTTTAAAAACAAGTAGCCTATAACAACGACGAAGAGAAATAATAATAATTGCGCGCAGTAGTTTCTTACCTTTTGCGCGCAATGACTTCACAGCTCTTCAGATGTGGGTGGAAAATAAAAGTGCTTCTTGTTGATATTTTTAGCGGCAGGCAAAGAGTTACTCCTGCCCTCCTCAGTTCATCCGAAGAACCCCACTTCATGGGATATATCCTCATATAGGCCTACTAGATTCGATCCATAAAGCTATTAACAGCTTTTATTGTTGTGCTCTTAGTACTAAGAACTAAGAAAGAATTGTGTTCCGTTCATACAGCCTTGATTGATATAATAATTTTCTTTAAAAATCATAGATTTTTGCTCTGTTCCCATTTGAGTGCATACAGAGAGGCTTTTATATTGCTGTATGAATGGTCTGCCTGTTGCTATATAAATGCGTCATTCAAAATATGTAATGTACGCCATTTTTGTCTTGGATAGCAACAATCACTTTCTTTGTGTGTTTTTAATCCAAATGCACATTTGCTAAAGGGACGGGATTGAAACAGTCAGCAAGAAGCAGGGGCGGATCTACTGGGTGGCAATTGCCTTGCCACCCCATCTCTAATGCCCTGTATATTGATAGTGGCAAATTGTACAAAATATCAGCTTTCAGTGTGGGATCGTCTTCTGCATCATGACATTCAGTATCTTAAGTATCAGATGATTGATTTTTTCTCCTTGTGGATTTCCAGAGTGCTGAAGACTGTTTATTAGAATTGGCACAAGATCACTGAATATTTGAGGAGAAACACTTTCACTGACACACAAAGCAGCATTTAAGCAGTTAAGTGCAATCTGCCTGTATTCCTGAGGGATTTTTGGAAAGCGCTTGATGACTCCCATAATGTATTTGTCTGCATTCTTTGTATCTTTTAACCACTCGATGGCACTCTGACGATACAGCTCTGCACCTTGACCAATGACACCAAAGCAGAGCTCAAAATAAATCAAATCAAAAAAAGGATCCCCTTGAAAAAAAATTTCCTTATAGACTCTGAAACTTCTGTCTGATTTTTGGTTTGTACAGCAAACAAAAAAAAGACAGCTATATGTGCTTTCTCAAACACTTCACCCTGTGAAGATAATTGAGAAATCATTTGCTCCACCTTTTTATCAACCTCTGTATTCACTCCATAATTCTTTACAGGTGAAGCTCCAGCCTCTATAAGTGCTTTCACAATGTCTTCATGGCCTTGATCAGCAGCACATTGCAATGGAGTAAACAATTGTAATTGACATCCATCTGGGTCAAAAAACACTTTCCACTATCGGGCCAAGCAGTTCTCTTTGCAGAACCGTTCCATTCTGCGCCTATCCTATGGTTTTATTTTTCCACTGCAGGGCCACTACAGTTTTTGCATATTGCTTACACACTTTTTTCAAAATTTGGCCCATTATGTCAAAACTCTACACACAAAATAATTAGACACAGCACTTGGAGATTAACAACTCACATC
>JAUMHI010000043.1:26890534-26902647 GCA_032359435.1 Enteromius unitaeniatus
CATTTAGGTTAAAAAATATGCAATCAAAATGGATGGAAATTCTACATGCAATTAAAATACATAAATCCTATGAATTGGGCCTAAATATTTTTTAATGTGTGGCTTGACCATGACTGTACCTGTGATGTTGTCGTAACTCCTGAAGTTCATCTCGATGTGGTCCCATTGGAGCACCATGCAGCTCTCTATGTTGGGAGCAGCAATGGCCACATACACGTCATTCTTGTGGGAGAACGTGTCCACAGACAAAGACTCAGTAGACACGGAGTGGAGTGGAATGAAATCTGGACAACATATGGTAAAAGCACATCTTAGTAATCCTCTTTTGCATCTTCCATTTGATACACCCAAACAAGGATATCAACATGATATGCACCAATATACAAAACGTAACAAAGCATCACTTGCTTACCATTTTGAATATCAATTATGCATGTATCTCTTTTTATATTGAACGGTTTATGTTGTTAAGAAGATTTCTGCTTACTGCAATGCTTAAGTAACAAATTGCAATGTTAGAATATCCTTCTGTCTTTGCTGTCTTGCTTTACTTTTTTTTTATCACTTGCGCTAAAAATCCAATCAGATTTTTCACTCTCGCTGAAGTAAACATTTATTTATACAGCACCTTTCAAATCAAAATTACAAAGTGTTTTACAATAAAAAAGATCAATACAGCAACAAAATACACAAAATACCAAGAAAAAGCCATACGATAAAAATGAGTCTTAAGAGGATACAGTAGTAGCCTGCCTAATATCCCCAGGATAGTTCCACAAAAGTGTTTAAACCATTATTTAAACCATAAATAGGGCCCTACTGGAGGATCTCAAGCAACGATCAGGCTCATAAAGAGTTAATAAATTACAAATATAGGCAGCCTGACCCTTCAAAGCTTTAAAAACAAGAAACAAAATCAATTTTAGCACTCACAGGCAACTAGTAAAGAGCATCAAAAATATGTCGATTTTTCCTGCTAATACCAGAATAAAGTTCCGGGATAAAAAGACATTCAATTGCATATCATCTGCATAGTAGTGGAACTACTACATAACTACGCTAAATTTAGTAGTAAAAAGATTTAGCAAAACTTCCCTGAGGGACCCCACAAAATAAAGGAGCATGAGAAGAAAAGGGATCTCCAAGCACTAAGGAAAAAGACCTATTCTTAATACACATACTGCAAAACACATTGCAAAAACCGTCGACTTGGTATGTCCCAGCCTGAAATGCAATGAAATGTAATTACACACTAAAAAATAAAGGTTCTCCATTGGCATCAATGGTTCCGTAAAGAACTTTTAGCACATTTTTGGAACTTTTCCATTTCACAAAGTGTGCTTTGTTATGGAAAATACTTTTTAAGAATATTAAAATGTTCTTCACATTAATAAAAAAAAAAACTTTTAGGAACTGTTCAATGAAAGATTCTCTGAAGAGCCAAAAAATGGTTTCTTCTATGGTGTTGCTGTGAAAGCTCCAACAAAACGTTTATTTTAAAGTGAATAATAACAGATCCTTTCTTCCTTTTAGTTCCATACAGAAGCATCGTTTGTTGATTGGATTTTCAGATCTGGATGTTGCACGTAAAATTGGAGACAGATGAGTGTGAGCTTGCAGGAGTAAATTTAAGCAAGCTAAATGATTGGAGAAGTCCAGCTAGAAGATCACTAGAAGATCCAGTTATGAAATATACAAGATCAATGCACAGTGCACAATGTTTACAATAAGATCTATAACATGCATTTAGAAAACAGATATGGTAAATTCATTTCATGTCGACTTTAGGAGTTATTTTTACCAAAGAATCTCAATGTATTGGTAAATGGCTATAAATAACGAACACAATCCACTGAATTGGCTTTATAGTCTGAAAACTACCAAGCATGCACATGCTCATTCTCAAACCTGTAGAGATGCATTCGTTATGCAAGCTCGCCATGTCATTGAGCCGTTTGCCCTTCATCTCCTCAGGACCAGCGCAGAGGACGTCTGATACAGTGGCATTTGTGCTCTTTAACCACATCATCAGCCACTTCGCTCGGCAGTCGCACTCAAAGACATTGCCCCTCAGGTCTCTGCAAGGAAATATACATGACAACATCAATGAGCATTGATCTTATTACATAGCGTATATTTCTGTAGGCTTAAAAAGACTTTTTAATCATATCATATTCAATGCACTATACTATAATACAGTTACTGCTAAAGAAGCATTCACAAAACTCACAGCTCTATCAATGAGTCCAGATCAATGAATAGATCTCTGGGCAAAGCTTTGATGTTGTTGTTTGCCAAAGACCTGTGAGGAATACAGCAAGACTCTGGAGAAAACTACAAATAATTGGCAAATGTATGTTCATTTAATATGATTAATCGTAACGTACAGATGAGTCAAATCCCTAAGTCCTCTGAAAGAGTGTTTTGATGTCGTTTCAATCTTGTTGTTTTCTATAAACCTGGAGAATGGAGAGAAAATTAGGAGTAGAAAGTAAATAAATGATTATTGTCAGTGTACATGAAAAATGAACAAGTATGATTAACTAATAAAACAATTGAATAAGAAAAAGAAATACATTTCTATTAAACATTTAGAATAATAAATGTTATAAGAATGTGTCAATATCTTCAATACCGTATGTAAAAATTCAAAACTCAAAACGTCCCTTTTTATTTTTCTCTCACATTAACAGCTTGCTTAAAGATGTACCATCCAAGATACAGACGGGTTCTTCACAGATTTGGAGAAATATAGCATTGCATCATTTGCTCACCAATGGCAGTGAATGGGTGCCGTCAGAATGAGAGTTCAAACAGCTGATAAAAACATCACAATAATTCACAAGTAATCCACTTCAGTCCATCAGTTAACATCTTGAGAAGAAAAAAACATCATCATCACAAGGTGTTTTAACTATAAACCTTTGCTTGTGGACAAAATACCTTAATCCACAATAATGGCTGTTTTTACTTATAAACGGTTCTTGATTTGGTGCTGGTTCTCTTCTCTTCTGTTAATTGATGGACTGGAGAGGATTACTTGTGGATTATTGTGATGTTTTTAATCAGCTGTCTGGTCTCTTATTGTTGAGGCACCCATTTTTTACAGAGTGATGCAATGCTACATTTCTATGAACCTGTTCCTACCAAGAAACCAACTCATCTACACCCTGGTGAACTATTCGTTTAGAACTTCATTTCTCTAAAAACGCCACTACATTATAACTACAAAGTGATATCTTTATAAAAGAGTAAAGAAAACTCACAGGTACTCCAGGTGCGGAAGGCCAGAAAATGCATCATCCCTTATTGTAGTGAGGGCATTGGAGTTCAGCAACCTGTCAGAGTTATATACAGCCATAATCATTCCCAACAATCACTGTTACTGGAATTATAACAATCACGCTGTGTGTGCAATACACATAGATAAAAAGTGCCCTGTCACTGTCAGTGAGTGCCAGGACAGGCACATATTTCTCTATATCTCCACATCAGTGTATCAGATCGCTGACATCCTGAAATACGCCAATGACAGCATGGAGAAGTCATCAGAGTCACTGTGTTCTCAGTGTCAAAAAGGGAAAAAAATCTGGAAGCAAATGTGCCTTGACTTACTAAATAGCTGAGGGGCGAGTGAAAGAGGCCTTTCTATTTGTCACCCGTCACCTTCAACTGTTCGGGTGAGGAGTACACTGGATTCCAGTGCTAAATAACTGAGGACAAAATGTGTTTAATGGATTGCTCTATATGCCAAGTAAGAATCCGATTACACAGGCCAAAATATTCTCCAATCCAGATGATTTCATCCATAAAGCAGTCTGGTTTTAAGGTTATTTTTATAGAGTTTTGATATATATTTAGGTAGCACTGGGATAATTTAGTAGGCCTCTTCCTTTTACAATACCATGCAAATCCAAATGTACCAAAAACACTCTTTAATATAAATTAAATGTTTTATTTTATTTCCAGGTAACACATGATTAGAAAAAGATTTTGGTCTACAGCAAATAAGCGAGAAGGGCCTTTCTAACTATGATCAGTCCCCTTTAAGTGCTGAGATGAGGAGTCCAGTAAATAGCTAAAGTGTTTTAATCCAAAAAGCAGTCTGTTTTTGAGGTTATCCAATACTTAGAGACTTGATATATTTTTGGTAGTACCGTGTAAATCAAAACAATCCTTAATAAAATAAAACATTTTATTTTCAGCTGAAGTGGGATGGATCTTCGGAGTTCGCAGCAAATATGACTGAAAACCCCAGAGCAATGTTTTTTTCCAGATTCTCAACCAATGCAAAGTTTACAGTAGTGAATCATTATCATGTCATTATACACATCTGCTTAGTCAGATGGGCTCCACTTACAGTAACTGTAAGGATGGCATGTGTGAGAACATCGCCTCCCTGACCTCAGAGAAGGTCCCATTCACAATACTCCTGCAAAACACCAGTCATATGAGACATCCATGACAAGCCTGACACAAAACGATACATTATAACAGAAATAAGACTGAATATGAGTCAATATATCAATGCAATATTTCCACGTTTAAACCCAAGTGCACCCTACTAGCTGATCTAATACAGAGGCTTATGTGGACTTACAGTGAACTGACATCGTTGGGAATAAATCGCGGGACATACGAAGACCCGACGCAGATAATAGACTCCTTGGAGCAGCTGCACGAGGAAGGGCATTTAAAAACCTTTTTCCCAGCCTGCCCTAAAGCAGCCAGGCATAAAACCAGCGCCGACACGATCACGACGGTCTGCATGTTGTTGTGTGAATCCGGAGCAGCTCTTCTTCATCCACCCTGCAGCAGTGAATGCAGCACTGAAGCTCCTGACATCAGCAGTCTCTCCTCTCAGGACTTATTTATTTATTAGGGCGCCCAACACCGGCGGATGCTGGTTAAACAGCCTCGATGAGGATTACTGTTATAGCTACAATAAAAAGCAGAGGTCCTGACATATGTGGGAGGATTTTGATACAAATAAAAACATTTCTCTTGCATTTTAGAGAAAGGAGAGACTTGTTATTTGTGGTCGTCAAAGCATCCTTAAAGTCCACATGAAATCACGTACAGGGCAGTTTTTCTTTCCTGTGTTGATGTATTTCCTGCTGAAACAGGATGTTGAGAAATACCAATAAAATTCTAATTAATAATCTTTACAGACATAAATAATTTGCTGAATTTCTATTTTGTTGCAGTCTGAAAATATAGACGGAGATATAGCTACATATTGCAAGTACAAATATAACAGTGAACATTACATTTACAACTGCAGGATGTTTTTGAAATTATTAAAAATATCTGATTATTTTTGATCTTTTTATCAATTTATATCTGCTATGTTGATTACAAAAGATACATTTTGCATTCAGAGAACCTCTGCGGCGTCAAGAAAACTGCTATTTTGTTTCATTTTCACAAATTTCTATAGCAAATAATTGGATAATTACACTTTGAATTAAATGTGATATTTTGAAGTGGTATTTCTTGCAAAACACATAATCCAGAAATGTTTTATTTACATTTTTTGAAAATATTTTTTGCAGTATTAATACAGTTTAAAAAATCTCACAAAACTCAAAAAATTTATCACCATTGTGTATACTTTTGTTGTCTCTTATTATTTAACTTAATTACTATAATCAAATAGTTATTTTAACTATGAATTATTTGATGCTTATTTACTATTCAATTACAAAAATAAATAAAAGTTCACAAAACTCTTCTTGTGGGTTCTTTTGCAGTTCACTGTTGTCTAATAGTCAGCATGCTAACATCTATTTAAAACAATGTATTATCTAACCGTAACTGTGTAGAAAACACAAACATGAAATGAAGTGCTGTTGTCAGCAGGTTTCTGTATTATTGCTTTCAAAACACTTAAAAGTTAAAGTAGGTGATTAGTCAATAAGACACGATCCTTAGATTCTGATGACTGAGTACAAACATTAAGCCTAAAGCATCTGGAGCTGTCTATAATTGTCTTTTATGTTGGAGACATACTGATTTGCAATTGGTTCTAGCATTTTAAAGCCAAATGCAGTGTGTTCTATTAGATGTCTGTGTTTTTCATTTTCAAAGTCATAAACACAATGATTGGTAATGAGAGGAAATGATTAAGTGTGGCCTAAGTGGTTGGAAAAAGCTGTATCAGCAAGATAAACAGTGTAAGGAGAAAAGTTATTACTAAGAGATAAAGCTTGTTGAACAGATGGATACGGAGCGCAGGAGAGATCAGTGGCTGAGCAGCAGAGGCTGATCCGACATAAATCACGAGCAGAAATGCTGCTGGACTGCACATTACAGTGAGGTGTGAGCAAAGCTGATTCAACACCTCTCTCACGAAAACAGAGACTGTGCACCTTCCTCTGCCACGTCACACAACAGATGTGATTAAAAACTCTGCACTATCGTGTTACACGCTCCTCTGAAAGTGATCACTTTGTAAGTGCTGGACAGTTTAAATATCCATTCTGAAAAAAAAAATAAAGGAAAAAATAACCACTTTTTTAAAAAGCTATTTTCAAAAAAAATACAATTGTGAAAACATATAAAGGTAAACAATCTAATGGGAGCCTTATGAGGTTTAACTCAAATTTATTAGCATACTGCACTAATATGCGGCTTAATATTTTTAGATTAATCTTAAAGGCAGTCATACTAGAACTAGCTCACCTCCAAGTGCCTGAGATGAGAACGAGTCTACTAAAATCATTATAAATTGAAATGCATGCACTCATTGCAGTGTTTGGTACATAAAGAGACATTTGGTCTTGCAATCGGAGCAAATTGGAATTTTTCTTGGAATTAATCCAGAAATAATAATAAAACCAAAGCTTTCATATTCTTTTGATATTGTTTACAAAAGACAATTCACTCTGCACTGTCTATTCAACTACAATGACTGTTTAAAATCAATAAACGAGCAGCACCAGATGACTTGAAATGACAAAATAATGCATTTATTGTCAGTTAGGGTAAACTATCAAACACCGTAGTTACTGAGTAGTCAGAAAACAAACAAATGCATTTGTGGCCATATGATGATATATTAACGTTCACACACAAGGTTATTGCCACAAGACCAAATAATGAAAAAATGATTCCTATGTATGCAACTCAACATCTAGAGCATCAGGGCACGGTTTGGTCATCCACATCTCCAGCTGGTGATCCTGACTCACTCTTCTCACCACAAGTTTCTTTGCTAAGGCTCTTCAGGCATTTTTCGAGTCTCTTGATGCACAGTGTTATATCATCTCTGGTTATTCCAATAGCAGAGGCTGCGTTAAGGTACGGGCACGGATAGGCATCTGCGTGCGACATGAAGCCACGAAACGCGTGTCCGCTCACGGTCTGCTCCACACCCAGCGGGACCACCCTGCAATGAAATATGAACAAGGCTAGTAAAAAAAACAAGTGTGCTTAATTATATTGAAAGTGCTTAAAAATCTTTTAAAAAGTGCACTTTGTAATCATGTCAAAATTTTAACAGCAGACTTTTAATGAATGCACAGCCGACCCAATACACAAAAACTAATTTAGATGTACTTTATCTAAGGGTATGTCATTTAGATAATAAAAACAACGTTCTCCATTAATTATGCCATCCTAATATTACCACTACAACGATACATTTTCTAGCCAATGATGATAAATTATTCATTATTATTATTATTAAACTGGTCCTCTAAAAGATTGATGAGGACAAATAGAGTCGGCAAAGCAGAGAGAGGTTATTTTCCAGCAGAATTCAGAGTTTTCCTTGCTCTTTCTGATTTCACTGCAGACACTTCGTTCAGTCTTAAAGTCACCCGTCATATGTATTCACTGCAGATAAGGGTGCATAGTCTGTGACAGACTAAAAGGAGGTGGAGAGGATAATGCTATGGGATACACCCTTGAGATTGAGAATGACTCCCATTTAAATAATAAAAGCGGACATGAGAAAGAAGGCTTCTTTAATATTCCAGCAGGTCAACTAGTGTCCAGCAGAAAACATCACAGGAATAGTTCAGCCAAAAATGGTTCTTTTGTTTTATTACACAAGTTTGTTTCTTCAAGGGAACCGATATGGATAAACACAGCATTGCATCACTTGCTCAACAAAAGTGAATGGGTGCCGTCAGAATGAGTCTAAACCAAAATCCAAAAACGATCCACACCAAAAGCTGTGTTTGTATTTAACAAACCCATCACTAAGATGTCTAAACGACTTAAAAGTCCTCTATCTGTAACATTGCTTCCTGAAGCAACTGAAAAAAGAAATTGCAATATATATCATTTAACAGTCCAAAACACATCTGAACAAATATATCTGTGGATTTTGATGCGAGAAACAACAGGGGTTGAGTTATAATGGATTATGAATTGTTATTTTGGCCAAAAGTGAGAAGTTTGGCTTCACACGATGTTAACTGATGGACTGGTGTACATGTACAGGATTTTTGGTTGATATTATTATTGTGATGTTTTTATCAGCTGTTTCTCATTCACCACAGAGCATCCACGGATGTGCAAGTGATGAAGAAACAAACTCTACATTTTTGGCTCAACTAGAGAAGAGAAAATATTGCTTTGGGATGTCAATCAGTCATCTAGTATATGGCACACAGGAAGTAAATTGTAAGCCGTAATATATCTTGAAGGATGACAAGCATATTTCCGTATCTGAAAATGTAAACTATAAATTAGGTTCACTGTTGGGAGGCTATGTATTACAAGATGCATGAAGTGATGAATGTAGTCACTTTCTGGCTGTCAAACAGCGGAGCATATTTCTTCTCTACTTGAACACCTGAGTTCACATCCACTAATCTTTTTCTCATTTTTGCTTTTAGGTTAAATTAGAGGTCAACAAATATTGGTATAGAAACAGGCGGTGGAGTGGTGAGCAGCTCACCTGGCTCCAGACACCTGCCTGGTGAAGAGCATTGAGCCCAGCTGTGTGACTGCTGCGGTGCTGTGTGTCTGCAGACGCTTCAGAGACATCGCTGAAGAGCACAAGAAAACACGTCAGACTGTTTCTCAAACACTCGCATGAATTTAATATAGCATGTTTGATTATCACGACAACACTTCCCTTTATTAAACGAGTGCTTTTTTATTTTTAAATGAGTGCTTATCACAGAAATAATACTTAAGTGTGAACTGAACGTAATGTTTTCAGATACTTAATTGCATGTTAACATTACTTAAATGCAAATGTTAACATTAAAATGTTGACATTTATATTAAATGCAGTCAGCTGAATTTAAGTGTTTTTGACTCACTTAAGTAATACTTTTAAGGGTTTTATCATTTATAGGAAATATGGTTAAAGTATACTGCAATGTGTACAAGCATTGAAGATCAACTAAAATATAGATTCATGTCTCTCATGTATTAAGTATATTTGTGATTATACATTTATAATGACGTTAACTTTCAGTACATTTAAAATATATTAACTATAAACGTAATAATAACAACACGCTACAGGTAAAATTATAATCAGGTAGTTTACATGCGTTTTATTATGCTAGTCAATTCATCAATCGTACTTCTTTAAAGTACAACAAAATATAAAAGCAGTCATTTAAAATCTACTGTTTGAAAGTGTACTTAAGTGCGTTTAGTCATAATCATGAAAGCCTTACACTTTAAGTTACTTAAGCTGCCTTTTATTTCCTACTGTATTTCTGAAAGTAGTGTCTAAAATATATACATAAGCTTTAAAACACACTACAAGCACACATTAAATACAATTAAGTGCATTTTCTAACATGAAAGATTTAGTATGATTTAGCAGTGATTTAGTATGCTAGTCAACACATCAAATAAGTGTACTTTCGAATAAAACTAAATATGAAAGCAGTCATTTAAAATGTACTGAAAAGCGCACTTTTAAAAGTGCACTTAAGTGTGTCAAGTGAAAGTAAGTCACTTAAGCAGCAGTGCATTTCCATTTTACAAGGATGACTGACTGATGGCACCACAAGTCTGGCACTGAAAATGCTTTAATATAAAAGATGGATTTTAAACGTCGCTTGCACATGAAAACAAAAATATTCATACCATGTCTGAACAGTCGTCAATAGACAAAGAGGCTCTGCTTGGCCAGATGGTGTAGTTACAGGATCAGCCAGCAGGGACTAACAGGCTCATGCTAACTAGCCAAACCCTGACACTCGGGGTGACGTGCAAAAGCTATTTTTAGAACTTACAGAGAAAATGCACTCATGAAATCCTTGTTTTCTGAATGGTTATTAAACTCTGGCTCATACGACAGTGCACTACACATGATGTATGACTCCTCACCCAGTGATATTGGATTGTGTGGCGTATGCAGCAGTCTCTCCCCATGTCTCTCGGCTAGAGCACTCAGCTCCTGCGACAGGTGACCATACAGCTCCTGCGGGCCGTATAAAACAGTTATAAATAGCTCTCCACTCTACACAGCTTTTTTGCTGTCGCACATTCGGTTTTCTGCTAATGTTGCATTTCTCTGTCTGCTGGCCTACAGTAAATCCAGCACCTGCTTCCCTCTCCAGCCAGCCCAGCTCCCTCCTGATGCGATCTGCTTTCCCATCTGAAGCTTTAGTGTAATTGCATCACAGAATGAGCTGTGTTGGCAGAGCTGCGTCCACCACTGGGATCAATTACAAATGAACGGTAGGAGGCCCACAGGTTATGGGCCCCTATTATGATGCTGTTAGTAAGACTTCTGAGATCTACATTATGAAAGCACAGAGTCCTCGAGGGTTCATAATATACAGAAGCTCACATTATGCGAATGAAATTCATCCTAGCGACCGGTTGGAAAACCCTAGAAACCGCCCACAATACTCTAGAATTCTGGCATCAAATTTGAAAGAGGCTAAAGAAATTAAAAACAAAGTGTAAATATTGTTTACTTAGACTATAATCACCCTTGAGAAAATGAAGTGCGCTTAATTGTATTGAATATGCATTTGTAGCGCATGTACGTACAATCTTCTCGTAATATTATATTATTAAAATATTATAATAAAATAAAAGCCTGTTGAAATGTAGTTAAAGAGATGTATTAAACTGCATCTGCATTACTAATGTGTAGTTACAAATATATTTAAATACATGACGTACAAGTTTAAATAAAAAATTACATTAAGATATATATTTAGTTGACCATAAATGCTTTTAAGTACATTCTTCAGTGCTTTAACCGTATTTTAAAGACTACAGAAATAATTATAAAATGACTTATAAACATGTCCGACATAAGCGGGTCAAAAAAAGCAGCTAATTACATTTAATATGAATGTAAACTACAATGACTTTTATTTTATTGCAATTAACAAGTAATTAATCGTTTTAAAATGTTACATTCAGTTCACACTTAAGTATGTTTTTTACAAATGCATTATTTCTCTAGTACTCCTTTTAAAAGTATGCTAAAGTGCATGTTAAGAATCCTTTAGCTAAAACAGGTTAGAAACTGACTCTGACCACAGAGAACATCTTATCTAGTCAACAAAGAATCTAAATTATTAATAATACGGATGCATTAGTAGTGAATCAATTATTAGTCTTATCGCATGAAAGCTAATGGCGTTTTCCAGCAAGTCCAGGAGTCTCATTGAGTCTCTATACCAGCGCTTCTCAACCAGGAGCTTCAGTAAACTTCCAGTGGGGCCTCACAATGACTTGAGTTATACTAAATCTAACTTATTTGAAATGCTAAAACACACAAAAAACAACAGCCATAGTCATGTTTTCACCTTTCTCTCAGCCAAGAGTTTCTTGTAGCCGTTGGCTCCCAGTGTGAGCAGCGTAATGAGGACGTCTAGAGACGGAGACGCAGAAGCTCGACCTGCACCAGAGCACATCATCTCAGCATTAAAAACAAGCTTATCATAGTAAGACTTTATCATAGCTCATAAAGAGCCTATGCTGGCTGTGCACAGAGACTATAAAGAGAAGTAATTCTACCTCAGCAAGGACAGTCTGGCGCTTCTGACTCACAACCTGCAAGTTACGTTTTCTTATTACACGGCTCTCTGGAGCGCTTGATTCTGATTGGTCAGTTCAGACATTTGCAGGTTCGTTCTTTTCAAATAATAACCGCTCCAAAGTAATAACGC
>JAUMHI010000043.1:26907742-26926938 GCA_032359435.1 Enteromius unitaeniatus
AAATAATAGTTTTTGCTAATATAATGTGTGTGTTTGTGTCATAAATATTCACAGCATGCGCTCAAATATTAGGCAAACACTTTCATTTCAAAGTAAAAGTCCCCGATATACGCGCAACTCATTACAGTAATGAAGTACTTCAAAATAGAATATATTTGATATTTCTTTAAAACACTGTACTTTTAGATTGCATAATATTAATCAAATAAGTCTACTTATAGATGCTTGCATGACTGCTTAACACACTTTTTTGTTTTTTATAAAAAGAGCACTTGTAGAAATGTCACATTAAGTATATTTTAAATCATTGTTTTAATAATTCTTGTCTTAAAGCATACTTGTTTTGATATGTTGACTGATAAAAAGCACATGTAAAGTATTTGATGATACTATTAACTGTAGATTAGCTGCCAAACGATTAATTGTGACTAATTGCATCCAAAATAATAGTTTTGTTAATATAATGTGTGTGTTTGTGTGTGCTGTGTATATAATGTGTACATAAACACTCACAAACATAAATATTCACAGCATGCGCTCAAATATTAGGCAGACAAACACTTTAATTTCGAAGTTAAAGCCCCGATATGTGCGCAGTGGATATGAAAAAGGATGAATAATAATTTCAGACAGTAATGAAGTACTTAAAAACATAAATAAATAAAAATTAAAAAGTATATTTTCTTTAGAAAATGTTACATTTCAAAGCATGATGTCTTACTTTTTTACTGCAACATTTCATATACTGTAAATATATATTTTTTAATACTAAAGAAAATGAGAAATACACTATTTTCCTGTACTCAAGTCTTTTAATTACTTGAGTAAAAGTAAGAGAGTACTAGATTTCTAATGTAATTTGGTTACATGATATTTAATGTGAAATGTAGTGCAGTAAAAAGTACAGTATGCTTTAAAATGTGGTGAAGCTTTCTAAAGAAAAAGTCTGATAAAGTAACACTTGGTTTTAAAATGGAGTAAAAATACTGTCTGCCTCTGAATAATTATAATGGTTTAATTTTTATTCTTGCAAACTCAGCAACTAACTTGCAAATGCATCTATACCAAGTCAATTTTACATTAGCAAAATAATGTTTTTTTTTTATTTTTATATTCCTTTGATAGAAATTGTTCATGGTATTCATGTAGATATAATAAACATTAGCTATAGATGTATTATGTTGCATGTAAAAAAACACAGATGAAATGAACTTTTATTTTGGATTCCACAAAAAACTACAGATCTGAGTAATTTTCAGTCAGTCATTTTGAGCAAGGCTGTTTTTCAAAATCAATCAGAGACTTGAAATGTTTCCTAAAGATCGCTGACTTCACAGATTAAAGTAAAAAAGACATAAACTCATTTCATTTAAGCTCCACGACTCTCATTAGCTCTGGAATGATGAAACGAAACCCTTCAAGTGGGTTTCCTAATTAAAAAAATCTCTATAATGGTTAATGCAGTTTTTCCTCGTCTTTACATTTCTCAGGCAAGGAATGAAATCGACTTCAGGTGGATTTTCTTCAGCCACTTTGTACAGTAATGCAAATACAGATGCGTAAGAAATAAAAACTGGGATGAGACAAGCTGGCTTCAAGAGATCATACACACAATACGTGAAAATATAGGCACTTCTCAAACGTGTGTCACGATAGAATTCATAATCGACAGCTGTTAAAGGGTGTATCTGATGCAATATTTGTTTTAAACTATATCTTCTCCAGTATTTCAGTCTGAAGTTACTGCAAAACCATTGCAAAAAACTGTAATAATAATAAAAAAAAAAACGAATCATTGGTCCATCTTTAAGATCAAAATGACTGTGCATGGTTTTTATACCAAAGCGCAGCTCACATTTTCTGGAGCAGATCACCTGTCAAATTAAAGTGTAAGTACAGTAATTAATGAGATGAATAACGATGATGAAGATGCTGAGGTAGGATTAGAGTGGAGAAGGTTGTTACTGGCGACATGTAAAGCTTATAAGCGTCCGCTTCAATCCCACAGAACGACCACTAAACTCATCATCATCATCATCATCATCTACAGCAAACACTTCAGCACATTTATACCTAAACAACAGATCGGCTGCTTCTTAAGAGCAACAGAAACACTGAGTATCCAGAGAGTGGATCATATGTGCGTTTCAAGTGCATCGTCCTGAAGACCGAGGGGTCTGCTTTAGTTTTCGGACATCTTGCGGATCATGTAGTTGAGGATCCCGCCGTGATGGAAGTACGTGAGCTCCACGTCTGTGTCGAACCTCATCTTAGCCTGAAAGCTTTTCCCGGTGTCCAGCTGCACAGATGAAAGAAACGGGACACTTCATCGTTATTTATACAGTCCAGTAAATAAAAACTCTCACTTCTATTGAAATCATGTTCTTTAAATGTCATATAAATAGTAATATTTAAAGCCGTGTTATTTTAGTATTATTTATATTGTATAGTATTTTATTCACACTTTTAGTATTATTGAAATATACCAAGTCATTTCTATTGAAACGTGTGTATGTCATATATATTTAAATATGTGTAATTACACATCTGTAAGGTATCTGAAATGTAAATGTAATATATATAAAAAAATGAAAATATTTAATATACTTTTTTCAGAAATATTCCATTGTTATTTATATAGTATAGTTTTTTTTCTTCCATTTTATTATTTTGTCATCATTATTAGGATACATACATATATATTCAGATTCAGTTTTTTTAATTCAGTATTTTTTATCTATATATATCTATATATATATTCAGATTCAGTTTTTTTAATTCAGTATTTATATATATATATATATATATATAAATACTGAATTAAAAAGACTGAATCTGAATATTTATTTTATATAAGTATAATGATTAATTAAAATAAATTCTTTATCAGGCCTAGGTCATAGGGAATAGAAAAAAAAGTTTAAAACTTTATTCCCTTATTCAAAAATAATAATAGTATATGCAGTACATATACACATGTATGTCAATAATTCACTGTTGGTTTTGTTTCTGGTTGGACTGTTGGACATGGAACTAAGAAAACAAAACATTTCCTACATGAATGTAATAAGTATGTGATGGATAAAGATCTAGAAAATGTTAATAATTGTGCATTTTGGTGGCCTGGTGCAATATGAAAGAAACCTATAAATGCATATTAGGTTTTAGATTTTAAGGTCATTTTCATCTTCTGTTATACTCTGGTAATGTCTGGTCACTTGATGTAAAAAGAGAAACCCGTTCACAGCAGCGGATTCAAGGCTCAGCTAGCGGCAGAAACCATGTGCTCTACCTGGATGTCTACAGTCATTCTGGGCGTGAGCTGTGGAGGAATGATGACAGTGAATCGCTCGCGGCCAGTGAGCCCCAGGCTTTCAGCGCTGTCACCCGGCAGATACTCCAGAGGGATGACACCCATCCCGACCAGATTACTGCGATGAATGCGCTCGTAGCTCTCCGCCAGCACAGCTCTGATGCCCTGAGGGAGAAAACCAACACCAGCTTCTGTCATACATCCAGAAACCACAGAAGTAAAGCGTAAAGTGCACTTCTGTTAAAAAAACTGAAAAACTCCTTCTTATGATAACATACAGTAGGTATGGAAAGTTTTTAATAAATCTGCAAAAATCTCAACAATTCTGTGTTTTTCTGTCAATATGGGGAGCTGTGTGTACATTAATGAGGAAAAAAAATTAACGAGTGATTTTAGCAAATGGCTGCAATATAACAGAGTAAAAAATGTAAGGGGGTCTGAATACTTTCTGTACCCACTGTATATAAAGAGAGAATGTAATGTTTTCAGACACTGAAATGCATGTTAATTGCAATTTCATTAAAACATTTTAAAGGTTAAAGATGTATTCTATGCAATTAGATTAACTTTAAGGTCCTTGCAAACTGATTTTTTTCTATCAAAATGCTTTCTACGAATGCAAAAACACAGATTTTTTTGTGTGCTTCTTAACACACTTAAGTAGGACTTAAGTACACCTTCCCATAAAATGTCATAATTACTTCAACCCTCTATAAAGTGCTGTTGAAAGAAAACTCACAAGCATTTATTGTAAACCAAAATATACTTTACTGTAATTTCTATTGATGTTTATTTAAATATTTTATATAGTTAAATAAACTTTACCTTCAAATAACACACTGCAGTTAAAGCTATACTCAAGTTCTTTACATGTACTTTAGTGTGTTTGATTTTACAAGTAAACTTTTAATTTATAATTATTACTAAGTGCATTTTTACTAGTGTACTTAAGTGTGTTAAGAAAGGGTCTCTCCTTAAGGTCACTTAAGTTGCCATTTATTTATTTATTTAAGTTACATTATATAGTAACGGTATAGTATTTTAAAAACATACTTTCGAGACCTGAAGTACACTAGGTGTGCATTTAATGCACTTAAGCACACTTTTTCACAAGACACATCACTGGAAGCTTGTTTTTCTCCCATATAATACAATATATTATTTCACTACCTGACTGTGGATCTTTCAACCTGAGCAACTAATGTGTGCATAAATGCATGATTTTATAAAAACAGGAGATGGCGTGTAGTGAAGTCTCACCAGCAGGAAGGGCCCTTTAGCCGCCCAATCTCTGGAGCTTCCTGATCCATACTCTTTACCAGCCAGAATCAAGAGAGGATGACCAGCCTGCTGGTATTTCTCTGCAGCATCAAACACATCCATCTGACAAAAAAGATAAATAAATGAATATAAATATATACATGTAAATACATTATGTATGTTTATGTATCTATATATACATAAAAATGCATTTTTTTGGGTTGTATTTAATAGCACTATATTTTACTTATTGTTGTTATAATACTATTTCATACCGTCTCTCCAGTAGGAAGGTAGATGGTGGATGGTGCTTGCTTGTTTATAAACTTGTTAAGAAGGCGGATGTTGGCAAACGTGCCTCGAGCCATGATTGCATCGTTCCCTCGACGAGAACCATACGAGTTAAACTCTCTCGGGGTGAGTCTAGGATTAGAAACAATACTTCATTAACCATTGCGAGTCAGAACTCATTTGAATCTAATTTTTTGCACTCAACTATTTATATCACAGCAGATCTCAGAAGAGAACGAGTGTCTCACCCGCGGCTGGTTAGGAATCGTGCAGCAGGACTGTTACGAGCAATGTTTCCAGCCGGCGAGATGTGGTCCGTCGTCACAGAATCTCCTAAATTGAGTAGCACATATGCGTCTGTGATGGACTTCGGTGACTGGAGCTCCCGGGTCTAAAATGTAACAACAGCAAAGAAAGGTATGTTTACAGTACAAAAGTTGAGAAGAAGTGTGCTTAACTGTGCTAAATGTCATAGTCAGTGTTGCCAAGAATCCTGCAGAATTGGGCTACTTTTTCCACAGGATGTTTTTCATGTCAGTGGGTTGAAGCGACCCCAATAATATTATATTTAGCCCCTTTTTTAATCAGCCAAAATGTGTTTTTTACCCCACCGGAACAGGATTACTAGATTAAATCCTGGCAACCCTTCTTGTAGTGTACTTCCTGAACTTATAATGATATAAAAGGTCACTTTAGTAATTTTCATTACTGTTTCTTAATACACTTAAGAACACTTTAAAAATGCAATAATGTCAAATTAAAGTTTTACTTTAAGGTACATTACAATTCTTGCTTCGATAATCTCTTGTCAAGCTTTTTAAGAATTGCACTTATTGTGACATACTAAAGCACACGCAAAGTACTTGATCATTAAAACTTACTAAAGTTAATGTTTCAAATGTACTTAATCGCAACTTCATCATTAAACATTTGTATTAACAAATATTTAAATGCATGACATAAAAGTTTGTGTAGTGTGTGAAGTACATTTTATCATAAATGCTTCTCGGCACATTCAGAAGTACTGTAACCCTATTTCAAAGGCAACAGAAGAAATAATGAAATTGCGTAAAAAAGACCACTTAAGTGGATAAAATTTTTAAATTTTAGCTACTTTTGCATTTAATATAAATTTAACCTATAATATGCTTCCATTTGACATGCAACTAAGTGACTGAAAGAGTGACATTCATTTCACACTTAAATATATACTTAACACACACACACACTTTTTATATATATATATATATATATATATATATATATATACACACACATATTAAACAAATATTAACATATTAACATATTAAACACACAAAATACCCTTTATTTTTTATTAAGCTCTATAACTATATGTTATAGAGCTGAATTTAAAAAAAAAAATGTAAAACATATATACAGTACCAGTCCTTCAAAGAAAGGAGGAGACTTTATGTAAGTAGAGTTAGGATCCCAGGTATACAGCTTGTCAGAAGGAGCTTTCAGGGAGTTCCAGCGTTCATTCACTTTCTAAACAGGAACAATATATACACACACTTTTAAAACTAAAAACTAATGGTGTTTTTGTTATCCAGACACTTTACTGATTCATGAAAAAGGAATTTGTAAGTCAACAATACCTCAACTTTCTCATAGACCTCTTTAAACATAGCAGGAATGACAAATTGTCTCTCCACCGCCTGGATTTCCTCCCGAGTGGGCCAGATGTCCCTCAGGAAAACCTCTTTTCCCTCGGAGTTCACAGCTGGATGGACACAGACCAAGAAACATTAGTGCTATTCGGGATCTTGAGGGAGAGCCGACCCTTGGCATATTACTCACCCAAAGGCTCTTTTTCAAAGTCTATTCTGACTGTGCCTGCTATAGCATAGGCGATGACCAAAGGAGGAGAGGCCAGGTAATTGGCCCGTGTGTTGGGATGGACACGACCCTCAAAGTTTCTGTTTCCAGACAGGACACCCGCAGCAACCAAATCACCCTGAGACAGGAAGATATCATTCAAGCTGCTCTAGATTTGAAAATATTATCCAAAAACACTATGAAATGAAGAGTAAAAGCTTGTTTACCTGAGTAATCGCCTCTACAACCGGCTCTGGAAGGGGCCCGCTGTTTCCAATACAGGTCATGCAGCCGTAACCAACAACCTCGAAACTAAAGATGCACAAATAATAGAAATAAATCATGATTAATATTGTTATTGCTAAAACTATTAAACATTTTTCATTTTGGCTTCGCTACTTGAAATAAAGGTGAAATAAAATACAAATATGAATTGAAAATAAACAATAAAAAACAAAAACAAACTTATTGTACATTAGTTTAGTACTAAAATGACTAAAACTACTATTAAAACATTTAAACATTTGCCAATAAAGCAGTTTCTATCCAATAAATCAAAGAGAACGAAATTGTGGTAAACTGGCACTAACCATGGAAATAACCACTGAATATGTTCATTTTCTAATATGATAAATAACTTGTGCCAATGCGGCCATTCCTTTCAGAAAGTTGAGGTGGATTGATGTTCGTAGTTCCAGTTCATAGTAGAGAGATAACGTTTATCCTACTCCACTGTTTTGAGTGCATTTTCAGCATTCCCATTCAGCATTTCTTTCATGCAATATTTCAAAATGCGCATAAAAATAAGTGGATGGAACAGACAATGATGAGCTTCTCACCCCAACTGTGAGAGGAAGTCCATGACTCCGCTCTCTTTAAGGTAGTATGTGACCACTCCACTGCCTGGAGACAGACTGGTCTTTATGTATGGCTTGACACTGAGACCAGCCTTTACAGCCTTCTGCGCCAAAAGCCCTGACAGAAATAAAGACATAGCATTACCCCACTGTTGGAAACAAAAACATTCACCGCTGTTAAGTGACAAATATATTTGGAGGATGTTTATAATGAGGTCACGGGCCACGGCCCAAAAATGGGTAGCAGGTCTGTTCTGAAAAACAAATGGCAAATATAAAAGAGGCTTAACCTTAGCTTTAGTTTCTCCACCGTATTTTGGTGCAAATGTATCTGTGTGTTGGAAAAAGCTGCCAAATTAGACAGATGCCCTCATCCTCAAAAACCATAAACAAAGCATGCACTGTAAAAGAAAACATTCTAGACTACATTAAATATGATTTAACTTAAAGTCTTATTTTTTTAAAAACTGATAATAAAAAAATCATGCTTTGGTAAAATCATAATCATGACAGTTATTGAAATCATTGCGACAACCAATCATCAATGCTACAAATTAATTATTTTAAATGACAAAAAAAATAATTATGTAATTTGTGATCATTTTGACTATTCAATTATGACTGTCACAATTTTGACATGTTATCACATTTATTACATAAAGTGTAGAAATCTCATAATTTTGACTTTGTGTAATAATTATTTATGACAAGTTCAACTTTTTATGTCATAATTGTGAACTTTTGTGTTTGTCAGTCTTCCCTTTGATAAAACCGACTGTTATATTCTGTTTATATTTTTAATAAGTGCGAGTAAAGATCTTTTGTTGACCACGATGTGTTGTACGTTATTGCATGAAAACCAGTGAAGTTCACGAGATATTTAAAAATTCAGCTTCTGTCAAAATAATAATGTTGCATTTTGCACAGTCCATGGAAACGACACAAGATTGTAATTTAAAATACAAAAATGGAACGTCGTTTTTAAAGTTATTACTTCAAATCTATACTGAAATAAATGTGGAAAAAAAATAACAATTAAATAACTAGGACGAAATTAAAGCGTCGCATGGACAACTTGCAAGCTGTTTTTGGAGGCACTTCTGAAATATGGAAAAGAGTCTCTGATAACCATCTTTTAGTGTTACACAGGAAAAGAAAGCATGTAGATGGCATCTGTGTGGACAGACATGTACCTGCTCCCAGCATGACCGAGGGGTTACTGGTGTTGGTACAGCTGGTGATGGCAGCGATGACCACGGATCCGTGACACAGTGAATACTCTGCTCCGTTAAACTGGAACGGCACACGAACATCATGACGCTCAGGAGCCACCTGGAAACCTTTGAAGCCTTGCTGTACACAACACACACACAGACAGAGCCTGTGAGATCGACACTCATTGTATCCACAGCTCATGTATGTTAGCTTTGAGGCCATCTTCAGTCTAGTGTGGCCCTAAAAGTTAACAAACTGAACTGTATCTACACACTTAACGTTTTTCAAAAGGAAATCCCCATGAGCAAGTCATGATATAAAATTAGTATTTTTAAAAAGGTTATGTAAATAGTTTTGTGTCAATTTTGACTTTTACTTAATAAAACGGCAGTTGTGTCATACACATTATTATGACTCTATTCATATTCAGCTTTGGCGATATGCTGCGAGTGTGTGTCCTGTGTCACGTACCTTGGACCCTAAACACACTTGGAAGTCCTGCTTCATCTCTGATACGGTCACTTTGTCCTGTGGACGCTTGGGACCACTGCAGCAGGGCACGACCGTACTGAGGTCCAACTCAACAACCTGACAACGAGACACATTAATAACAATGATCCTCAGACATAAGCACGCTACGCAGAAAGAAGTTCAGCCCCTTATACAATTACAATTAATGGCAAAATGAATGTTTGGAAACGTAAACCGGTATTTCCCACTGACACACTAAAGCAAAAGATAGAAATAACTGACTTTCAAGCATTTGTAGCTGGTGAAAATACTAGTGTTGAATCACCGCTGTGTATCTGTGAACAGCAGATGAGAGGGTTTAGATGTGGTACCTGAGTGAACTGTGGATCTTGAGCGGTGTTACTGTAGTCTCTGAACATGCCCACCGCTTTCAGATACTTCTCTATGTAACTCAGCTTCTCAGTGTCCCTCCCTTAAACACACAGGAATAAAACATGCCAAGTTTGTTGTAAAAAGTGAAGCATTTCCAAATACAAAGTAGTTCCTCTTACGAAACGATGTGCATCTGCAGTGTGATCTAGATTTAAATTATTAAGAAGAAAACTGTACTTGAGAGATAATATAATATTACGGAAATAAAAGACACTTAAGTGACTCAAAGACAGATTCCTGATACACACTCAAGTGCACTCTAAAAAAGTGGAATTTGAAATAATATCATATTACATTTTAGTTTAAAATAAATTTTAAATTATTGTTTTAATAATCTTAAAAGTAATGCATTTTAAAGCTTAATTTCAACTTTATTATTACAAATGCGTAATTTCAAATATATTACATGCATGTTTCTGTAGAAATTATATATATATCAAATATAAAAGAGAATTATATAAAATATAACAAATAATTATTTTTTTAAATATAAAAAATAATAAAATATACTTATAATGCATATATATGATGCTTGTAATATAATTTCTACAGAAACATGCCATATTATAAGTATATTTATTATTTTTTATATTTAAAAAATAATTATTTATTATATTTCATTTATATTTTAGTTTACCGTGAATGAATCTATCCATCTATCTATACACACATATGTTTACATGTGTATATTTATAGTATTATTTTCAGTATATAAATATATTTATTATATAAGCATCAAAAAAAGTTTTTTTAAACATAAAATCAGTTTGCATTATTTTTACAAGTATGCTGAAGTGTACTACTTCTTAGCAATGGTTAGAAGCTTTTAAAACTGATGAAGGACAGGTTGACCTACCCGTCTGTTTCAGATAATGAATGCTGATCTGGTCTACAGGGAAGAAGGCAGCGGTGGCTCCATACTCAGGGCACATGTTAGCAATGGTGGCGCGGTCAGCGATAGACAGCTGAGCAACACCGGGGCCAAAAAACTCCACAAATTTTCCAACCACACCAACCTGCCGCAAATGCTGAGCAGAGAAAGCATAGAGTACAACAACACAGCATTTCTTAAAAGCGACGAAATTTAAACACGGCAAGACTTGTATACCTTGGTGACAGTTAGCACTATGTCAGTGGAGGTGATGTATTTGTTGGGTGTTCCCTGTAGTTTGTAGCCGATGACCTCTGGCAGCACCATGCTGATGGGCTGACCCAACATAACCGCCTCCGCCTCGATACCCCCAACACCTGCTCCCAGAGATCAGATTATTAACAAGCCCAACCGTAATAAGAATTTAACACTTTATTAAGGTGTCCTTGTTACACATTACATGTACTTACTATCATAACAACAATTAATTCTGTATAATTACATGCAACTAACCCTAAATCAGGGTAAAAATACAGTAAGTATGTGCAGAGTCAAAAATGTCATGATTTTGAGATATTCAGTCGTTATTATGAGATAAAAAGCTGTACTTGTCATAAAATATACTACACAAAGTTATGATGACTTATGACCTTGGTATCTCATAATTGATGTTTTATGTAGCCTATATCATATTACCTAATATCCTAATTATAACACAATCTCAACTCATTAATTATGACTTAAAGCCCATTCATGGCAAAAACAGTAAATGTAAAGGTAAATTAAAATGTTATATAGTTAACGAATCTAATGTAATGTAATAGTGTCACTCACCCCAGCCCAGGACTCCCAGCCCATCAATCATGGTAGTGTGGGAGTCGGTCCCCACCAGACTGTCAGGGTAGTAGTACCCCTCCCGCTCAAACACCACCCTGGCCAGGTATTCCAGGTTGACCTGATGGACTATTCCCGAGCCCGGAGGAATGATCCGCATGTTCTGGAATGCTTTAGAACCCCACTGAGGGACGAAACTATTAGTTCTCGAGAAATCCAATTCGTCTTATCAAATGTGTCAAATACAGAAGGGGAAAACTACCTTCAGAAACTCAAATCGTTCTCTGTTCCTTTCAAACTCAAGGTCTTGGTTTTTCTGAAGGCTGTCAGACCTTTAAGAAGGGAAAAGGGAATGAACCGTTAAAAGGATTATACACTTTCTTGATTATGACAAGCACTCCAAGTGACATTTTAGTTGTATAGTTCATAAACATTTTAACAACAACAAAAATAAAATGTTAAGATCATCTAAGCGCACTCCACTGTGCTGTTTTGACACACCATGAATATGAACTGAAATGCACTTTTAACATAATATCTTTTTATTTTAAAAAAGTACTTATTTACCACTTAAAGCACACTTGAGAGTACTAGTGTATGAAAGATGGCTTCAAGTGTGATGCAAGTGGTAACTAAATACATTTTTTTAAATACAAATATATTATGTTAAAAGTGCATTTCAGATCATACTCATAGCGTGTCAAAATAGCACAGTTAAGTGCACTTAGACGATCTTAAGTTTATCTTCAGAATTAAAGAATAGTTTTTAGTATATTAAGTGAAAAATGAATGCGTGAAAACACAGCACTTCAAGTACATTATGGAAGAGCACTTGTTTGTCTTCTGGGATTAATGAAGTCAAATTAAAAGTTAAAGTGCATTTCAAATCATTACGTTATATAAAATATATATTAATAATCATTAATTAATGTCCTTAAAGAAGTATACTTATTTGGATGTGCTGACTATCATACTAGAGCACATGTAAAGAACTTCATTATAATTTTAACTGGAGTGTGTTAATCAATATTACATTTAAAGTTAATATGTTTTAAATGTACTAAATTGCAACTTTAAATATATGACATACAAGTATATTTAGCCATACATCAAGTACATTTACCATAAATGCATATCAGTAAATTTAGTAGCCCACTATAACCATACAGTATTTCAGAGACAAACAAAATAATGATGAAATTACATGTAAATACATTCTTTAGTGCTGCTTAAGTGGGTCAAAAAGCACTTAAAAAATATTCTTTAGTGCCGCTTAAGTGGGTCAAAAGCACTTAAAATACATTATTTAGTGCTGCTCAAGTGGGTCAAAAAGCACTTAAAATACATTCTTTAGTGCCGCTTAAGTGGGTCCAAAGCACTTAAAATACATTCTTTAGTGCTGCTCAAGTGGGTCAAAAAGCACTTAAAATACATTCTTTAGTGCCACTTAAGTGGGTCAAAAAGCACTTCAAATTTATCTAACTAGATTTAATATAACTCAAACTATAATACATTTCATTTAAATGCAATTAAGTGCAATAAAAAGTGAATTTTTATATCTGAAACTAAACTAGTAACAATCAGATTGCACATATTCTTTTAAATCATCAAAGAAAAATACTCTTTTAATAGTATGCTTAAGTGTACTTTGAGATTGAGCACTTAAACATAAAGCATACACACCGTGTGCTCTTGATTTAAATAAACTCTCAAAGCGACCCAAAAACAGCTTTGTGAAACTATTTTACACCTATGTCAAATGGCAAAGACCTACTTCCTGTTGAAGTCGACCTGAATGGAATGATCTATGACGAGATCTGCCGGACAGACTGGATTAATCTTCTCCGGGTCACCTTGTAATTTTTTCACTGCATCACGCATGGCTGCAAAGTCAACCACTGCAGGAACACCCCTGTTTACAGAGCAGCAAGGAGACAAACATGTAACAGGCAGATAAAAGGCCACAAGTTATGGAGATCCAGTCAAAACCTACGTGAAGTCTTGCAAGATGACTCGGGCCGGTCTGAAAGGCACCTCCACTGTCTGACTCTGCGTCACCTTCCAGTTGAGGATCTTCTCCACGTCCTCCTTCTTCACCAGGAACTCATCACAGTTCCTCACCGCAGACTCCAGCAACACACGGATGGAGAAGGGAAGCTGGTCTTCAGAGGAACATACAGAGAGGAACACAGTCAGGTGCAGTTAAGTTGGTTCTAGGTCAGGCCGATAAATCGATAACAATAGTTCTCAAACAATATAATTTTCCTTTCATGTTGTAGACCACAAAATAGCAATGAATTTACAGTGTATTTATTTATTTATTATTTACCCTTGGCTTTTGGGGGCCCAAGGCAGTCGCCTACCTTTGCATAATGGGTAAGTCTACCCCTGCATTTATGATAGATTTACTGTAGCAGCACTAACTGCACAATGGTAATGTGTCAGAAATGTGGATATACGTCAGGGATGCTCATTTTAACCGTTTAAACGTTAACTAACCATATGAATTTTGACCGATTAATACAACCGGTTTAAAAGGTCATTTTATTTATTTATTTATTTTAGTATTTTACCTACTCACAGTCTATATAAAATTGATTTAAAATTGAAATTTAAAAGAAATTGACTTTTGAAAAATTGAATTAAAATTGACTATAAAAAATCTAAAATTTTGGGTAATTTATGGAGAGATGAGCTGCATGTCATCTGAAGATCTCGTCAGTTTTCGTTTGCTCCTCGATTGGACTCCTGTCATGTCAGAAAGTGACTTTTATGGACGTTGCCATTTTCGACATTAATTGGGTCACTGTTGCTAAACTTTTTTCTTTCGTTTTCTTGATTTATTATTTATGTAAAATAGCTATGTTTCTCGTATAGGCCAATTTATCCTTTCTAATGTTTTTTTCTCTCGTCGCAAAAGTGCTGCAGGCGTATGATATGAAATAGATATGATCATGTGAATCTTCATCTTCTGTTGTTTGCTAGTTTTTGGGCGAGCACAATGAATCTGCAGAAAACAAATATTACTATTTTTAACGGGTCACAGGCGCTTATCCTTTCTAATTGAATGAAATTCTAATTTAAAATAATGTTGTCGGTTTAAAATAATGAGCATCCCTAGTATACGTGCTGAATTTTATTATATTATTAATGTAACCATGTATTAAACGTATTGAAGGGGGAGTAATGGAATATAATTTAAGTCTTTTTTGTGATTAAGCTATAGCGTTTATACTAAATGTATTTAGACTACTGTTTTTTATACAAATACCTAAAAGCCTAAGATCAATAAAACATTTTTTTTTTAAATATTCACCTTAAACAGTCAGAATAATTACATTTCACTATATAAAAATGAGATTTTGATAGTGAACATAAATCTACATCCTAATTGTCTAAATCCTAACTTAAGCTATTATTAAATGTGTGTTTATAAAAGACAAAAATGTTGCATTGCCATGCAATATCCCTGCCAGAAGCACAGTCGCTGTAACTTTTACTCAGCAATTTAGCAAGGCATGATTACAAAACACTTACCATATCTGGGGTCTTTGAGCTTTTTAAGGTTGAAGAACTTGTGCTCGGGCTTCTGGAGGTCCAGAGGCTCGATGGTGTGTGCATAAGGGTTCGTCATAACTAAAAACACACTTCCTCACTGCACACTCGTCAACTTTTAGTTCAGGTGAAAAGAGAAAAACTTGCTGAATTCAAAATACGTTTTGTATTTGTATTTTGGACATTGTATTAAATGTGAACTTGTGTATTTTAAATCTCAAATGTACATTAATAAAATAAAAGCGTACTTAAGTGCAGGCCTACTTAAAGAAAGACACTTTCTCCACTGTTTCTTAACACACTTAAGTACACTTTTAAAAAGTGCACTTTGTTAGGATGTCAAATTAAAAGTACATTTCAAATGACAAATACATTATTTTAACTGTAGTGTTTCATTCAATATTACATTTAAAATTTAAGATAACCTTTTAAATGTACTAAATTTCAACTACATGATTATTTAGTGTAATTACAATACTTAAATATATAAATAGTTTGAATTTACCACTTTAAATTGTGTATCTTAACTACTATGCACTTGAGCCAGAAAAATATTTAATTGTTAGGTACAATGTCGCTATTGTGTTCATTTTAACTGCCAAACACTTCTGCTGCTATCGAGGTGGGATACGGGTAAGGTTAGGTGCTATGTTAGGTTTAAGCGTGGGTTGGATAATTACAGATGTACCTAACTACAAAAAGGTATTTTTAAATATGTGTGCAATGTAAAAACTTACACAATAAGCATATTGTATCAGATGATTTAGTTAACATATTTTAAATGTACTTTATGCAACTTCAGCCTTACAAATATATTTACAAATAAATGACATTAAAGTACATTTTAATTTACTCTATCCACAAGACAATAGAATTGTGAAAGTACATAAACATTTGTACTACTAAAGTGTGCACACACTTAAGTTTACACTTAAGTTCTGCTAATTACATCTAATATTTTTAAACCGAAATACATTTTTATCTGATTGCAAATGCAATTAAACATCCATAAAAAAACATTACATTAATTCACACTTAAGTATATTTTCTCTTTCTAAAAGCATCTTAAACAAGCTTGACTTTGCAATTCGCTATTAAATAAAAAAAGATTAAGCAAATGATAACGGCACCTTTGATCCTGTTTCCCAGTAAACCTCAGAAATGTCAGGATCTCTCAGCTTTTGCAAATGAGAGCTCTGGCTTTTACTCCACCTCTATTCAACACCAAAGGCCTGGGAAGCTGCCAGTATTAAAAGGCTTGTACGTGACAGGCGAGACGACACTACTGCCAGCAGCACCAGAGATCAAGGAGGCAAAACTTTATCACTGGTTTATACAGAAGCTGCATGTTGACAAATCTACGGCCTTGATATCTGCTGGATCTTAGAGGAAGGAGATAAACGTGATCCTCTCCAAAACTTTCACAGACAACAAGCTGTACGGTATTTGCCTTGGATTCAACACAACAGTCAAAAGAAACTTGCAGTATGTGTGACCCTGGAGCATAAGTAGCACGGGTATATTTGTAGCAAACAATACATCTCATGGGTCAAATTGATCCATTTTTCTTTTACGCCAAAAATCATTAGGATATTAAGTAATGATTATGTTCCTTTATGTTTTAAATGTATCAAAACTAACTTCTTTTGGGATGACTTTCTCAGTATTCAGATTTTTTTTAACCAGATTTAGTTGTTCCTCAGTCCAATATTGTCCTTTCCTAACAAACCATACATCAATGGAAAGCTTATTTATTCAGCCTTCAGAAAACTGACCCTCATGACTGGTTTTGTGGTCAAATATGGGTCTAGAGATGCATCAGGTGAGCGGTCAGGTCATGATGTTAAACCAGTCAGAAGTAAAGCCAACTCTCTTTCTTCACACCAGTTTCCTAACATTTCAATCAATCCATTCATATCTGCTCAGAGGTCATGTCTATAATAGCCATAATAACTGTATGTCTCCCCTTAAAGGAAAGTTGAAGAATTTTGCGTCTTTACGTCTTTTTTACATGTGAATCTGTGAATTCATGGCACTTCAGAAGACTTTTAAGCACTTGATTTATGTGGATTATGATTAGAATGTCTTTATGAAACATCAAAGATTTGGTTAAATTGAAGATGATAAAAATGTATGATAAAAGTCTTGTGGGTTATTGGGTTTGGGGGAAGTAATTGATAAAAGTGAACTACGCAATATCAAAAATAATGTGATACTGCAAAAACATTTTTCAGACAAGACAAGTAAAAACTATTTAGCTAGTTCTGATTATGTTGTTCTGTTAAACGTTGAGGAGAAAAAAAACAGAGCGACTCAAAAAAGGCAGAAGAAGACTGGATCACATCTTATAACAGATAAGAGATGAGTGGACTGATACATAAAACATGTATTTTTACTATATTCATATTTTTATTATATATAAATATAAATTTAAAATTAATATTTTACTATATTATATTATCTATAAATAATGTTATTTTAGTACACAAACACTCAAGTCAGTCCGAGCGTTTATGGTACACCTGTTTGTCGCCACAAAGAATATTTCAATATTTCTTCTATGACTAATCATCTGATAAATCGCTCTGTAAAATTGAAGGATGCGTGGCAGAAATGGCCGGGAATCATGACGGTAACCTGCGATCGTAGTGGAAAAGCCGAAGACAACATTATTCCGCTTACACGGCTATTCATCTCATTTAACAAGAAAATATTTTATTAGCCCATTTTTAACAAATTTTACTCGAACTGGTTTACTTTCGTTTTTTTTAAGACACATGATGTACTAATAACACGAACATGCAAATTGGTTTAATAATTTGTAAATATAATGTCAAGCATGTTATTAAATGACACACACACACACACACATATATATGATAGGAATACGTTATTAACCAATATTTTTTCGGAAGGCGTGGTTTAATGCGGAAAGCAAGAACAGAAACGTTAAAATAATGTCTGCTCAGAGTGAACCGAATTTTTTTCGTTTTTAAGCCCTGTTTGCAAAAAGTCATCCTTACTACAACAGAAAGCTGCAGTTTACAGCCCAAGGACTCCAAAGATCATTCACACCTAGAGGGCAAAAATGAGGGCAAAAGGGCCCCTGGGGGCCCAGCAGGACTCCTCATGTTAACGAGATTAACTCCTGGGACATGCGCAAGCAATGAAGAAGCTGTTCAGCAGGCTAAGTTGGTTTTTTCCAGAATTGTGTAACGCATCAAACGTTGACTAAACTAAACCCTCAAGTACAACCACCCCGACGACTGAGGGCCCGAGAGACGCCGTTATCATGATTTAAATCAATGTTTTCAGTCTTTTGGATGCGAAAGACCCCTAAATGATTGTTATTATGCGGGGGACCCAAGTCCTAAAATTTGAAAGGGTGTATTTTCATGCATAAAGATGGGAATAAATGATATTATAAATCTGCCTATACCGTAAGTAATGTTTTTCGTTTAACTCATTATAGTGCTGTACTGATATATTTATTTACTTGCATTTTTATTATGCATTTATTTAGGTCCAAATTGATTTTTATTTGTTTGTCTGAACCTAAATTAAAGATATAGATTTTTTTAAATTTAAACAAGCACAATAACACAATCCATTATTATATATTTACTTGTTTGTTTATTCAGTACTCATTTCTTTACTTATTCGAATCAAAATAAAACAAATACACCAATTATTTCTATGCGTATTTGTTAGTTTGAATCTTAATATCACAGGATTCCTCCAAACATGAAAACAGATGATGTATTTGTATTTATTTACTTGTATTTGTGTGATTTTTTAAAAATCAAAATACATAAAAGCTGATTCAAACGACAACACAAATAAATAACATTCACAGAAATAAATATACGTGACCCAGTCATATGTTGAACGGCCAACAATACATTATACAGGTCAGAATCATTGATCTTAGGGTATTAGGCCAAGTAAAGATCAAGTTGAAGTAATAATAATAATAATAATAATAATAAATAAATAAGATTAAATTCCAGATTTTCAAATATTGTCATATCCTAACAATCCATAAATCAATGGAAAGCCAATTTATTTGTTATTATTACTAGTTTTGTGTCCAGGGTCAGATGGTTCATGTCAAACATATGCATAACATTTGCACACACCCCAGTTTGAATTAAAACAAATAAAAATAATAATTATATTACATTATACACACATTTCTTATGATGCAAGCCTTTAACTTGGCCAGGGTCACATCATAAGAAATGTGACACCTTCATAG
>JAUMHI010000043.1:26982726-27032303 GCA_032359435.1 Enteromius unitaeniatus
TATATATGTATAAATGTATATGTATATGTAATGTTTATATCATACAGTATTTTTATCCATTTCTTTCTTCAGCTGCTAAAGGAGACGTCCAGACAAACTCCCACATTGGTGTTCATTCTTCTAAGTGGGAATACTGGTTCAAGCCCATGGGTAAAAATCAGCTTATCATCACACATGTTCATTTTCGATTTCCATTCATTTGCCATATTTCACCATCAGCAGGGAAAAGTATTTCTGGTGAACACAAAAGCACATAAACAGAGATGCCAGGCAAAACAGATAGTGATACACAGAACCGATGGGTGAATGTCTGTTTAAAGTCTGTGTTTTTTGTATTCTTGGTTTAGTTTCGTTTTCATGTCTCCCTGTTTTAGTTTCGTTTTAGAGTTCCCTCCTGTTTGCCCATATTTGGTCCTTCCTGTGTGATTGTGTAATTATTAGTTGATCCCTCTCCACCTGTTGTCTTTTTATAGCTGTGCTGTATCACAGCTGCTGACCAATCAGAATCCAGGAATGAAACGAACCTTTTATAATCGCTCATTTCCAAAATTAAGAGTTGTGTCTGATATTACTTAGTGTAGCTATTATGAGCTAACATTAACTAAAAATGAACCAACATTAGCAAAGATTAATTAATAGTTTAGCAAATGTATTGCTCATTGTTTGTAATATATGAGCTAACATTATCTAATAGTCTGTCTAATCTAGTGGTTTTTTTTATTATTAAAGTAAAAATGATTACTACAGTTGTATTTAAAATGTTTCAGTTCATTCAAAGAGTATCTCTGGTCAGTATTCTTCTGTAATCTACTGGCGATTGAATTAAATTAAAACTGTTTATTAAAATAATTTTTCTTGTTGCTTGATTGTAAATCTATCAGTGTTTTTTCTAATTTTATGTTTGTTTGTTTTTTTATTTTTGGAAATGGACTTACTAGCACAGTTTTTGGGTTTGCTTTACTTCTCATAAAATAGTAAGTGAGTGTTTGTACTTCCAGAGAATCTCAATAAGCTTGGGAAGTACACGCTGCATCTCCAGACCTTGCTGAGTGAGAACTCGGCCAGCGAATGGGCTGGAAAAAGCCTCCCCAATCACACCCTCAAGTTCTCCATTAAAGGTAAAACACTGTGGCCCTGTTCACACCAGTGCTCAATTCACAACAATACTCCTTACTGTGAAAATAGCAAGATTAGTATTCAAGTATTCAGTTGCAAACAGCTTGATCCTTTGCAGGTGCGATGTTTGTGACCACCTCTGAATTAATGTCTAAAAAGGCTGTGTCCTTCTCACAGGTAGACTTGAAACTGCAAGCAGAAACCCATTGATTTTTAGCTTTTAGTGACTGCAACGTATACAGTAGTCAACGTTTGAAGTGGATCGTCAAAGTTGACCTAAGACAAGAATAGGGGTTGTTTCTGATTTTAGGTTTTGATCCACTTCAAATATTGACTACTGTATATAAAAGGCTGATAACAAATCTTTTTTGGAAAATAAAAAATTAAAAGAGAAATTGCAATTTTGAGGAGGGTTTTATAGATTGGGTCGCTATGAACCATTATTTTTTTTGGAAAAATCTGCATGAATTATTCTTGTGTATTCGATGAAACGCACAAGTTCTGAATAACGTGAATAAATAATGACAGAATTTTCATTTTTATGTGAACTATTCATTTAAATTAGTGATGCAGGGTTATTATAGTTAAATAACACTAAATAAAACATTGTGTTAGTAATAAAATAAATGTATTTATTTTTTCTTTCCCTCTATTTTTTTCGAAATAAGTTGCGAAGGCAACATACCTCATTACCCATTAAGTGTAAAGGTACTTAAACCTTGAAAAGTCAGGAATTTTCATCTGCAGGTTTTTTTTTTTTTCATATTCATCATCCATTCCTATCAAAATGTTTGTTATTGGTGTGAAAATGCAGAAAATGTATGATGGCTAAAAGTTTCAGAGGCAGTTTGTAAACCTGATTGACACAACATGAGCTTGTATTTCTTTTTTTCAGATGAACGTTTTGTACTCTGTATGCAATGACTTTAACTTAATAAAAATTCTTTAAAGCTTACATAGACATTAAAAAAAAAAATCAACTGATAAAAATAAAAACAGAAGATGACTAAACTTTTAACTACAGTTAAAATAAAAATGAAAAATATGAAAATTTAAATATAAATAACTTTGCCTTAGTGATACTAAAATAGTGCCTGACTGAAGTAACTCATCTCCTGTTAAATGCTGTGTTAAATTCTCACTTTTTTCTTCTTTGTTTCTCCAACAGAAGGTCAAGCAACATCTTTTATTCTAGGCGTCATTTCCTCTCCTGTCCATGTCGGAGTGCCCTTCAGTATTCCTCTAAATTTTAGGGATGAGTTTGATTATCCCACCCAACCACCCTGTAACATTAAACCCCAGCTGGAGTGTGGGTAGGTCAAAGTATAGACACAAGCTCTGTAGAGATCAGAGTACACACTGCAGAAATGTCCTAACTTTGTCTGAACATCAAAAGATCTTAAATCAGTTTTAAAATAATATAATTAAATAATGCATGCATTGCATAAAAAGAAATATCTTTGTTTTGTTTTCCAATACAAACCTTGAGCCAAGATCTATTTTCTTGAGATGCAAAATTAAGAAGTCTTGTAAAAAAACTGAATTGAGTTTTAAATATGAAAGTATGAAAACATTTGTGCCCAATATAATGTTGAATTGATTTCTGAACTTTTCATATCCTTTAAACCTTTAAATGGCCCTTTATTAAATGTGCAGAAAACCTTATAAATATTGAATTAATTTATGAAGAGCTTTTTTTGACGCATTCTGTCGGTAATCTTATGTGTGAAGTCATTGAATTAGTCACTCAACCAATTTCTAAATAAACAAAAATGGTGCTATTGCTTTTTTTTGGAGATCATATTGAACAATGCACTCACTTTATATGCACATGAATGTACATTTCTATCTTGGAAGTGTTTTTCTGATGGTAAAATCTCTCATTAGTTCACTACAGCTGAGTTATGAGGGAATCGTGCTTGGGACCACATGTGTCATCAGAAATGTGAGGGCCAAGGGAAAAATCAGTCACCAAAACAAGGTTGGCAATGTGTTGGATATAGTTTCACAATAATCACAGTTGGTTATGATTCTCAAATATTGAGTTAAACTGTAATAACTGAAGTGTTTTAACTAATCCGTGTCAGTGTTGGGTGTACTTAGGTACTATAGTTGAATTACTTTTCCCTTGAAAAAGTAAAGTAAGGGATTATTACTTATATTTTCTGTATATAAATGCATGTTTTACTCTTCTTCTTATTTTAAATGCTTTGAGTTTAAAAGAATCATGATAATGCTTTAGTTTCCAAATTTTGCTATTACCTAGTTGGTTTTAGCATGAATATATATAATAGGATATTGGCTGTTTATTATTACTTAACATATTAATGATAAATTCTTTATCCTGCCCAAAACTTAACAACTTAAGTTTTAATAAGCACTAATAAGGAATATATTAAGGAAGGAGTCGTAGTTAGTTAATAGTGAGAATATTTATATTTGCAATGACACTATTAGCACAGAACTTGGATATGTGTGTGTGATATTTTGAACAGATGCACACGGTGAAGGTGCACATCCCAGGACTGAGGCAGGACAGCCAGTCTCTTCAATTTGTTCTGCAACCTGGTATGAAAAACAACACAGAAAATGCAACAGAAAGAGAAAATATAAGGCTGTTTGTTAAAAACCATGTGACATTTATGTTCCAGGCCCTCCGCACACTCTCGTGGTGTTTCCAGAAGATGGTGTGCTCTCTGTTGAGAATCGAACTCCAGCAAACTTCAAAGTTGAGGTTCACGATGAGCACCAGAACATCACCACTCAGCCTAAACTCACCGTCCGCTGCCAGGTAGCACTCCTCCACAAACACACACAACTCATTTACTGACCTTCAGCCTTGAGCTTTTATGTACAGATAATTAAAACATTCAAAGATGAACTCAGGGTTTCTCAAATGGGGGATCGTGACTAGCTGAAAAGATAATAATTCAACTGAATGTAAAATCGAAATAAATTAGTGCTGTTAAACACTTAAATAAGTTATAAGTTAAATAAAATAAGTTTAGTTTGCATAATATACGTGTGTGTACTTTGTATATTAATAATTTAAAAGATTTAATAATTTGTCATTTAAAACAAACATGCAAGTATATATTTCAGAAAAGATGCTATATTTATATATTAAATATATGTATATATTAAATAAATTGTTAATATGAATATATGCATGTAAATATTTTCAAAATATATACTGTATGTGTCTACTTATATATGCATAATAAATATTCACATCATACACGCACACATACATATATATATATATATATTATGTTATGCAAATTAAAATATGTATTTCGAAGGTGATTAATTGCTTGACGGCACTAAAACCCACTATTTTACATAGCCATTAAACTCTTTCTTAACATGTTGTCTTCATTTTTTAATGTTTGAATAAATGACAGCCACTGATTAATCTTCTGCTTTGTAAATGTGTGTTATGTAGCTGCTGGGAGCTCCCGATCTGCCCGTGGATGTGGTGGACTGCAGTAACACCGGCTCTGGACTCCTGCTGACCAAACCACTTCTGCTGAAGACAGTAAACACTGAGCAGATCCTTACTGCTAAGTTCAACATTCCTGTAAGATACAGCATTTGCTCTTTGTTTAAACTGTTTAAACTGTTTGTTTGTTTATAACCAATATATTATTATTATTATTATTAGGGATACACAATATTGAATGTTTTGCCGATATCTGATGTCGATTATTTTCAAACTTTTTTTTGCTGATACCGATATATTTCCTTTTGTTTTTTTGAAACAATTTAATGTCAATCCATGTTCATTTTGCCCACAAACAATCTGCTGTTCCGGATTGCAGCACAGCAAAAATAGACTCTGTGCCGAAATATATGATAGCTGCACTGCTGCAAACGCACCACATCTGGAACGCAGCAACCGCGTGCAGTGTGAACGCTCTGATCCGTTAACATGGGTGCGCACACGCACTGCAGACGGAGTATGTGTGAAACAGGTGTGCAAAGGAGGGGCCAGGTGAAAAACCCCTCTCCAGTATTTTGAATTTGAATTTGCAATATCTCGTACAACCACAAGGTGTCAATTCTAAATACGGCAAGACATATCGGTATAATTGCACTTATCGGACCGATGTTTAAATTTTAGCCATTATCGGATGAAATCATTTGAATAATAATGTGCATCCCTAATTATTATGGAAATATATTTTTACATTTTAATATTCCAATCAATCTTGCTTTGTCCACATTTAATCCAGATACAACCCAAAAATATTTTTATGCGCCAAAGTAAAATTTGAGACTTGGATTTGTATTGATACTAAACTATTTTGTAAAATCTTTTGTAAAATCACAAATTAATTATAATTATATTTTTTGACCTCATAGATAAAATGATAATGACCTTACATTCCTCCAACAGTTTAACTGTTAATGAATCTTCCGTAATAGAAAAGTGTAACAGCTGTCTAATGTTGCCATGTCACTATATATCCTCATGATGAAGTGAGTGGTTGTGTGTGTTTATGTGCGTGTAGAACCACAGGACCGTGGCGTGTGTGGAACGACAACTCCGGGTCTTGCCCAGCTCACGAATATCCCGTTTTGAGGTCTACAGACAGGAAGAGGGCTCTGATGATGTCATGGTGCTGCAGAACTCGGAGCGCATTGATTGGACAGCAGGAGACACGCTAGGAAACCTGCGCTTCAGACTGTATGATGAGGGCAACAGACTGGTTTCCCTTCGGCCCAAACTCGCCAGCAAGATTAAGGTTTGCTCTGTTTTCATACAAAGTGTGTTGCTCAGTGTGTTTACATAAATCTGTTAATAAATCACTCAACCCCAAAAAATGGTTCACAAAAAAATGAGGGATTTGACAGCGCTGGCAACCTAATAATATATTTAAAATACGTTTATTTCATACTAAGTGCAGTTCCAGTCAACGTAGTTCATGTACCTGAAGTACACACGCAATAGTTCCACTTTAGTAAAATAAAATACACTAAGTATGTTTTTAAAATAACATTTGTAGGTGTCCCTGTATTTGTGTGTTTCTTGCAGGTGAATTGGAGCGCAGATATAAACTCAGTAGAGCTTTCTCAGGGAAAACTGCCTCCTTTAAGTGTCCCATCTAAAGCACAGAAGGAGCATTTCTACGACGTGTCTTTCCACGACCACCACACGGTCAACTTTTCCTTTATCATTGTGTAAGTTACACACAGATCATGTGTCGTCTGTCTGTCTTTCATTAGATACCTAAAATAAAGCATGTGTGCGTTTCTCTGCAGGCCTCGTCCAGATGAGCCTGAGCGTTTGCGGGTCAACCTCAGTGAGTCGATGGTGAAAATGGGAGAAATTCTGTCCGGAAACATGTGTAAGTATCATCATCACTCACCAGTTCGGTGTTTGTTAAAAATGTAGATTTTTAAAATGTGTGCTTCTCTCTCAGATGTAGAAGTCGTTGATCAGTACGGGAACAGAACGGACTGTCCGAATGTTGAAAATGTTAATAAGACTCTGAGTGTGTCTGCTGATGGTCTGGATAAATCGGCTCTGGCTGTTGAATGGCAGGTACTGTGTACACGACCACAGACACAAACAAGCAGTTTTTGATATCTGTCATCACAGTTCATGGAAACTCAGTCGTTCAGCATTCACTCCCCAGTCCAAAAATCAGGGCATTACACACAATTTCAGTAAAATTAAAGGAGCACAACAAAATGGGATTTGCTTCATTTATTAAAGTTGATGCGAGATTTTCATGTTTTTAAGCACTTGCGCTCAGAGACAGAACAGACATGAAAAGTCATGTTTTAATTCATCAGGGTTAGGGATTTAAATAAATAATATTGTTTTATATCAAGGGAATGCAGTTAGCCTAACTATTTGTATATTTATTTTCGAGACATGTTTGAATGTGATGCATCACTTGCAATGTTATTTTTTTATTTTTTGTTCCCAAGAAATGCCTTCTAATGTATGGGCAGAGGTGTACAATAACTCTTAGTTATGTGTTTGTGTGCTACCCATGAGAAGAACCATATCAGTACACAGAAGTGTGTGTGTGTGTGTATGTTTGCAAGGCCACAAAAAAAACTGTGGTTTTGCAACAAGAACCTCAGACTTCTTCCATCTCTGAGTTTACTGCAGTAAAAGGACATGAGGAGGCAATGCTTGCACGTGGGAGCAATGAAATTGTGATTAGTTACTTTCAAAGTAGGGCTGGACGATATGGCAAAAATTGATATCTTAATTTTGGTCGTTACGATATAATTCCGATATCGATATAGACAATATTAAAAAGCCTCAGAAAAAAAACTGCAGAGGACACAAGCAATGGGTGTCTGCAAACTGAATTCTATAACTAAAGTCTATAATACCTCCAGGCTCCTTCTATTACAATATATGAATAAAAACAGTACCAAAAAGAATAAGGTTCACTTGTTATTTGCATTTAGCCTTTACAAACAAGAAATGTGAAATAAACTATCAAATAAATTCTTTCGAGTGGTTGTTTTTTTGGCTTATGGGGCTATCCCGTGATGAATGAGCCACTCAAACCCAAAGACTCTAATAATAGATGCTCTAATCAATTCTCTTTCTGACTGCATTTGATAGGGTTATGGGTCTGTCACGTTACGAATGAACGACTTAACCCCAGAGACTCGAAACAGCATGCATCTATCTGTTGAGGGGAAGCCATGCCCCGTCTTGAAGTTTCCCACAGTCTCAAGGCCGTGTACATTTCGTAATTTATTTCGGATTAAAATGTAATTTAACCATCAGAATAGAATGAACTCCTTTAATAGTGCCTGCCTGTGGTGCACAGTATAAATTTCATAGCATGTAGTACTTTTAAAAACGTGTCGTGCGTATGTTGTTTTGCAGGCCAGCAGTGGACGGTTTTCTGTATGCAGGGTCCGGTTCGTGGGATGTTCTCCTGGCCCGAGGGAGTTGTGCTTTAAGTATCAGGACATGAAGGAGTTTGTGCAAATCCAGCTCACGGCGGGACCTCCGGCACAGATAAAGCTGCTGGAGAAGCCAGAGATGGTGTGTCACACGTTCACATCCCCAACACTGCATTTGATGTGAGACAACAGTTTGAGTAAAGCCCGTCTCTTTAGCCTGTCCAGGTGGTGAATGGCCAGGGCTTGGACGCTCCGCTGGTCGTGCAGCTGTGTGATGAATGGAGCAATCCTTCACCGGACCAGAGGATTGAAATCACGATGAAGGCTCTGACGCCACAGTTGAAGGTACGTTTGGGGGGGGTTAGAGAGCTCTGTGGATTTAAATACATTTACATTTAGTCATTTATCCAAAGCAACTTCCAAATGAGGACAATGGAAGCAAACAAAATCAATAAAAAAGCAATGATATGCAAGTAGGGATGGGTACCGTTAAGGTTTTAATGGTGTTACTACTTTTATCGATACCACTTAGCTATTTAGTACTTTTTGTTGTGTTTTATTCTAATAATAAAAAACTGATCGAGAACAGAATTAACACTTTTTTTTATGTAAAATAAAAATCTGTAGCCTAACAAACACCAATGTTTGAGCTAATATTACACAAACAAAACAAATAATTTTCCTGTAAAAGAATGGGCACCATGCAGGTAGGCAGCAAGAGGACCTTATGTGATGTTTATGTGGTTATTTTGGAAGACTTAATGTTTTCTTATACAAGATTTTTATTTTAAAAGATGAAAGCCGTTTTTCTGTCAGTGCAATGCAGTTTAATGAGTAAAAACTAGCAGTCCTGATTCAGTGTCTGCGGTCAGATGAGATGTTGACAGGTTTATTGTCAGTGACATTATTCTATTGTTATTTTCGTTGGTTGTGAAATAACTGGTTGTGAAATAAAAATTCTCTCACCTCAGAAAAGTGAACTATCCTGTCCTGCAAGAGGTTATGCCGTGTTTGTTGTGTGCATAAACTATAAAGAGCGAGCTTTGGTGTTGTTCGTGCTTGCGCAATGGTTTTTTTTTCTGCAGTACCGTTAACGTCAGAGCTTATCGAAACTTGTCTTTTACTTTAGCACCTGTACTGAGTTTCGGTACACATCCTTATATGCAAGTGCCATGACAAGTCTGAGTTAGCTTAATGAAGTACACATAGCAAGGGTTTTATGATAAAAAGAAAACCTACAGAATAAAAAAGGATCACATGTACGCACATGAAAAGCACTTTTTGGAAAATAAACTGTAAAACATAAGTGAGATCAACCCAGTGCAATGTTACTCAAAGATTCAACAATTTGCCACCTCCCAGTAATCAGATTGACAAGTAGAGGGTTTATCTACTACACTAGTCCACATTTGAAGTGGATCAAAACCTTTTATCCAAATTGTCCTAAAACATAAAAATGTGTTTGTCTTAGCACGACTTCGATGAACTCTTTTCATCCACTTCAAATGTTGTCTGCTGTGTTATGAACAATGAGGGAAATCAGCTTCTCAGTTTTGTAGACTGTTTATCTGCATTAGGATTTCACAGTGGAACCAAAATATACAGTAGTTTTCACTGTGGGGTCTGTAAATCTAAACGTTTTTGACTTGATTTTACTATTCAACTGATTTGTTTATCTTTTAGATAAAGTCTTTGATATCATCTCAGCCTGTGGATTCAGAAGGAAAAGCTTGCTTCGTATTAGAAGCTATAAGTGGTCCAAAGTAAGTACATACTGAACCCTGTATGCTTACTTTAACATGACTTTCCATGGCCTCTAAATGATCAACATGATCACGCTTTACTGAAAAACCTTTATCAAGTCAAATGTCTTTTAGTATAATGGTCTGTGAAGACATTTAGTAAATTTCCTTTTATAAATGTATTGAAACTTACTTTTTGATTAGTAATGTGCATTGCTGAAAACACTTCATGCGGACAACTTTGAAGATGATTTTCAAATAGTTGCATCTCAGATAAATATTATCCTCTCCTAACAAACCATACATCAATATAAAGCTTATTTATTCCAATTCAGATGATGCATAAATCTCAAATTTGAAAAATTGACACTGGTTTTGTGGTCCAGGTCACACATATGATGCTCAACAAAAACACACGCTCTTTCTCTCTCTCTTTCTGCCATAGAGGGCTGCATCAGGTGGAGTTTCAGGGGACTTTTGGCAGGAACGAGATTTCTGGACCCGTAGTAAAGCTAAACTTGATTCCTGACCCCAACAAACCCGTCGAACTCTCTATTAAATATGACAGCACTGCTATCTTACGAGCAGGGGACATTTTCCCAGGTGTGTGTGAATGCATGGAAGCATTGTGAAGCCTACATGATGTTGTAACTTCAGTATGGATTCTGGTGTCTGTAGAGTTTACAGTGATAGTGATTTCTGAGGATGGCACACCAGTGAGGAACATCTGCCCGGCGAACCTCTCGATGCTGCTGTGGAAGGACACTGTATCAAGCTCCTATCCACCCTCGACCGTGAGTCACACGCTCTTTATTTTGACCACAAAGGTGAGTCTCTCAGAATGTGTCATTACTCATATCTGAGTCACAGTTCAGTGAAGGGATAGTTCAGCCAAAAATAAAAGTCATCATTTCTTCACCTTCATGTCTTTTCAAACCTGTTAAGAGTTTCTTTGTTGAACGTGGAAGATATTTGTATATGCTACATTATGTATGATGAAAGTATCCCAAAAAGACATTTTAACTGACAACGTAATGCATTTTTGATCAGGCATTGCAAAATACAATTTCTATTAGACTTAAATAGAAGGATACACAATTTTAAACAGTATTATGGCAACACTGAGTAAATCAGACTGTTTTGTGTTTTAACTTAGGCCACGACTCTGAAGTGTAGTAAACGCAAAGACACAGAAATGGACGACTGCTTCTGTTTCAGGTAATAAATACAACAGAGCAAAATAAATCTGAAATAAGACTAACCGTGAAGAAGTTATGTTTTCAAGCGATTATAGTATTTGAAAAGGTTTTGTCTGCCAGTGGTGACAGACTTTGATGAAAAACCTGACTATAGCAGAGTTCCTGAATTATTTTACATGGATGTAAATGATGGGGGGGGGGGTTTGCTGGTAAACACAATTGTCAGCAATCCTGTGTGTGTGTGTTTTTAACCAAAGCAGCTATACATGTATAAAACATAACCCACATGTGCATTCATTTGTTTGTATGTCTTATTATGTGTTTTCAGGGATAAGCAGATTCCAGACCTTGCAGGACCGTATATTGTCCAGTTTGTGCTGGCTTTGGAGAAAACCAAACATCTGTGGAGCAAGCAGGTCAGAACACACACCTTTTTTTTGTCAATTGTTTATGCACGTACAGTAGGGCTGTACGATTTGGAAAAAATGTCACATTGCGATGTATTACGGTCAAAATTGTGATTTCGATTCGATATGTAAGTGGTTGGACTCATCTTGCTTGTTATAAAGGAAAATGCACACACGGATTACTAATAATGCTGAAATCTGTATTTCTCAACTGAGATACAGTATACAGTGCAATCTAGCAACAACTAATTAAAACTAAATTGTACAAAATTAAAGTAAAATCTTTACATTACTGAATTAAATTACATTAAATTAACTTTTAAATAAAATGTAAAAAGTCAAAAGTACAGATAAATAAAACAAATACCTATTTTTTATATTTTTACATGTTGTCCCAAAACATTTTAGCAGGATGTAACATACACTTAGTATATTTCTTTTGGTATCTCTTGTCCAGTGTGCCGATGTGCCGCTAAACTCGTGCTGCAGGATGTCTAATTGTGTCTTTGCATTGACTTAACACATAAATCACTCGCGCTTAACGCTTCATTCGCGTCTGGTGTGAATGCAAGAATCAATGTCTTGTTACGTCCACAAATGAGATTGCGATATAATTAATCGGGCAGCACTAACGTGCAGCTTTATTTCCTAATCAGGATATGTATCTGTGTTTCTGTTTTAGACTCCACTAAATGTTGTTGCCAATAAAGCTGTGAAATTAGCCCCCGAGACTCCATCTTTAACTCCGGTTGTGTCCAATGGTAGCATTCGGGCCAATCGCACACTGCTGGGCCGCTTACATCTGAAGATCATGGTGAGCTTTATTTATCTATAATTAAATCATTTTTATTCTTTTTGCTAATTGCGCATGATTACAGAAAACATATATCTTGTGCAATAACTTCACTATTCAAAATGCAATTTCAAATATTTTGTGCAATAATTATGTTGTGCGCAGTAACAATCATTTAAGTCCTTCATTTTATTATCCATTTCTGCGCAATGCACTTTTTTCTTGTCATTTCTGTGTTCTCAATTTGTAACGTTTAAAATGAAATAAAGGGAGCAAGCTTGAGTAAGTGTTTGTTTCTTACTTTGCAGGATCGATACAGTAACGCTGCTGGAGAGGGTTTAGATGGAAAAGTAATTGTTACAGTAAAAGACACAGAAGAATCGGTGCTTCCTTTGCTTGAGAATGGAGTTAGAAGTGTGTCATACAGCCTCACTAACGGGGAGACTCTCATTACTGTGAGTTTTTGCATTCAGTGTTATTTATTTAAAAAAAAAAAAAAATATATATATATATATATATATATATAAAAAAAAATAATAATTTTTGTAAAAAATTTTCAATTTATTTTTTAGGGGGAAAAAACATTTTAAGTGTTTATTTTATCTGTATTTCAGTTTATGAAAACTATTTAACTTGATATTTTTGTGATGAGTTTTCAAAAAAGCTGTTGCACACATTCACTTAAAACGTACAATTGCAGAGGTTCCTCAGTTTGAGAGATTTGTGCCAATTAACTGAAAATAAAAAGAACTGAATTAACTGAGAATAAAAATGTAAAATCCCTTCTTTTTATGTGTGGGTTCACCTAAACAAAATGCCTGCACTCCAGTTAAAAATGAAGAAATGAAATGGGTGTTGTTTGTGTCCTGTAGGATTTGGCACTTATGGAGGACAGCCCTGGTGCGGATGGAGCCGAGTACATCCTTCAGTTCAGTCCTGAGATTCATCAGAAGAGTGTTAGCATTGCTCCATATGTCCTGCCTTTCAGATTCTGCAACGGTTAGTGAGCAGACACACAACCCAATGTTACCTGCGTTACCAAAAGCTTTATTATTGATTATTGCTGTAATCAATCGAATCCAGTCCATGCTCTAGTACAATTATAATTCAATCTACACTAAATAAGGTTGTCATAATCAAATTTAATGTGACAAGCCGGATTTATGTTTTATATGCATCTGTGTAGTTAAATTATTATTATTGCAGAGTTCTATATAAATTAAACACATACTGTAAGTAGATCCATTAAAAAAGTAAACAAATGTAATTTTTTTGGCTGGATGTTTCATTTTAAAGCTTACTATATACTAAGCGATTTAATTTGTTAAACTACAATTACATTTTTATTTAAGGAGTGTAATGCATTTATCATATTTTGATCTGTTTCAGACGCAGAACATCAGAAAGTCGTTGTAAGTCTCAGTGAGAAGAAAGATCGCCTTTCCCAAACCGTTTTGATGTACCAGGAATTTTTTGATACCAATAAACAACTAACATCTGAACTTGAAAGTAGGCACTGCGTATTTTGGTTTTGTTAATTATTCATTTATTTATTGCTCCGATCATGTGTGACTTTCCTAGTTAAAAAGTTACATATTTAAAATACATTTATTTTATACTAGGTATAGTTCAAATCTATTAACATATTTACTGACAGATCTACTGATATAAACATTTTAATTCAACTTTTTATTTGGAGTATTACTTGTGCGCAATGCATATTTCTTATTAATAAGCCTTATTAATAATATTAATGTATTTTTATGTCCCTTTAAGGAGGATTGTGTTGTATTGCCCTTTAAATGCAAAATATTTAAAGTATACTTACACCAGTTCCACTTTAGCACTAGCACAATCAAATATGCCAATTATGTCTTTGATTGGTCTTCTTCTGCACAATTAAAGTGCATTTAGTAGAAAATGAGTTTAGCCCGTGTATACTAAACATACTAAAACTACAATTGCATGGCATGTTATTTATATCGAGCATGAAATAAATGCAATTTACATACATTTACGTATATTTATTTTTCACCAGGGTTGTGTTTGTTTCTACAGGTCAGGTGCGAGATGCAACCCACAAATTAAATGAGCTCAAACCAGAGCTTTTGAAATATAATTTACAGGTCTCAGAACTAACCACCGTGAGTCTACATGCACACGGACATGCCAACTGTTGTATTTCTGTTGATTGTGTAAGCGTGCATTTAATTCTAATTGAATTTAATTTGTCTCTTTGTTCATGTGTCCGTCTAGGTATCCACAATAGAGAAAGTTTTAAATGACAAGAAAGCAATTTTGGCCGAGATGGAGAATCAGCCTCTGAGGAAATGCAGCATTTCTGACCCTTTCAAAGGCAGCCCGCAGGTTCTGGGAAAGGTGTGCATTGGGATTACTCGTGTATTAGTGTTTGTATTAGATGATCCCTTCACAGCTGGGTGAGTCTTGGAAATGCACTGTCCTCTGATCAGTGCTTGAAGAAAAGCGGTGTTTTAATAAACATGACATCGCTGGGCTGTTAAAGTGTTACGTGTATGGCAGAGTGCTATCAGAGGGGGTTAAATGTTTGAGTTTAGACAGATTAAACTGGCTGTTGTCTGTGGAAAGCCCTTTCAGCTACACAAGTACTAATATTATGCTTCGTAATATCAGAAATGATGACATACCAAGTGTCAAAAATATGCCGTTAAGTCATCATGACATGCACTGATTTCATAATTATGACAAAAGGTCAAAATAATGGCATCATAATTTACTTCAAATGTGAGCTTTTTGGACTTTTCATGCCAAAATGTGTGCTATTATAACATACGCTAGTCATTATGAGCTAAAAGTTGCAGGAAGTAAACAAACACTTAGGTTTTGTGGTCTCTTAATGAAAGGGATGTTGATTCAGACATGATGAGAACCACTGTTGAGTCAGAGGGCTCTCTTAAAGACACAGTAGTTGATGTGATGATTTGTAGGTGGGGCATCTGGCACTGGTGGAGGATGATGATGCAGCGAAGGTGATCTCTTGGCATATTCTGGGTGATATGGACTGTGTGGTTACTGAGACGACATCTGCTGCCAAGAAAATCTATGATGACACACAGGGACGACAACAAGTCCTTCCCCTCGAGACGGTCTTCTGGAGACCAAATGATAGGTACTCCTACAGGCCCTCTTGCTTTCATTTAGTTTTTCTTTGTCAACGTCTGATGTTGTTTTACTAAATCAAGTTTAAGGTGGCCTATCATGAAAGTGCTCCTGATCTGTTGAAGGATTTACTGTATATTGCTGCTGCCACACAGATCTAATATTATATGATTTCTTTGTTTACCTTCACAGACATTACTGACTGTACTTTGTCAAATACACACAAGTTTATGTTCAAAAACACATTTTAAGAGCAGTAAGATGTGAAAGAGAACTTAGTATTAGTCTTCATGACAATAACACATCAGTATATCTCTTTTGATTGGTTTCCGTTCGTACAGAAACTGTTTACAGAAGAAAGGGGATTTGGACACTAGTTATAAATAAACATTCAAACGGGTTGTGTTTGGTTTAGTTGGAGTTATACAGTATACTCAATCCATTTGGCCCAATTTATTATATGAGGTAGGAGTTGTAAAGCTGTTTATAATTGTGCAAAACAACAGGTTGTTTGTTAAAGCTTTAAATATACAGGTAGAAGTCAATATGACATAGTGAAATTATAAGGCAAAATACCTTGTGTCCGGTCACCACAGGTCACTGGAAAATAAAGTTGTGAGGTCAAGAACACTGAAACATTTGGGCAGATTAATTTGAATGCGATCAGTAACATCCAGAGATTCAGCAAAGACACTTATTTTTTCCCCAAAAAATGTGCCTATGATATATGAAGTATTATAGATGGCAAGTAGTCGTACGCTTGCTTTAGTCTTCTGTTCTTCACACAACCACAGGAAATGGCTGACTGATGTTCAGTTTCATATCTATATATCTTTTACAGTTTTTTTTTTCTATTCCCTCTGAAGTTGTTCTAAACCTACAGTACATGAGTTTTTCTTCTTTGTCTGTTGAACACAGACGTTATTTTGACGAGCGTTGCTAACCAAATAATTGCTGGTAGCCACTGACTTCCATATAAGGGAAAAAGTACTATGGAAGTCAACGGTCTGGTTACTAACATTCTTTAAAAATACTGCAGTGTTTCCTAGAAGGATCACTTCCTATTAGTGAATACACTGAAAGAATGACTTCTTTAACTACTGAGTAGTTTATTGCATTTATTTTGTCTCTTGTTCTTGTGTCTCAGGCCTCTCCCTCACATCAGGAATGGCAAACCTCTCTTCTGCCCCAGCGGCAATCCTGTGTTTGTTAAAGACATACTCATTTTTCCTGAGCATGCAGAAAGCTGCAATAAAGGTAAATCAGAAGCTGAACACCATTTTGAGAATAAAAATAAAACTGCTGTTACATTATATTATTGGAATACATTTGCTGAAAACGTATTCGCCTTCAGGCAATCCAAAATATATACGAGTTTTCTTCTTTATTAGATTAAGAATGTAGCATTGCATCACTTGCTCTTTAATGGATGCTCTGCAGGGAATGGGTGCCGTCAGAATAAGAGTCCAAACAGCTGATTAAAACATCACAATAATCCACACCACTGCATTCCATCAGTTAACATCTGGAGATGTGTGTTTTTAATTAACAAATTGTCATTACATTTTTTTTGAATCTTCAAACCAATGTATCCTGCGATTAAATCCATAATATCTCATCGGTTTCTCATTTAATATGGGTGAATTTCATTTAATGCATCACAAAAGTATGTAATACAATGATGTAATGGAAGTTTATAATTTGCAAGCTTTCATCACCACTAACTATACTGGCAGACGCTGCATTGGCAGTATTCAGAAAAGCTAATGGTGTGTGTGTGTGTGTGTTTTGGACTGAACAATCTTCTTTGCATGAAACATTTTGCAGCCTGCAGATGTTGGCAGTGCAATATTTTATGAGTATGATTCATGCTACAAGGGGGACTGACGTGTTCTGACTGTTTTCAGTTTTTGCAACTCTTCTTGGAGACACAATACTAATTGATGATTTGGATTCTGCTAATAACTACCGTCGAGGGGTAAGACACGCGATGCCGAATTTTCAAGTGTTTACATCAAGTGTGGGTATAAACATGTGTGTTCTGTAGGTGGTTCAGAATAAGATGCAGTGTCCCACGCTCTTAACACGTCAGGGAGAGCGGATACGCAGCAACGGGAAATTCGGAGGACTACAGAACAAGGCTCCGTCTATTGAGAAACTTAGAGGTCAAGTGTTTGGAGCACCATTTTCCAAAGAGTACCTCCACACACGCCGTCAGATAGGTAACAAACACACTCCCTCTCAGTGCACTGGAAGATCTGTACTCTGTGAGTGATCTGAGATGCTTTATGTGTATTCATCATGTATATTTATTAATATGTGTGTGTGTGTATATTAGTGCTGCACGATTAATCATATCACAATCTCAATGTCAGCCTATGCGATTACATTACAGCAAATGTTGCGATTATATTAAATAAACAAATGCATTCGTGGACTTAACAAGACATTGATTCTTGCGTTCACACCAGACGCAAATGAAGCTTTAAGCGTGAGTCATTTACATGTTAAGTCAATGCAAAGACACAATTAGACATCCTGCAGCGCGAATTAGGAGGCGCGTTCAAAAGGCTTTGTTGAATGTTCATGAAAATCAAACCCAGGCATGGGTGTTTTATATCACTGTATATCTGTGTTTAGAAAAAATCTTTTTCATTTCATCTTGCATATTAGCTCAGACATGCTTTGTCTGCTGCAGTTACCAGGAGAACCTCTTGTTTCTCATACTTGAAGCACCACCTGCTGGCAGAGAATGAGTTTGCATTTTTAATAAACCCGTCTGATTTACGCAACAAATATATTTTGCTTATCAAAAAAAAGGAGCCTTTGCGGAGCCGTTTGGACGAGTGGTTTCTGCCGGGGCACTCAAAAGCCCCTCGCCAGAGGACTACGATGTTCATGACAAACTCACAAAGTCCTGGCGCTCTCCGTATTCAGCGCGACTCTGCAATGCTGCCGCCATTTCCTTCACTTCACTAGACAGCACTGAAGAAAAAGGCTATGAAAAGTTGCCGCTGCTGGATGAGTCTGTGGCTGCCCACCTCCATCGGCTGGAAAGCAAAGCCCGCCCACCCGTCGAAGCCGTGCAGGATGATCCTTCGTGATCATGAGGTGTCGCCCCCTGAGAGCTTTTCAGAAAATGTTGGGTTAGATGGCCGCAGCCTCGGCAGTACTACAGCTTGGCCTCTTATGTATGCGCCCACTTCATGGCGTGCATGGCGTCATGGGCGCCTTTGGCTCAAAGTGAACGGAGCCTGCTCAGCAGCTCTCCACTCATGGAGGCATTCCCCTTCACGTTGTGTGCAGAAGGAAAGCGATAGTGACAGACGCTTCAATGATAGGATGGGGCGCGCTGCACAAGGGCTCACCGGCCGCGGGCCTCTGGTCTCATGCAGAAAGCAGTATGACTGTGGTGTCATACATAAATTGCCAGGGGGCTGTCATCGAGACGTATATTCAGACTGGCTGCACGCCTCCTCAGATGGGTCCAGCACAATCTGCGCTCACTGAGAGCATCTCATCCCCAGCAGGCTGAACCAGGGCACGGACATGCTGTTACGGAATGCAGCTCATTCTCAGGTATGGACTCTGCACACCCGAACTATTCAGCTGGGAAATGTTCGGCAAAGCGGAAGTGGATCTTTTCGCTTCAGACAGCAACACTAGCTGCCCAGCTTATTTCACAAAGGAGATGGATGCGCGGCCCACGATTGGCCCAGCCTCCTCCTCTATGCTTTCCCCCAGGTGATCAGCCAGATCAGGGCAGAGAGTCACAAAGTCCTCCTGGCCGCCCCCTTGTGGTGGAACCAGCCGTGGATTGCGGACCTGCACTCAATGCTGATGGCAGCCCCGTGGCCCATCCTCTTGAGACAGGACCTCCTCTTTCAGGCGCAGGGCTCAATCTGGCACCCACAGCCCAGTCTTCATGTCAGATAGCTGTGATTCTATCTTTCTACAACACCTGCTGGATAAGGGGCACTCCCCATCCGAAGGCTTATGTGGCGGCCATAGCAGCTCACCACAACCTTATAGTAGGCCAGTCTGTGGGCAAGGTTACTCTTCTTATTATTCATTTTATGAGAGGAGCTAGACGGTTCAGACCCTTTCGCCCTCGTACTATCCCTACATGGGACCTGCCCACTGTGCTAAAAGCTCTCAGAGGTGCACCCTTTGAACCCCTACAAACGACCACTTTGAGAGCGCTGACGCTTAAAACCGTTCTTTGGCATCAGTTAAATGAATAGGCGACCTGCAAGCGCTGTCCGTGAGCCTCTCCTGCCTGGAATTCGGGCCAAATGACTCTAAAGCCAGCCGATTGGTTTAAAAAATTACCACTGCACAACCAATGACAACCAATTAGACAAAATATTTAATTAGATAATTAGTGCATGTTTAGTTAGCTGCATCATAATAAAACATTTCCGAAAACTTGCATAATACACAATTAATGTCGTAATGTACAGTGATTGCTGAACTGAGGAAATATGGATTTGTTGATTTTTACCCAGTTCGTTTGTTGTGTTGTGCCTCAGACACTAATGTGAGTTTACTAGGAACATGATCTGTCTCACAGATGGGAGCTGTGTTTAATATCTGTGTCTTGTGTTTGCCTATCTGTGTACAGAGTTACTGCAGCAGTGTTGTGTTGCGATGCAGAAGGCCTGTAAGGTCCAGTCTGAGTATAGCGGTCATATGCAGTACCTGCGGAGTCCTTTGATGAAACAGAAACAACAAGACCTCCTGCATCAAGAGCAAGAGTTAAGGGAACTTGAGGAAACCCTCGGTAGGTGTAGAGTGCAGAGCTGCTCATTTTCTCAATGCAAAACCAGAGTTTTGATGATTGGCATAAAGGTCTGTTTGCTTAGACACATGGGGTAAAAGCAGATGTTTTAAGGCAAGACTTTTTCAATGATTTCACACTCTTACAGATTTGGAGTTTTTATTACACTTAATTTCTTAATTGCCATTTCAGCTGAACTAGGCAGATTAAACCCTTATTTAGTGAACGGCTGTCATGCATGCCTTTGCATAAGAAAACATTTATAATTACTTATGCCAGCAGTCTTCCAAAATAACCACGTGATCGCACATGAAGTCCGAGGGACACAAATCGGTGCTAAAAGGCAGACAGCAATTAACTATGTCTAGTTACTTGTCCGTGACTACTACTACAAACCGCTATGGTAGGAAAACCGAGCGATCTTCAAAGAAAGCAGATTAATTAAGGCACTGTACTTAGGTTTAGTTGTAGTTGCTTTAGCATACAGTTTTAGCCTCTAAGAGTTCGAAGTTTCAGAATTTTTTATGATATTTGAAATCTGCAAATAAACGCTGACATTTTAAGCCATTCCCTGATCCGTTTCTAATTATGTTCAGCAGAGGAATGCATGTTCATTATTGCCTCATTGTAAGACTGCATGAAAAAATACATTATAATATACACACATTCATATACAGTGTTAGTTATTTGTTGCATATGGCATTAAAAAGTTTAGAAATGGCATTAAAAAGGGCATTAAATAAGATTGCAGAAACCCTGGTTTTAGGTAAATCATGTGCACAGAATATTGATTTGTTCTCTTGATTTACTAGATCTAGTTAATGTAGTAGATTTAGGAAATCGAGGGAATGAGTAATATATTATGTGCAATTTATTTAGATTTATTTCTTGCATGTCATGTGCAAGGCTCTACGTTTTAACCACTATCCGTCAGTCTTACTTGCTGTACCTTTAACTTTTATTCCAATGCACCGAATTACTTGACCCTTTCAGTGATTTGAAGTGTGTGTGTGTGTGTGTTTGCAGCCAGCACTCCTACGCGACTATTCGCTGTAACAGTGAAAAGGGGCCATGAGCCAGAAACACCTGAGCCCTCGATCCCTTCTAAAAGATCCCGGCGCAAAACAGGGTACATCAACAGTCCTCTTAAGTGTTTGCTATTCAGTAGTTTTTTTTCTGACTCGTCTGTTGCTTTTTCACTAAAGTTAATAGTTTGTTTTGTTTCCGCAGGTTCATGAAGTTGCAGTGATGCGGGGCTCTTTTATCAGTTTATTCAGCGTCAAAGATTGTTTCATATTTTATGTTCATTGCAAATTCTTTTTTTTTCTCCACTCTTTACAGGTTATGACTTGTCTGATTTGAAGCAGAAAGCAAACAAAAAGTTAAATAATTGGACTGTGTCCATAATATATTTTGTATGTTTCTTTAAGGAAAAAAAAAAGTTTTTACCCTTACATCAGGTCTTGTCTTGTTTTAATTCAACAAACCTTCCAGCGGTCCTGGCGGGATTGTTTTCTCATCATGTGTCTATATAGTTCAGTGTATACTGTGGTTTTTGCACGCATACGTTGTAGTGGATGCATACAGCTTATAATAGCATTTCAACGGGTTCTCCAATAAAACATATGCCTTTAAAACCTACGATGGTATATTGATGTATTTTTGTTGGCCAATTCTCATCACACAGGTTCCCTCGACAATAATTGCAGGCGAGGTTATAAACACAGTGAGCAGCTCACAAGTAGATGGGTTTACCAGTTTGATGTCCCTCTTCAGTCCTGCTGGGACACTTGTTAGCAAACACCAGTAAAGCAGCTTTTAGAAACACAAGGTTGTTTTATGGGTGTACAGTATTTTATGTTGTAAAAATAAAACGTATGTTAAACAGATCTTCAGGGTGATGAACCTGGGTTTTGGCTTGCAAAAATACATCCCGTTTAACGAAGTCATGTAGGACTGTCTGAAATCACCCCCTTTATACTTCTCTGTGATTTTAATATGGGAAATAATTTAAGAGGGTATCCTACAATTTTTTCAGCATGACAGCTATTTATTACCGTAGCAAACCGATGTCCTCCTCTATTCTTTGGTGCATTTTGTTCCTCATGTAATAATACATTTGTTTGTGGTATAAAAAAAAAATTGCGAGGGAGGGAGACTTCATCAAACATTGAGTCATTTTAATGACATTTAAGGTATCAATAGAAAATATTAGTCTCAATATTAGATATTTGGTGGACATTTTGTGATAGAAGTAATATTTACAGAAAAATGTAAACATTTGTGATAGAAAAACACAATAAGAACAAATAAATGGCGTTTGGCTAGCACCCCGTGGCTATTTGTGTTAATGCTCTTAATTTGACAGGAATCTCAACCTTTGGAAAAATTTGGAGCATCATTTATTTTGATATAATTAAATTGAATAACAAAATATTGGTACAGTGCTTTTTCTTCACACTGAATTTTTTAATGCATTCATATTTTGAAATTGCTTCAGATTGTCTTAAAAAAAAAAAAAAAAGAGTTCAACCTGAGGTCTGTAATTTTAAAGCGTTCATTAATGCAATTTAAGTTAGAAAGTGCGCTTTGGTCAAAAAAAGGCGTCCTGTAGGAAGCGCTCATCGGGGCGGGAGCTACTGTACTGTCCCATCTCTCTGCCATCATCACCCTCTTCAGGACACGTGAAAACACTCCGTGAGAGCTTGGTTGTGTGATCGGAGATGAAGCGCATCCTCTTATTTCTTCTCTTTACCTTTCCTTTGACGAATGGCACTCCGTCGAGGTTTAGTCTGTTCCAGGGCAGTGCTTATCCCAGCTCTGCTTCGAGACAACGAAACAAGTAAGTGTCCTTCCTATTATGGAGTTGGCATTGGGAAGGAAAAAACTTGGGGCATCAGTCTAAAGTGTGATTTTGAGAGTTATAATAGCATGTGTAATTTAATATATAGGCTTAATGATGCTCACACTGCACAGATCATTCTTGTGGTATAACTACTGTTAACTAACAAAAGGATTGAAGAGTTAGTAGTTGAGTACAGTAGTTTACTGTTAGCTAATCAATTACAGTATTTGTTTTTCTGGGTTTTCTGAGAGCTTCTATAAGGTTTACTGTGTTCTTGTTCCACATAGCATGCAGTAATAACACGCAATTATATATAATTACATGCATAACCCTAAAGCTTATAGACTAGCTTGTAAGTGCTTGTTAAATAACACTTAAGTTGTATAATTTCACTGGAACTACATGCACTTTAATGAATGAAGTAATGCAGGACACACTACTATTTTAACTAGTTAACACATCTCCAATATAATTTTTTTTACGTAATGCAGTTAGGATTTGGGTAAATTGTTTTAAATGAGTATGTTATCTTTCAAACTAACTAAAGGTTTTTACTAACTATGGGTAATCCAGAAGAACTAGTTTTCAAGTGCAGTGTTCTAGAACTTTTTCCCAGTATCCCTGAGCTTCACCTTTTTTTGTAGCCTGTTATTATTTGGGTTATTTCTCACACATCACTATTGATGTGTGGAGGCCTTAGGAACATGTGGAGTCTTCAGACTAACAGTTGCAACCTTTGCAGTGATTTATTTAACATACCGCCAAGAAACATATCAGTGTTTCTCTACACTATTATGGATGATTAGAAGATTCTGTAGGATTAGGTTTTCATTCATTTTGTATCATGGTAGCCCACTAGTAATGACAGTGTTATAAAATAAGTGTTGGTTACTACATTCTTCTAGGAATTGCTGGTTATTGGACATTATCCATTTAATTTACAGACATTACTATAATCATAAAATAGCAATGCAATGCATAATTCAAAAAAGGGATAAAACAGCAATCAGAAAAATCAATACGGAAAACTCTACTGATTTTTCTTAAAGGAGAGGTTCATACTAACCCGCTATAAATTAGTGCTACTACATCTGTCAGAATGAATTACCATCCAAAACGATGATTTCTGTACTAGGGAGTTATCATGCTTTTCCAAGTAATTAGTAATTCCTCATGAATGATTGGGTGGTGTTACTCAACTAACGAAAATATGTTCAAAGAACACTGCTAATGTTTCATTAAAGTTCAGAAACATTTTTTTTGGAATGTTTGAAACATTTGAAAAACATTTTGGGAGTGATAAACTGGCACGAAATACTCCAAGGCACTCATGTAAAAAAACAAAGCTACACAGCCATTCCCAACAATTACACTTTAATTGTTCAAACAAGTGTTCTTAAAGGCACAATATGTAAGTTTACGCCACTAGAGGTGGCATTTTCAAAACGATAACACAGTGTTGAACTTTGGGAGATGTCGTTTTTTACAAATCATGTTCACGGATGAAAAGCTCATTTACAGTATATCTGTTTAATCACCTGCACATGGCTATTACTTGCACAGTGAGTGATATATATTTGGTTACCCATGTATTAAAACTGAGGTTTTCGCTATGCTCTCTCCATTTCAGAAATGCCACAACGAAATTGGTTTTCGCTTTGTTTCATTGACTGTTATAATATCTTCTTGCCTCGATTTGTGTCTATGTTATCTATGTTTTTTGGGATTGTGGAGAGGGTAATCATGATCCATGATATGGAAATGCACAGGAAATAACTACCATTTCCACATTTGTCCACGTGTGTTGCCGTAGTATTGTGTCATTGATAGGCGACAATGAACAGTGATGGTTCATTAATTAAATCAGAAATTTACAAATCCTACAGAACTTTTGAGATAATTTAAGCACACAACTACATGAAATATATGTGAAACACTGTGCAAGTGATTTTTGGATATTTTATTACAGAAATCATACATATTGTGCCTTTAAACTATTAGTAAGCAATCAAAGCTGGTTATGGAAAAGGCTAGAACATTCCTCGTTGTACAAAACTTACCAATACTCAAAAAGGAGGAATATTAATAACAATACAGTAATAATAATTGATTTTTAATGCAATGGTAACATTTTAGAATAGGTAACACTTGGTAACTATTAACTATGACTACAATGTATGGCTACAAGTAGTGACGCTACTAGTTTATCTACATTTTTCAGTAGCGCGTTGGTAGCGTCACTGTTTTCCGAATCAAATAGCTTTTCAGTAGCGAAGCTCTTTTATTGATCAAGTAGTGTGGTAGCGTCCACACAAGCTAACGTTACATTTTCCCAAGCATTTCTGGCGCTTGAGCACAAATCAGAAATACAAATGCTACGGATCACTGATCCTAAATCAGTATATGACGCCACCACCATACACCATACACCATGCAATAATGTCAGTGACTTCTTACTCTGTTTGGCAATGAGCTTTCTGGTGTAAAATTCATTCCACAAATGGCTTAAATACTGAGAAAATTATAAAAAGCCAGAAAAATGTACACAACGTTAACTTTCACATAACATTAGCCAAATAGAAATAGGTTCAACTTTTTCCTCAAACTCTTAAATTGCTGCTTCTTAATACATTGTTAGGATAGTTAGATAGTTTAGGTATTGTGTAGGATTAGAGATGTAGAATATGGTCGTGCAGAATATGTGCTTTATAAGTACTAATAAACACCCAATAATAAGCATGCCAATAAGTTTGCCGATAAGATTTATAGCTTATAGTATAGTAGCGACTAGTAAATACTGAGAATTGGTCCTAAACTTTTTTTTTGAGAATGATTTTCTTAAAATGTGTTTTCATTGTTCTTTACTCTTTTGCAGAAACTGGTGTGCTTTTGTGGTGCATAAGAACGTGTCCTGCGCTGTGCTGGCAGCCAACGAAAACCCCATGGAGCCGCAGCTGATGTAAGTGTCTCTGGAGAGCGCATGAGGTGGGCGGGGGTCGCATGGACCGTTTTATTGGTGGAAGTGACCAGAGATCAGATTAGATGAGATCAGAACCGGACTGAAGAGGAATTGCTTCTAGAAGGATAAGCAGGGCAGTTAAATTGGACCCATAGACTGGCAGGTCATTGCTTTATCAGTCTCCAAATTATTTACGACCTCCGAAGGGCCAGGGGCCTCTCTGAGCGGTCTGTTTTAGCCTGAGTAAACTGTCCAGAATCCATGAGAACTTTTCAGAAATGCCGCAATTAGAAAGTCACACATGTTCATGCACATCGCCTGCTTTTAAAGCTGCACTCCAGATGTGTGTCACTGCCGGACTAACCCTAATAAATTATGAGCGTAATTCTGCACTTTGTTGTTTATGTTTGCAATGGCTCACGGAAACAGCAATGCTTCCTTTTGTGGACAAAGTGGTTAGACGAAGAAGATTAGGGACATTTTTCAGATTTCGCAGGACTTTTGTCATCAAACATGCAACAATCATCCAGGATATGAGCTGTTTAGTGGTCTTCCAGTTAAAGCTTAAGTGTGTATTTTACTGGTTAAATATGTTCCCATTTTAATATGCAGAGACTATAGAGGGTGAAGAGTTATTTTTTAGTTAACCTTTTTATGAACTAAAACCATATTAGTTTAGGTTTAGGTCATATTTTTCATAACTCATAAAAAATTTAGGGTGATATTTAATTTGACCTTATTACAAAGTGCACTTTTTGTGTAATTGTGTGTTGAGAAAAGTAATTCGTAAGTCATAAAAGTGTCTCTCTTTATGTGCACGTAAGTGGTCTTTTATTACAATATGCTAATATATTACCTTCATATATTACCTTATTACCGTACCTTAAGGCTTGAAGTACACAATAAATGCACATTCAGTATAATTTAGTGCACTTATTTTATTTATGAGGGGACCACAAAGTGTGCATTTCTGAGAACATGTCACATTAGATCTTAAAGATTTTTTGGTTCCACTTTATTAAGTGTGACCAGAAAATGAATTTGTACTTTTTTCATGTTGCATTGCAAAAGAATGTATAACCTAGAAACATGCTGCACACAGCATATTATCAAATTATTTACAAAAATATTTGTACATACAGTGGTAGTTAATGACCATTGATATGAGTTATTTTTATTAACCTGGACACTCTTATGTCATTCAGTTGCATAAGGTTAAGGACAACTAGTGTCTCACTAAATGCAGTGCAACTATGTATGCTTTTTGGCCAATATTCCCAACAACCCTTGCAATGGGACAAATTTGTGACATTCATTCGTTTATTTTTGATGTTAGTTGTAGTAAAGTGGCCAAAACAGTGTATTATATCAACTGTTTGTAGTTCATGGAGAATCGTGTCGCATCTAAAACTAATGTACTTTTAACATCCTAATCCATAATTGTCTTTCTAGGTATCATACTCACATGAGGCCCATGTACAGAATAGGCTACAAACAAGTGACTGAACTGGAATGGAGGTGCTGTCCAGGACATCAAGGCCATGATTGTACCGAGCTAAAAAATACTCCCCAGAAACCCAGTGGTGTTGAGGAACCACGTCGAGATGTTCCTTCAACCAACAGCCAACAACAGAGCATCTTGGGTAAATGTTTTTAAAGTTGGGAAAGTGAAATAAGCAATATTTGATCTATATTATTACAATCTGAACTCTAATTAATAAAACTAACATATGCTATGCTAGATGTTATAGCTGAAATAGGGCCACAACTCAGTGGGGGGGTTAATCACCTTAATTATTTAATCTATTTAATTGCTCTAAAAGCAGCATCTAGTGGTCAAGAATGAACTAGCATTTTCATTCAGACCAATGTGAAAAGGCCAACAAATGAGCATGCAAATATGCTGATGTTTCATATTGATGTAAACATCAAAAGACTTTAAAAACAACTAATTTCAATGATTCAGAGTCAACTGTTTCTTTTGAGATACAACTTTATAAATGGTGCACTTTCAGATTTAATAACTTTGCAGGAAGTTTCTTTCACTTATATTTCATCCAGACTACCTAAAAGTTCATTTACAAAAATCCATAATAGGGGCATTTTAAAGAAAACTGATGCAAACTGTTATTTTTTTGTTGAGTTCCTGTGAAACAAGTACAAGTGATTTTGGTTGTTCTAGGACCAGAAGTGTTCTCCGAGACACATCCATGGTCTCAACCTAGGCAGAAAGGACATCATAGCCATCAACTGGGAGATTATGGGGACCGTCAACATGAGAGTCAACGAGTTCAGGCTTTAGAAGAAGAAGTGGAGCGTCTTTCTCAGACAGTCCTCCACCTGCAAGCCACGACGTCAGCCAATGCGAACCTACGGCTAGACTTACAGGAAGATGTTACTAAATTCGTTTTAAACATGTTGGGGAATTTGCAACAGCCACAGGACGTCAAAACGGGTGGAATCGAGAGCATTACGCTCCCCTATGACCTCCGTTCACCACCAGGCACTGATGAACTCCAGAACCACATTACCCAGCTCTCCAACACCATCAGTACCAATACTAATAGCATCCAAGACCTGCAGATGAGGATCCAAAACATTGATGGACAGATGCATAGACTAACAGAAGCAAGCAACACTGACCTGCTTCAGCCTTTTTCAACAACTGCTACCAACGAGTGTCCGTGTCAAGCATACATAGACGAAAAGCTTTCAGCCCTTCGCGAGGAGCTTCTTCAAGGAATGGACATCAAAATAGCAGACTTGAAGAATGCGTGCGACTACAAAGTGCTGTCCGTGCAAGAACAGTGCGAGGAACAAGAAACCTCTTACTTGAGCTTGGCCGAGCTCCTTGACTCCAAAGAGATTGAACTGCGCAAAGAGATCCAAGACTTGCGTCTCCAGCTTCCCATTGGAAAAACCCAAGTGTTGGACAATGCTGAGGTCCAGAAGCTCAAGGACACCCAACAGATGCTCCAAGATGCCATTAGGGAGCACAATGCCACCATTGCACAGATGAGTGCGCAAGGGCATGTTCTGGAGGCAAGGGTTAGTCTTGCAGAAAGGAGCGCAGAGGTGCATTGCCTCTATCTTGAGGAGAAACTGAGAAGGGAAAGACTTAAGGAAGAGGAAGACCAAAGAATAGTTTTCGAAGAGAAGCTCAGGGGAGTTCAATGTGACAACAGCACTTCTCAGCTACTCTTAGGCCTTGATCAGCGCCTGGAAGTCTTGGAGAAACATGCACAGCTCCTGCAGGACGAGGTTATGGGAGATCTCAATCTAACCATGAATTTTGAAACCCTCCTGCAACGTGTGGAGAATATAGAGGTGGGTTCTGGGCGAAGCCAAGAGCAAGTGAGGACGATGAATGGCTTGCTTGATGGGCTTGATGGACGCGTGGCTGACATTGAAGGCGTTTGTGGTCGGTTTGAACCAATGTCTGACAGTGTGAAGCGGATTAAAGATGGACTGAACAAACACGTCAGTGGCTTGTGGACTTGCGTCCGTCAGCTAAACAGTACAGTAATTGCACATACAAGAGACATTAACACGTTTAAAGAAAATTCACAACTGGGTGGCCAGGATGGGATCACTGATGCACCGACAGGTAAGCAATGCTCCTCTGGTTTCAACCAAATTGTGGTTGTGCAGATATCTTTATTTAAAGGAGATTTATTTACAGCAGTATTAGCAAGGTCAGACCTGGATTTTAAATAAAATAAACTTAAAATAAAGTGTTACTGAAAGTTCTTATAAACAGCCTCAAAAACCACATGATTGCACATTGTTGGAGCACCAACTAAGTCCAGAAACCATCTAGGTTATAGAATTATTAGAAATCGATGTGAACATTAAAAACTAACTAATCATTTTGACATTGCAAATGAGAAAAGGACTATTTCTATGTACCATTTTCTACCTAATTTCAGTTGTTAGTACTCACCTTTTTATTATGCATGAAAGCGTGTCGTTGTATGTAGCAGTAAATAGCTTTTAAAAAGGATTTTTCTGATAGCAATTTAACTGTAGCTTGATTGACAGCCATAACCTGCTTTGATTCAGTAAGATTAATAATATTACTGTTAAAACTCTGAATTTACCTTTTCTTGTAATTATACCATATCTACTGTTCATAAAACCAATGGTATTCACAAATAATCAGCAAAATATTGAGAAACGCTATGATGTCCGTCATAGAAAATTACCTAATTCATTGCACTATTTTATTGATCTACCTGGATATGAATAATCTTTTTACTTTGTTTCTCTGTCCATTTTAACAATTTTTCTTTGACTTCCAAGTGACAATGTTACAGTGAGGAGTGAGGAATAATCCCATCACCTCCATCAGATCTTTGACTGGTCTGTGTTTGTCAGTGCGGCTAGCCAAAACCATGTATTTTGCTTGTCATCTTTTGGGTTTCTGGAAACTTCTGCTGTATGAGCCCCAGAATGCAAATGTAGGCTACGGTGTGCATGGGGTCGTGTTTTTAGAGGGATTTCCTTTACAAACACAAGAATGTTTGTGTGTTGTAAGCAGGTATCTCCCAGGGGAAGTAGTGTTCCCTGTTCATGTATTAATTGCACACACATGTTACAACTAGACGGACTCCAGAGTTGTGCAACGTTTGGACCTTTATGAGATTATATGATGTGTGTGTGCGTGAACACACATGTGGGCATCTGCTTCTCATTTGGTGATTTTGTGTTTAGAATTTACACAATGTTCTGGACTCAGCTTGGCGTTCAGAGTAATGCATTCGGTACTGTTGCAACACACTTAGTGACAAAATATAAGAAAAATGGCACAAGGACGAAGCCACAAAGTGATTTGCAAAGTAAATCCAAAGGATATACTCAAGGACTCTTGAAGACTACGAATTGTGTGTACAGTACATGTGGTTGCACTTTATTGTCCATTACATGCAGTAACTTGTAATTTGCAGTGTAAGTACTGGGTAATATAAGGCAACTGCATGGTTTAAATGGTTTAAGGGTAGGTTCAGGATTAGTACCTAGTAATTCCCTAGTTATTGTAATTATATTAAAACACACTGTGTATACAGTGTAGCCTACATGCAGAACAGCACTGTTCAAATAAAGTGTTACTAAAAAAGGCAGTGCATTATGAGCCTGAAAATAAGAAAACAGTAACACTTTACAGAAAGCAATGATGTTACAGTTTTTAGTAAAAAGGATGGTAACACTTTCTATGAAGCCTACATTATAAGGGTATTAATGCATTGTAAAATACACTTAGAATATGTTCTCATTGATATTCATAAGAACAGTTTTAATGTGTTATAGTATTTACTTATTTAAGAAGCATTATAAATCTCATATCATGCCATTTTACTGATATTACTTAATTTAAAGTGGACAAATACCACTTATAAGTAATAATAATAACAATGCTATTTTTTTTCCTAAAACAGCCTTATAATCGGATATCAGATGAATGTGTAATATGACACATTTGCTTTGAACATTTTTGTAATATCAGTTTATATTTCATAAATGTTAGTCAGAGTCTAACATGAGACGTGTAGGTTCGATTTCTTACACGAGGCTTAGCTTAAAGCAGGATTAGCACATAGGACGTTTAGGATTTTTTTATAGACATCCCTAGAAAAAAGCATTACTGGTGTGCAGCTTGAGACAAAACAAAGGCACTAACAAGCAGCTTCGTGATAGTAGGGCCCTCATCCTTCTCAGTCACATTTGACATTTGACCCCTGAGATGATCTTTTCCTCCAAGGCTGTCTCCCTGCTCACACATGTATTTTTATATATTTTATCTGGAGGTCTAATTGTGGGACTCCATTCTGGGAGAGTGGCCATTAGTTTATCAGAAAGACATTGATACGACCACTGCATTATCCCATGATTCAATGTCCCCTTTGTTCCTCCTTCCTGTTCCTTTCTCTGTAATAAACAGAAGCTCTCTTTTATTGCATTCCTTTTTTAAGATAAATGCAACACATGTAGAGGGGCGTTGAACCTCCTGCATGCCTGTCTTTGACCCCTTTCCCTGTTATTAGAAACAAAGGAGATAGTTTTCTGTAGTAAATGTAAAAGTGAAGGTCTTTTTTGAACAATACAGTATGTTATGCAAAGTATCTTACCAAACCAAGCACTAACAACTACAAAAATCCTGAGCCTGTGAAATCTTTTTGTTCTTTTCTCACACTGATGTATATATTTCTTGACCATGTTTTAATGATTAAATACAATTTTTTGTGATCCAAAATTTGATTTAAATTATTTTTAAAAAATTATTACAAATAACATTTTTGTTAAAAAAAAAAACATTTGTGTTTTTCCTTTTAATTTTCCAGAATTCCATTTAAAATGTATTTATTTATTTAAAAACTGGGACCTCTAAAAATTTTCCAAAACATAAAAAAAAAATTAAGATTCATATTTTTCTTTTTGCAGTTCAAACAAAAATGTTAAGTGGTTGAAAACTACTAAAATAAATTGCTAAAAATAAAAGAGCTAAAATAAAATTGATTTCAACCGTTTATCTTTTAGTAGATTTAGTAGACTCTTACTTTTTTTAATGCACTGATCCATCATAATCATGATTTGAAGTAGACTGACCTACTTCTGATTTATTGATCTCACAGTTTGCTAAAAATCTATTCCGTGTTATGTGGTAAATTCCATTTTTGTGATAGGTGTAGCTAAAAACCTTCGCAGCTCACTCACAGATGAAGTTGGACATGACTGAAAGCTGATTCCAGCATAATCTACCAAATACAGAAGCAGAGCCTCACATCACACTAAGAATAAGGGCTCATTGTATCAGTTTTACTGTATATACACACGTCCCTGTAATTAAATGACTAAATAAACATACTAAATCGTGTAAAAAGTCTTAAAAAACTAAATGTAACAAGTTTTCTGTGAAGGTTATGTTAAAGGTTCGGTGTAGGGAAGAGAAAATATCCTTAGCTCATCATAAAAAGCATTACGCTTATGGAAAGTTCTCATAATAATAGGAGTGCCAACATATGTGTGTGTTTTAGATGAGATCATGTGATCGAGTGGGTGTGACATCTGAAGCAGCGCCATCTCTCCATCGATCACTGTTGAGAAGCAACTAACTTTTTCAGTAGCACGAGAGCACTGTTCCAAGTTTACAGTAAAAAAAAGAAAAAAGCCAGAGCTTTACCATGATAAACGCTAAAGCTAAATGTTATGCTTTTCAGATTCAACTTTAACTTACGGTTACATTAATTTATTTGTTGTTGGTTTTTTTTACTGAAAAAATGTGTGTAAAATATTATAAAATAATATTATAAGAAAAATTATCAAATAAAATCTTGTGATTATAATAGACTGTTGTCCAGGTAGCTCTCTTTTTTTTAAGGAATGATTTTTTTTATTCTGTTTCTTGTGACAGAGTGGCCAAAAGTTGACACTCTTGATTATCAGCAAATTATTATCACTGAAAAATTATCCAGAAAAATGAAGAATGGTTTTATAGTAGGAAATATAAACACCTTTTCCATTGTGCCCTGTAGGGCTTTTCTATGTTGAACATCTGTGTGAATAAAATACAGCAGCAGTAGCTGAAGAACATGTGTAACTGAGCATAAAGTATTTAGTGAGAAATACACAAGCGTTCTTACAAACACCTGGGCTCTGCGGCAGTTAAACCCAAATACCTTTAGGGCAGTTTCTTGATGGCCATGTCGGTAACATTTCTGAGCAGCTGTTTTCAGTGAAAGTCATACAAGGCTCGTATATACTTTAACTTGATCTGGGAAAGAGATACATCTCTGGGACTATTTGTCAGGATTACATTTCAATAACACATTTTGAAACACCTATAATATCTGTCTCTGTTTATATAGACTTTGTCCTCACCTCCATACAAACCAGAAACGCTCTAATTATTAAGATCATTCAGAACTATGTTGCTTTTATGTTTGTTTGCCACTATTTTTTAAAAACTGTGATAAATCAGGACGGATTCTCTTGAACCAGATGGAGGTTTGTCATTTGTGGCCGTGATGTCTGTTAATTGTTATCCTGTCCTCCCATCAGCATTCTTCTGCCTTTCTCCAGGTGTTCATAAGAAGGTATCCAGAATTTGACCACATTTGGTGTACATCTTATATTTTCATGAACTTTGGTAACACTCTACAAAACTTCATTTGTTAACATTAGTTAATGTATTAACTAAAATGAACAAATAGTGAACAACACATTTATTAAAGATAAATGATAAAAATACAATAATTTATTGTTAGCTCACGATGATTGAATCAAATTAAAGATTACTCTGATACAGCATTTTATTTACAAAGAACAAAATCCAGAAAGAGCTGATATTAGATTATTATTTCTGCATGTTTTGTTTCTGTTGGCCACTTTATGTTGCCAGGTTTATTTGTTCCCATACACTGGTGATAAATAAATTGACTCATTTTGGACTCTGAATTAAAATGGAAATGAATAAGATTTCTGAAGTTGAGATTTCTTTTGGACCGGATGGATTGAACCTCTTGTATATATCAAAGTCACACCTGTTTCCTGTCAGGCAGTCTTTATGACGTCTTCTTCTCTCAGTCTCAGCCATCACTCTTCTGCCTCTCTCCAGGTGTTCCTGAAGGTACTGCGGCTGTAAGAGTGTCCATGGAGGGAGGTCAGACACTCCCATCACTGGAGTCTGGAGAAGCAGCGCCTCGAGTAACCAAAGTCTCGTCTCACACCCCTCAGAGCATCAATGGGAGCATGCCGTCCATTACAGGCTATGCAGGAGCACCAGGTAGTGTATTCAGATATATATGTGTGTGTGTTTTTCTAATAAATACATGAAAGAGAAAATCAAGTTACTTCAAATAATTTGTTCAATTGTTCTTGACAGGTTATCCAGGGGTTCCAGCTGCGGCTCTCAGTCCGGACTCTGTTTCTGGTATTCAACGCTTCATTGTAACTGAACAGTGTTGGGGAATTACTAAATAAACTAAATAGCCACAGTTATCAAGGTTCAAGTTTTTTGATGTAGCTGATACAGGCTACAAACTTAATTTTGTTCAAATCAGACATACAACCTGGGAGTTTGAAAGTATGTTTTTAAAAGCAAAATTATTTCCTTGCATAATGCCTTGCATAATCATAATGCAATCTTGTGTCTCATAATTTGATACACTGCCTAATGAGTGCTGCAAATATTTGCCAATTTTTTATACTGAAGAAATACAGTGAAGTTCAGGTATGGGTACTGTGTCAAAAATGACTGAATTATGTCTAACCAAAAGTTACTACATTAAATGTAAAAAATAGTTAATTGACCTTAGTTTAAATTAAGTGAAGAAATCAATTAAATATTTTTAAGTAACTGATGAAGTTTGTAAAGAAGAAACCTATTTAGATTAGTTATATTTCCCAATGGACACCCAGTTTTTGTTTTTGTGTCAAGGTATGTGCTGCAATCACCAATAAAAGATTTAAAAATTTAGTTTATTTTTAGAAGACATTTACAATCTGAGTATATTGACACAGAAACACAGAAAACATTCACAGATGCGAACAAAATGCATGCACACACTCACAAAATACTTATGCATAAACAAAAAATGTTCAAACTAAAATTACATGCACATATAACACTCATTAATTCACTTATTTTACCTCTCTTTCACAAACAAACACACACATACACATAGCTATCACACATGTGTTCCCAATACTTATTGGTTTTGCGCCAGATAACTCACCTGTCATAGAAATGTTTTTATGCAATGATGTAACCGTGACATACTTAAAGTATGTTTTGCTTTTGAATGCATGCATGTACATAGATAGCTTCATACAATTTTTACCAATTCGCTGTCTGCTCAGAGCGAGAGTAACTTTGCAGATCGGGACATCTTTCATTGTTGTCCATTGTGATGCATGATTAGACGCTTCATATGTAGACAGAATAATTGCTGTACTACTTATTTTGTCTGCATACTGATGAAATAATACATATTCATGATTTACAAGGATGTATAAGTTAAATAATAGAGGACCCAGGATTGAGCCTTGAGGGACACCACAAGATATCACATGGCGTCTGTTGGTGTGAGGATCCTGCGCATTGTAGTATTCCCTGTTGCTTATGTAGGATCTAAACCAGTGTAAGACTGGACCTGATAGACTGAGCCATTTCTGCAGTCGAGTAGATATTATGATCAAAAGTGTCAAAAAAGCAGCACAGAGATCTAAAAGAAGTAGGACAGACAGATGACCCCAATAACTTTAAATAGCATTTCACTCAGGTTCTCATTAATTTTACAATATCAACACAATTTCTGCATGGGATTTTAGGGGTCCCAGAGACCATAGACTTGATTTTTAAGGGGCAGAGTTAAAAATCCTGGACAGGAAAGATTAAAGCATGCCGCTAGAGCGTCTTAAGAAGGGAGATGTAAGAGAAGGGAGGAATGACACAGGCTCCAGGAAAGTCAAAGCTGTATCAGCAGTAAGATATGAGTGGCAGTCCTCTTATCACTCAAATTGTTGTGTTGCTATATACAAACTGATAACAGTAGTATTCAGAGATGAAAGCTTTCATGCAATGTTTTGGTTGGTGTACTGTAGCTCTCTAGCTTTTTTAGTACTTTGAATTTCAGTAGCTTGGCTATAGATGAAGTACTAAAAAACTGGAGCTCGTCAGACTACAAGTTATGCTTAATTTAAAGTTGCTTCCCCAACACTGACAGAACATAATATACATGTATTGAATATTGCCATTTTATACAGTGCATTTACAGCTGTCTCTTTCCTGCATCCACAGCACAGATTCCACTGAGGACTGTACAAATGGCAACAGGTACAAGTAAACCTCCCGTGCATTTTACCAAGCTGTGTTGCCAATAAGTGACAGTAACGTAAATGTGTGTATTTATGCAGGAGAAGGACGAATGATAACCTATGTGTCATTTTCGGCTGGTCTGACACTTGTGCCATTCCCTGGAGAAATCGGCATCATCCGATTCAACAATGTTCTGTTAAACGATGGCCAACACTATGATCCACAAACAGGTACATTCATTTATGACAAGGCAAAGTCATAAATTATCTATTATTTATAGCGTTTGTTTGTGAAAAAGAAATGCACTTGTATTGAATGTGCACCTAGTGAACTTCAAATCTTAAAAGAATATTTAAAAAAGACTTTACTTAAAGATGATTATTAAATATATTAATATAAAGTTTTGATTATTTATCATGCTTTAAAGAAATACATTTATTGTTCATACTAAAGCACATGTGAAGTATCCGAATATGATCTGTAATGTGTTACTCAACAATATATTTTGAATGTGCATCATTATAAAGGTCTTATAATAGAAATGTTGTTCAAGTGTATTTTAGTTTACCATAACTGCTTGTCAGAACATTCAGCAGTATGTTAACCATATTTCGTAGACAACAGAATTATGAAATTACATATAAAGATGGATTTAAGTCCTTAAGCAGCTCCTAATAATTCAGCTACAGTCCTGTAGTTACATTTAATATAAACTGATGCTATAAAACAGTTTAATTAAATTGCATTTAGAGCAGAATATCATACACCTTTTCCACTTTGACCGGTTAATTTTTTGTAGAAAAAGAAAACGGATGGCGTTCTACCATTGTTGTAATCTGAATCTTGATTTTCTAGGTGTGTTCACTGTTCCCATGGACGGACGGTACCTGCTGAGTGCTGTATTAACCGCTCAAGCAGGAGAAAGGGTCGAGGCCTTTCTCTCAGTATCCAATCGCAACATCCAGAAGCTTTCCACTGCTGCAATGGATGGCGGAGACACTCAGGACTGTGTCTGTGGAGGGACCGTCTCTGTAAGTCTCGCTCTTCATCTGAAGCGGGGCCAGAGGACAGGACTGGTGCTCACATCAGGGAGACTGGCCATTTCAGCATCCAGCGAAATCCTGTCCTCATTCAGTGGAGTTCTGCTTTACCCAACAGTGGGGAAGCGATAACCCACAGCCAATGGCGAACATTAAGGTGAAAGTTCATCTATAAAATACAATTGTCAACATTTACTCAGCCTCATGCTGTTCCAAACCTTTCTTCTGTAACACTTTATCTGAAGGTGTCACAAATTACCTGATTAGGTACTCAGTAGTAGCCATTGTACTTACATGAGATAAAATGTACTTATCATGTAAGTAAGTTATGAAACAGTTATGTAGATGTAACAGACAGCTACTGTTACACATGTTACAGACCAACTTACACTTAAGTACAATCTTGATACGTTTTATTTATTCTGTCATGTTAATGTAATTAGAAAGGTAATGCATGTATTTAAGCTGTGTACTAATGGGTTCAAACTGAGGTGCACTTAGATAAGGTGTACAGTGTAGTTATACATAAAGTACACTTAAGTACAATCTGGATGCACATTCATTTAAAGTAGCTTATGTCTGTGTACTTGAATTTATAATGTTGTTGTATGAAACACATATGTGACAATCTTTCGGTTACATAAATATCTGTGTAACAGACTCAGTGTGTAACAGTAGATTAGTTACATGTTAAGTACATTTTCTTTTATGTAAGTACAACGGATACTTCTAAGTACTTACTAGGTAATTACTCTGTAGTATGGATGCATTAAAATAAAGTGTTAACCTTTCTTCTGTTGAACATAAACAAAACAGACAACAGTAGCCATTAACTTATAGTATGGATAAAAATACTATTGAAGTCAGTTATCGTCAGCTGTTTGGTTTCCAGGATTCTTCAAAATATCTTGTTTTGTGTTCAGCAGAAGAAAGACTCTAATACAGGTATGGAACAATTTGATTTTAAGTAAATAATGACAGAACTTTCATTTTTGGTGAACTATCCCTTTAAAAAGCTTTCACTGGAATCGTACCAGTTTTGTACCTGATTTACCTTAAAGGTACATAATGTTACCTAAAGAGCACATATTAGTCCCTAAATGGTGCATATAAGTATTTTTTAAAAGTGTACTATTTCACCAACAGATTTTTTACCTTTTGTAGAATTTTTTCTGAGAGTGTATAGAGTTGACTTAAATACTGATGAGATGTGTGAAGAGTTTTAAAGACAATAAAAAACAACAACACTTTACTTGAAGTCTTTATGCATAATAAAGCATTTCATAAATAATTGTATCCAACAGTAAAATAAATGTTTTTCCACAAAAACCATCATGCTTTAATGCATTATACTTTCTAATGGTTTAAAAACAAAGTATTTGGTTGCAATCACTCCTGAGATCATGTAGTGAAAGTGACATAATGCATTAAGGATGCTTTATATATAATGCATTATATATACTGTACAGGCTTCAAGTAAAGCACAAATAAAAGCAGAGAAACAGCAAGAGAATCTTGACAAACAAAATGACTACAGCATTCAGACACTTTCTATTAATTGTGAATTGGAAGAACAAACATGTACGGTGCTAGTAAATGTTCTGATCTTTTTTTAGCGCAAAGGTCACTAGTTAGTGAATAAAATTGCTTCCACCTGGACCGTGATTCATTTCTCAGAAGAGCACACAGAGCAGTCAGAACAGCCTCTTTAGATGTGCTTAATATAATGAGGAAACTATGTGTTTTACAAAATGATTCACAGTCTGGGTGGAACCAATCTTGGATCCAAATGTGGACCGCGGGCCATTTATTGGCAAGATGCCACAATGTTTTGCACATTTTAGGAGAACCTCAGTAAAGTAAAGATTTCAGTAAAGTATAGCCACCATGAGTCTACAACAGATCCAGTATAGGTCCATTGTTCACACATCACTGAAACCTTCAACACTTCAGGACAAGTTTTCAATAACCTCACCAGACTTAAAACAGAGATCATCTCACCCAATGACTGAATGAAAACTTGCCCAAACACACCATTTCCACCCAGTTTTTGGCAGATAAATCATTTCCAAGAAGATGTTTTATCAATATATATATATTTTAAAATGCATAAATATTATGAAAGATTTGTTTTCAATAGTTAGCTTCCTTATGATGACAATTTAGGCGTATTTGGCGGTCGGCGGTGAGCCCTAGTTGTTTGAGCCCTAGCGAAGGCGTCTGGCTCGAACTCCACTTGCCCCCCCTTTGTAGGAAGATGCGAGAAGTGTAACGAGATATGGTAGGGAAGGAAGCAACCTTATTTAAGTGGAAGGAAAAGAATTTGTTGGGACGGAATTAGTTTGATTTAGGGAACACGGTTCCACACGTGGCTAATCATGCGTCAGCACTCCTCTCGAAATTTGTTTATCAACATCACTTATTTTGTGTGAAGAACATATTGGATATTTTGTCTCTAGAATGATTATTTGACTGAAATTTGTTCAAAAATTCATCTGCTCCTATAGATGTTATTTTTATTCAGATCAACTTTAACTACCCAAATCTTTATTTTATCTAACAATTTGTAGAAATGTATATCATTTTAAATGTCATGTTCACAGTCATGTCGTTATTGCTACCATCTTCATATGTTTCGTGCAGAAATTCTAGAAAGAACCGATGATGAGTCTCAGCTGCAAATAAATGTCTTGTTATAAAAAGTCTTGTTTTATGTGTTTGTGACCATCTGATGAGTGACTTTCTGTATCCCTTATATTAACCTGGGTTGCAAATGAGATAATTCAGCTGAAGTATTCTGAACAAGTTGTTTTCATGACCAAGAGCATAATGCTGTTCTAGAAGCACTTAGAAATAAGGTGAGGTGTTTCTGTATTGACGATTTCCACTATAATACTCAGTTGTTGGTACTACATTTTATTTAATCAAACATATAAACATGCATACATATTCAAAACATTTTCCTGTATTAAATGTGTATTCTAGTACTCAATGAAATTTTATGGTAGCACTTCTTGTATTAGATTAATAGATTTAGAACATATTTTAGATTAATAGATTGTGCTTGTATTGTTTTTTGAGTATCAGTAAAACTGGGAGCTAAAACGCAAAAAAAAATTTCCAAGATTTCCAGCAAAAGGGCTGTAGATGGGAGGATGGTGGTGTTCAGTTACATTTAGGACATGCAATGACTAACACAATTAAACCAGGAACATGTATTCGAAGTAAAAAGGTATTGTGACTATGGTGCTATTAAAAAATCAGATGGATGCGATTTTCTACAAAACAGTTCAGCATGTCCCTTTCTGGGCTATACTCTGGGTGCATCTGCTTGGCTGTACCAAATTTGGGCTTCTTATATCACTGACTTCATGTAGTCATGTTAAGGGTTTCTATGGAACAATGCAAAAGCTTAGCAAAAGAGCGCAAGGTTTTTTCAGAGAACTGCAAAAGCTTTGAAAAATATTTTTTTATGTTCTTTTAGGGGCTCTGAGAAACTTTGCATTTACTGCAAAGAAATAAAAAATAAAACCATCTCGAGATTAAAGTCATTATAATGCTTGAGGAGACATTAAATAATGAGAAAAAGTTGTGTTTCTACAAAACAACTGTCTGACTTCCATAGTAAAAAATAGAAAAAAAAACTGTGGAAGTCAATGGTGACACAAAACAGCCTGACAAACTTCAGCAGAACAAAGAAATAATTCTGTTTATGCTATGCAAAAGTAGATGAGCAATGTGTAAATTGTAGATGTTTTAAATAGCGACAAATATTGGCATCTCATGATTGTTGTACATTAACAGTTTTTTCTCAACATTTTATTTGTATGTTTTATGATTTCTCTTAACCCAATGACTTTATTCTCACAAATTTTTGTTTTTAGACTTGTTCTAGTTTTTTTCTAGTCTAGTTTTTATTAGTTTAGAAGTTTAATCCCCTATTATAATGACTTTAATCTAGAGATGGTTTTATTATTGCTTGGCCCTAATCCATCTATTTCAGAAACAACACAAAGGCCTTAAAATATAATTTTACCTCCCATCTAATTTTCTAAAGCACCGGTGAACACGCATCAAATAAATCTCTAAAACCATGACTAGCATGATTTATACCTGGATATAAAACATATACAGTTAAACTGTCCTCAAGCATTTTTAATCATCTTTCTTTTCATACACATTTTCACGGTTTTCGGTTTCAAGAGCTGGTGTAGACTGGTCTGGTTCTGATGAAGATGTCGGCTCTGGTTCAGCAACATGTTCTGTGAGATGCTCCGTCTCTAAAGCAGATAATCCCACATTTACAGAATCTGTATTAAACAACACATCCCGTCAATCACATTCAGGTCTGTATTTTGCAGGTTTATGAGTATTCCTCCACCGTTTCTCACCTTTCGGCATCGCTGTTATCTTCTCATCCTCCACTGCTATATTGGCTGGTGTTTCTCCCGCTGTGGGACTGAAGGGTTGAGGAGTAGATGTGTGTGAGTCTGGAGTATCTGGGTTTGAGAGGATCGGTGTTGGGTTTTGAGGGGTTGGGGAACCTGGGGACTGGTTTTCGGGGGTCTGAGAAGGTTGAGGTGGGGTTGGGGGACGTTCTGTACTTAGGGTTTGATTTTCAGGAGTAGGGGTAGCTCTAGTTTTATTTTGGGTGTTTGTGTTAGCCAGGGTTGATGTTAGGGTTGGGGGAACTGATCTGGTTGAAGGCGTCATTGAACAAGGAGTTGTTGGTCCAACGATCACGTTTCCATCTGCGTCAGCCAGATACGACACCACACCAAAATCACCCATGTTATCGATCACATTCAACTGGCAAGAGCAAGAGGCACAAGTTACGTGGATGTACAAACACAGTTCTCATAATAATCCCGATTTATTTTTCATCTGTATTTGGATACCATACTTGATTCATTATATCCTGAGTGTGAAATTTGCCGAGGTGATCTTGTATTTTTGTGTGTCTCTGACCAAAAGTACATGCACACTGAAAGCTGATAAAATGGACTGCATTAATGCAAATCTACCCCTATTACTGTGCACTGTAAAATATATTCCATAAAGTTTACAGTAAAAAAGCGGCAGCTGTGGTTTCCGGAATTTTGACCGTAAAGAAATGCGGTAACAACATTTTAGGTTTTACGGTTTTAAGTTAAATTTACAATTAAATACCGTAATTTCATTAACTTATATAATGTTAATAGACCAACCTATTAAAGTACTGTTTTGTATCTTTGAAATACACTGATAAACACCAAAAGCAGGTGATGATGAGAAAGTCACATGATGAACCAGAGCTATTTAAAAGAAATAAAACTAAATTTGAAATGCAATGCAGGAAATTCTGGGAATGTCAGTTTACTTACGCTTATCAATTTGTTTTTCATTACTTTAGAGATGCACCAACAAACAAATCAAAGTGTGATTGTTTTTTTTAATCATGGCCTAAAAGTATAATTGTATTATTTGGAACTTTTGCTTTTCGATGTTTCTACACTAGAATAGATAGCTAGTCTCCGAGTAAAAATCTGTTTTCTTCAGATGCGTAAAGTGAAATTATTTAAATCTAGACTGGAGAAGGTCTACTACATTGTGAATTGTTTCGTTTTCAATTCACTTGCACCGTGCAATTTTTGCACTTTGTGGTTTATATAAATATATAAATAAAACACATTTTTGCTAGACCTTCTCCAGTCTGGATTTAATGCAGTGTGCATCCAGCAATCTTTAATCGCACAGGTTGTTAATAAAAATAAGGTAACACTTTATTTTTCAGTGTCCTTGTTGCATGCTGCATTTAACAACAGTAAATTATACATATACAGTAATGTAACTAATAAACTAAACCCTAACCATATAGTAAGCACACCCAGGTGAAAAACAAGTGCACTTCCATGATGTACTTCAAGTGTTCTATTTTGTTCTAAAATAGCACAGTTGAGTATTTACATGATCTTTTTGTATATTACAGTACGAAAAACTAGTGCTCAGTACTTTAATATGTGGAAATATGTAACTTCACTGCAATAAGGACACCTTAAAATAAATGAAATGACGTGACAAGTGGCCAGGTATGGTTTCCCATACTAGGAATTTGTGCTCTGTGTTTAACCCATCCAAGTGCACACACACAGCAGTGAGAAGTGAACAATCACACACACACACTGTGAACACACACCCGGAGCAGTGGGCCACAACTGCCCCATAAAGTATGTAGTATTGTACCAATACTGCATTAAAATGGTGCATATTTACCATTTTTATTCTGAACATTTGACTGGGTTATGAAAAGTGTGCATGTTAAATCTGAAGTCGAGGGTGAAGTTAGTGACGGTGTTCAGGTTGGTTCCAGACGACGGGACATCGGCGGTCTCGGGAAGGAGGGATGTGCATGACGAGGAAAGTGTGGAGACAAAAACAAGGGACACACAAAGAGGGAGTCGAGAGAATATGTGCTCCATTTATTGGAAATAACAGAGGAAGTCATCATTATCTGTGAGGTCAAACAGGAGGTGAAGTCATAACTGATCGTACATGCGGTGATTCATTAGAAATGTGAAACATTACAGAATCCACAGAAAGCTCATTAAAGATTTCTTTACAGCACTGATTGTGATATGGACTATTTGATGTTTATTTGAGAATCTAAGCCCCTGACAGAGTAATGATAAACTATACAGAAATGGAGCGTCCATTTGTCCCTCAGTTCAAAAGTGCCAATCTTTCATGCACTTCAGTGCATCTGTTACTTCTCATTAAAACTACAAGAAAAACCACTCACAATCAAACTACATTCACTCTCTAATCTGGACTTTAAACTACTGTACTAGCACCATGATGGAGATGATGGTCGAGTAAGTAAAGCAAGCTCTGAAACTAGATCTACACAGAAGAAGATTTGTTGATCAATTATAGCTCTACTTTGACATTGTGGGAAGCGATGGATTAAAACTTGGACCAACTCTTTCTAATCCGCAACCAATATATTAGCACCATGGTCTTACTCTCCTCTGAGGACAAGCATTATCGGTTAAAAGTTTGGAATAATTATGTTTTTTAATATCAATGTGGTTTTTTTTTCAAATTCTTTCAGGCTCCGAAAAAAAAAAAAATCTAAATACAGTAAATTTTTTTAATTCTAAAGGATCATGCAACACTAAAGATGGGAGTAATGCTGCTGAAAATTCAGCTTTGATTACAGCAATAAATCTGTATTTAAACAGAAAAGGGATATTTTAAATAGAAAAAATATTTAGCTTTTTTACTCAAATAAATGCATTCTCTGTGAGCAGAAGAGACTTTTTGAAACAAATCATAATTAATCCCAACTTTTGACCAGCAGTGTAGCTTCAGATTGTCAAAGTACATAGGGCATTACTGTCAACATGTCATCTAAATCTTTCCGAATCTTTCTCATCCTGTCATTTAGTTTTTGCATAATCAAAATGTTTATTGTTTTCTATTTGGCTTGTTTTATTTTTTCTTGCCGGGTTCCTCGTCTGGGATGAAGACACTTACGGTGAAGTCTCCGCTCTCCGTACCGTACTTGTTCTTCACCAGGATGCTGTACCTGCCGGAGTCAGAAGTATTGACGCTGGTGATGGTGAAACTGGCAAACCTGCCGGACTCAAACTTCAGGATGTAGTGATCGTTGGAAACCATCTCGCGCTCGTTCTTCAGCCAGGTAACCTCGGGCACGGGGTCACCCCAGATATTGCAGGTCAGGTTCAGACACTATGAAAGAGGAGACGTGTTATTTTCGCTGTCATTTTTGTTTTTTAAAGCCATACAGAGAAGCATGGACACTACCTTGCCCTCTTGGATAGTCACAACATCAGGCAGACCGCCTGCCACCCGCGCACGATCTGTGAAAAACATAACATTTAGACAATTTCCAGTCTACTTATACCTTCTGCAGAAGATACTATTGCAGTGAAGGCTTAAGCTTGTGTTTCTGCCTCCATCTACTCACTTCTCTCTGCAATAGCCGCAGCTCTGAGAAAAAAAAAAAAGAGATATCATTAGTTATTTAACCGCTCAAGCTTAATAGTATCTGTCACAAATCATTTTTGGCACTTACTTGAGTCTTTGAAATTCAGCGAATGCATCGTCAAATGCTGAAAATATAAAAATGTTTAATTGAAATGCATGATTGTCATCTGTTTCAAAGCATTTAATTAATGCATTTTAAGTATGCAAGAAAAGTGATATTTTCGCTATTATTATATTATTTGCAAATAGTGTTTTTTTATTCGTTTAATATTTGAAGTACACTACAAGTGCACCATCAGTACAGAGGGAAGACCCCATCACAACAAGTAAACCACAGTTGTTCAGGTCACTAGATTTGGAGCGTATGTGTTTCCTGACCTTGTCCAGCGAGCTCCACAGTTCTGCGCAGGCCTCCTTTCCCATCAAAGAACTCAATGGCGTATTTGCCTTTATCCTTCTCTGTGGGTTCAGAGATCCGCAGCCAGAGCTGCTCTCCCACCACACCGCTCTTAATGCGCTCGGTGAACGCAATCGCAGCGTCCCTTTAATAACACACACACACACCAGAGTGAACACAAGTCTTAGTACTGAGAAAGTAATAGTGTGTTGGCTTTGATTAAACCAATTAAGTGATTTTGTACTTAAACTGTTTTTATTTGTTGCTAGAAATATATATATATATATATATGTGTAACCCTGAAGTACAAAACCAGTATTAAGTTGCTGGGGTATACTGTATTTGTAGCAATATCAAAAAATACACTTTAAGGGTCAAAATGATAGATTTTTCTTTTATGTCGAAAATCATTGGGATATTAAGTAAAGCTCACGTTCCATGAAGATATTTAGTAAATTTCCTACCGTAAACATTGCTAAGAACTTCATTTGGACAAGTTTAAAGGTGATTTTCTCAGTATTTAGATTTTTTTGTTGGTTTGTTTTTTTGCACCCAGATTTTTTTAAATAGTTGTATCATGACAAAACATTGTCCTCTCCTAACAAACCATACATCAATGTAAAACATTTATTTAGCTTTCAGATGATATAACCCCAGTTTCACAGACAAGGCTTTAGCCCAGACTAAATTGCATGTTTGAGCTGTCTCGGATGAAAATATCTTGCTCTGACATACAACATTAAAACATTTCAGCAATATTTTCTAATAAGGCATTTTTGTAAAAGTTGCTTAAATATTTTAATTTAACTAATGCCTAGTCCTGGCTTAAGCTAAGCCCTGTTTATGAAACCGGGCTACAGAGTATTAATCTCAATTTCGAAAAATTGACACTTATGACTGGTTTTGTGGTCAGGGTTACATATATAATTTATTATTAATTTACAAAATAAAGTTATTTTGTCAGATTGCCAAATGAATTTTTTTTACTAAAAAAAAAACACTGCATGGGGGCATTAAGATTGGCAGCCTGCAACAGTATGCTTGGTCAATTTGTTGCCAAATTACATTTTTGTCACAAATGCAAATATGTCAACTTTCAATTTAATAATTAGAAAATGCATTCAAAGTGAACCTGAAACTAGTGGCACATGCAAAAAGCACTATAGAGATACGTCTTTTTTTCAAGGTTTACATAAAGTCATCTGAGACAAAAATTGTAATCATTTACAAAATAATTTACAGATGTGAAAATCAAATATCTGTTGAATTTGCTCTGGGAAATTTTCTTGATGCAAGAAACGGCATACATACTGTAGAATACATAAAATCACTTTTTAAAAGAGAAGTTCACCTAAAGTTGCTCCTCAAGTGTCTTTCTTATATTGACCGCAACAGAAGATTTTATTAAGAATGTCGGTAACCAAACAGCTGATGGTAGCCACTGACCAGTATTTTCTTCCATAGTAAGAAGGGCTGTCAGCGTTAACACATGCGCCAGGTTTGGAACAACTTTTATTTTGGTGAACTGTCTCTTTAAACGCAGTCACATGTTCTTACTTGTGATGCCAGGTGACGTGCAGCTCATCATTGTAGTAGCTGACGAAGGTGTAAAGCCTGATTCCCTCTTCTGTGCTCTGGATCTTCAGCGGAGTCGAGGAGTTCGCTGCGCAGACAGAAAGTCAACATGCTGCAGAAACTATATGCTTAAATGGAAATATGTACTCACAATATTTTATTAGGAGATTAATTTGTTTACTACAGTATGTCCTGATAAAATATTCACTCTTGAAAATGATCTTACCAATAACACTGAAAACCTGGTTCATCAAGTCTTTGAATCCTGGAAAAAAGACGATTTTTAAAAACTCAATTATGATATGCCACAAACAAATAGTATCAACTAGAAACAATCAATAAGCAGGTCCAAAATTAAACAATTATTTGCAGTACTTATTAGAGAAATTGATGCAGAATTGATAAATTTAGACATTTGAATCACTGTTAAATGTTACCTTGGTCTGTGAGGTTGAGAGTGGAGGTGTCTTTGCCTCTGTCATCCTTCAGGACTACTTCATATACACCTGCATCTTTTTTGGAGATCTGCCATTGAGGCAAACAAACACAGAATTCATTAAAATCAGCACATGCCTACCAGTTCAAGTGCGTGTGATCTCCAGTCTAACACTACAGGAGCATCTGTCATCTGAAAATAATGTAGAAGAAAGCTCAAAACCTGAAGTAGTATGAAGACAGAGGCACAAAACAACAACAAAAGTACGACAAACAAAGAGACAGAAAGTGAAGATAATGCAATGAATTCAAGTAAGTCTAAAATATAAAATGATATGTTTGTGATTTATATGTTAATATATATGGCAAAAAAGTCATTGTGTCAGTTTGCTGAATTTAAAACTATACATCAACACCTCGTGTATTATATTGTAAAACAGGTACTTATATATTAGAAAATCATATTTTGTACTGTAATTGCAAAAAAAAAAGACCAATAGAATAGTGACCACATTATTCAATTTGTGATACTCTTTATAAAAGTTATGACTTGTCCATACCCCTCTAAAATGCCTCGTTTAAACACGCACCACTTTTCTAATGTTTATGCAAAGAAAGAGCTATTATTCTGGCTGTAGTGTTGCTGCGGGCGCCATGTTCTGGAGACGCTGTGTGTCGTGAAAGTAAAACTATCTTTGTGCTTCCAAAAGAGGACACAACTAGAAATCAGTGTTAAGTTGTGTTTATAACACTGTTCCAGAACAGAGGGGTATTGCACAAAAGCAAATGATAACAGAAAAGATATTGATAATGGATTAAGCTGGGATTTTCCAGTTATCCTGGTTGGATTTAGCCCTGTCTCAGTTACATGAAAACAGGCTAAAATAAGCTAAATTCTGTTGAGCTAAATACTTAATAATTAAATACTTGTGAAGGCCATATGTGTCACCTGACAAGTTGCTGAGTATATTTTTAATTTATGAATTATATGTTGGTAATAATGTGTGAAATGCTGCTCACCTGAGCGATCTCCAAAGTCAACACTCCTTCAGAGAAATCCAATTTCTCATTAACCTTAATCTCTCGTCCATCCTTATACCACAGCGCCACAGAGTCTTTCTTCATATTAGCGACCTGCATCACATGATAAGGATGTCAATAAGCCTGCAGCACCGCAGCTGATCTAGAGCGTTTATCAGAGAGACACTCACCTTACACTTCAGTCTCACGCAGCACTCAGGGGTCACTTCATAACCAAGATACTCAACAAAGTGTGGACCTTACAGAGCATAAACAGCAGGGTTAATGCACAAACACAGTGAGTATACAGTCTCTGAAATCAAATACTGCAATACTACTGTCTGTCTTTTTGGAAATGCAGATGTAAGAATAACAGTCCATTAAACGAAATAAGTATTTTCAATACAAACTCCTTTGTTTATAAATATAACAATAGATTGAAAT
>JAUMHI010000043.1:27039547-27050880 GCA_032359435.1 Enteromius unitaeniatus
TAGAATATAAAAGATGTTTTCAGTTATTTCACCTTTTTTTGTTAAGTACATAACTCCACATGTGTTCATTCATAGTTAGAGAATCTACCAATGTAAATTGTCATGAAAATAAAGAAAACACATTAAATGAGATGGTGTGTTCAAACTTTTGGCCTGTACTGTACTTTATGACCACAATGACTCAATAAAACAACTGCAATATGCTAATTCATGAAAGGTCTTATGTCAACCCTTGTAAAAAAAGAGGTTCACTTCATTGTACTGAATGTGCACTTGTAATGAATTTAAAATTTAAAAAGTATATTTCTAAAAACTTTTTTTGCATATGATAATATAATATGAATGTAGTAAAACATTTGACTTAAAGAGAGACACTTAATTACTTTTAAAAAGTGCACTTTGTAATAATGTAACATTTTTACTTTAAAGTAAATTGTACACCATTGTAAATTATTTGTAAATTTTATTTCATTGTAAATTAAATCAATTAATGTTTACTAGTCTTTCATTTTAAAAACACACGTAAGAATAATAATAAATAAAATAAGCACACTTATTTTGATGTGTTTACTAACAAGGCACTTAATGGTACTATATTTTTAACTGTACTGTATATTATTCAACATTACATTTAAACCTAATATATTTTAAACGTACTACATTGCAAGTTAATATAAATATATTTAAATACATGACATAACATTTTTTATTGAAATTACTATTGAAAATTCATATTTTACCTATATTTTATGATTGTCAGTATATTCGGTTTATCAAACAGTTGACATCATTTAAAAAGGATAAAAGCAACTACTGTAATAAAGATGTACTTAAATGCTACTTAAGTCCTACTTAAGTGGGTCAAAAAAGCATTAGCAAAATTTAATTTAATTGCAAAGGATGAACTTGAGTGCTTTTTTGACCTACTTAAGTGTATTAAATATACTATAGTTTATATTCACATTTAACATAAATGTAAAATAATGTTTTTTATTGCATTGCAGTTAACTTATTACACGCAGTTTGCACTTAAGTATATGCTGTTAGATTATATTATTTCTGTAATTAGTAACTCTTTAAAAAAAGAAATATGATAAAATGTACTTCTTTTCCTCAAGGGTCAGTCTGAGAATAATAAAAGATTAATGACGAGTGGATAAGTGGATCAGCTGGATAAAATGCAATACACTAAATAAGTGTTTAAAAGAGATAGAGAGTGACAAAGATGCAAAAGAAATGAATTAAAAATGAATGGAACAAAAACAACAGGAAAGGAGAAAATGGAGGCAGGCCAACTCTGAGGAGGGATGCCGATGGGTGATGTTCCAGAGAGTTGCTTTTCTCTCTCTCTTCTCACCTGAGCCTCTTCGTCCTCTCTCTCGCTCTCCTGCTTTCTCTTGTTCCGGAGAAGAGTTTACTGAGGACTTACGACTGTCCGGCAATTCTGTTGCCGACTCCTTTTGGATACAGCTGGGCTTTAACAACTCATTGCTAGAGTTTGCAACCTGTTTAGTAGTTTCCTGCCCACGAGCAGGTTCTGCTTCTTGCTGACTGACCCTTTTGCCCTGTTTGCCTTCATGTGATGCAGCTGGACGGCCTTTGTGGCCAGTGCTTTGACCCCCTCCCTCAACCCTTGTGCTAACATTAGCTATGCGTGTTAGATGCATGTCAGCGGGGGAGTGAGGTGCCGCATGCCTGCCCACTCCGCTACAGCTGTGCTGGGTTAGTCCGACCCCGTTACCCCCAGACTCCAGACACACACCATGAAGAATACCGCCCCCTACAGTAGTTAGCAGAGAAAACAGCAAAAGAGAGCAGACATGAATTCCATTAAAACACAATCACATTCAGAACATTTCACATTTAATTCCTAACTATCCAAGTAGAAAACTTAAGCAGAAGTCTGTATGCATGCAAGAGATAATCACATATGAATATTCTATTCAAAGTATGGAAAGAGGCAGTGAAAAAGGCAAGTTATTTTAAGGAGAAATGAGTTAAGGGAAAAGTTTAGAAAGAGGTATTTAGTTTTGTTTGTGCAATTTAAATTCACAAAGGTTTAAGCTTTGTGAAAAGGACATAATATCACACTATAGCATTACATCAAGGCACATAAAACCCAATGAAAGCCAGATAAAGCAACAAACATGTTAATTAATCAACCAGTAACCAAAATAAAAACAGCTAGTAAGTGTCTATCATCTACAGGCCATTTTTATTTGTAGCATTAATTTTTAATATACATTGGTCATGATCATATGACGGCTTACAATAATTCTATATGTTTTAGTTGATGCAAAGGAACTTATTGCATTAAAAGGCCTATGTATTGACTGTCAATTACTGATTAAAAAACTAAATAGAAAAACTTTATACTACAAACACGTAATTTATGTCAATGTGACTACATATATTATTATAGTCATAGTATTATCATTTTATTTAAATTATAAAATATGAAACTATATTACTATTGCCATAATACTAGTTTAGTGTATGTATATATATATATATATTTATATATAATATAAAAATATATAACAATATAGCTGGTTTTATATATTAACCAGCACTGATTTTTAATTATGTTTGTAACTTTTACAATAAGAAACTACTTTTGCCAATCAAAAATGTTTTTGTTTAGACAACAATCAAAAAAAACTCTATTCCTAAATGAATCTCTTTCCATAGTGTTATGAAGTCCAATTCCTTGCGGATGTTTTATGTATATATAATGTATATATAAATCTATGTATATTATTTATGCTGTTTTATGTTGTATTGTTGCAATTATTGTAAATTGATCTTTTCTCATTGAGTTTTTGTGCCAGAGAGTACTGCTTTGATGTGCTCAATAAAAGCGTGTTGCATAAAGAATGAGTGAGCTTGATGCTCAACAGAAAGCCTCGGCTGTTAAAGTTCATGACATAGAAAGAGTGAAAGACATGCAGAGGGGACGGGTTTGAAAAGATTGAGGTGGAGGGAAAAAGTGTACGTGGGAGAACGGGTGAGCTGGTTTTGTAGTCACCACTATGTTGGATCAGTTGTGACCCAAACTAGAGGAGGTCTACAAGTCCTGACCCCTGGGAGAAAAGCAAGGAGCGGTGCTGGAGTTGGGTGGCCTTGCCACTAACATGTCATACAAGGGCATGTGGAACGCATTACAGTTGAGTACAGTGATGAGATTTAAAAAGTGAAATCATATTCTTAAGATCTTTATGATACCAATAGATGTGTATAAACGACTTACCAATTGCAGCTTTTACTTTAATGGGTTCTGATTCCTGTGAGAATTCACTGATTCCCGCTGCATTGACGGCTCTTACTCGGAAAACATAACTCTCGTCAGTGGTCAAGCCATGACAGATAAACCTGCAGGAACACATTCGAACAGTTATGAAATGAATTATGATTTTGCCTTTTAACGATTCTAGTAGATTCACAAATTTCAAAATCAATGTTCTAAAGCAGTGCTTTTTACTCTTGTTCACCCCATCTCTCTCTCACATTCAGATCAGCTCAGCTCAAATTAACTTTTCTATTTATACAGCTATATGGATGCATGTGCAGTGAATTAAAGCTTTAATCATGATAAAACGGTATATTAAAAGCTTTAGCATTTATAAATAACAGCGTATCTAAAAGTATGAGACACCAACAAACAAAAAAAACACGGCAAAGAGCCATGCCTACACAGATTCTGCGTGATCTTATTTATACGCTACGTTCCCTTGTGGCTTATGTTACATTGGTAAGACTAGAAGACCTTTAAAAAAATCGCATTTCTTAACATCGATGTGCAATTAGACACCATGATCCAAAAAGTCAAGTTGCACAGCATTTTGCAACTTTTATACATTCAATTTCTACTCTTCAGTACATAGGCATTGAAGTAGTTAAGTATCCATGTCATGGAGGTGATATTGATAAACTGCTTCTACAGTGTGAGACACGTTCTCCCCTAGAGGACTAAATGAAGATTTTGATATTCGTCCATTTCTTTGAACTGTTATGTCTATACATATGGGTGGGTGTTTCTCTTTATGTATATATCAAAGGTTTTGGTGTGACTAATTTAATTAATTTGATGTATACTTGCAGGTACAAAATCAAGAAAAGTGTTTTTTGAAGTGTACATAAATAATTACATTGTCGTATTTTGCATATGTTTGGGTGTATATTTATTGTAATTGTTGATGTATTGGTGTTTGGTCATGTGATTTTGATCACCTGGAGATATAAAGGGTGGCACATTAGTAGTCAATTTGTCTGATGAAGAGCGTGTGTGCTCGAAACGTCACGCTAAGCGAAAGTTGTTTTAATAAATAAATATTTTTGATATTTTTGGGGCTTAGGTGTTAAATAAAACCATTCAAACCCTAAAGACATTTTTCCACAAACATAAATGTTTATCTCAAAAATTCAGCCCAATTTGACGATTTGTCTTTTCCAAGCGATGCTTTATACCTTGTTCCTTTAACTGGTTTGTTGTTGCATGGCTCCCAAGTGTTGCTCCCTGCAATGCTGCTCTCAATGTAGTAGCCCACCAACTCTTTAGCGTCACGTGATGCTTCCCATGAAACCACCACAGATGTGTCTGTATTGCGGGTGGGAACCACACGGCCAGGGGCTGATGGGATATCTGCAGGCAGGTAAAGAAAAACATGAAACTGTCACCATGCTTTTTTACACACACACATATTTTACTAGTTTAACATAACAGCATAATGTATTCAAAGGGGATACACTCATAAAAACATCAAATATTCCTATAATGTTTGCTTGGTTTATAGGTTTTAGAGGTTATTGAATAATGAATATACCATACCCAGCTTGTCCCCAACCGTGGTGGCTTCGGTGGGTTCTGATGGTTCACCAACACCGGCTGAGTTACAGCAGCGAACACGAAAATGGTAAGACTTGCCCTCGGCCAGATCGAAAAGAGCGAAACGTGGAGATTTGACGGGGATTTCAGTGTTGACCCGCTGCCAACTGTCTGTGCCTGACACACACTGCACACAAACACACACTTTATTACAAAACCAATTACAAACAACAGTCTTCAACATACATTAAAACTTTATTAAATGGCTATGAAACTCAGTTTTGCTCTCTGACCTTCTCCACGTAATACATAACCCCTTCATGGCCCTTGTCGCCTGGAGGTTTCCAGCTCAACACCACGTAGTTTTTAGTGGCCTCAATGACTGAGAGATCACGAGGTCTACCGGGAACCACTCCCTCTACATTAGACCAAGAGAAAATGCAAAATGCTGCACTGTAGGTTTACAGATTAGTTTTAGGTAACAAACTGTGGGATTCTGAAAGCGAATACAATGATCAAGGAAATGTCAAAAATACAGTATTTGGCCAGTGCACTTTCCCATGCATTTGTAAAGCTGAATTAGGATTTAAAAAATTATTAAACATAAGTTATAACAATAAGAAACTTATTAACTTCCTCATATTAAATCCCCCAGTTTCACAGACAAGGCTTAAGCTAGTCCCAGACTGAATAGCATGTTTGAGCTGTCTCACAATTAAAATATCTTGCTCTGACATATCTTAAAACATGTCAGTGTCATTGCTCTGTGTTAAGATGCACACCTGTAATATTTTCTTATAAGGCATTTTTGTAAAAGTTGGTTAAATATCTTAATTTAACTAATGCCTAGTCCTGGTTTAAGCTAAACCCTTGTTTGTGAAACCGGGCCAATATCTTATAATAATAAGAAATGTTTTCTAACAACGCCGTAGTTTCTCATAAAATTGTGAAATGAGAAAAAAATTAAAAAAATTCAAGAAAGTTTCCAACTATGATATAAGAAGTCACTATTACGAGAAAATATCACATGTAATGAGGTACTAAGCTCTATTATGAGAAAGTCTTTTAGTTTTATGATATATTAATTCCTTATAATGATAATAATTTCTTATTATTATGAGATACTAAGCTGTATTATGGTACAGGAGGTCAATATGAGACATTTTCTCAGTAAAATGAGAATAAGTCATATTATTTTTCTCTCTGTTATGACTTACAGAATCATATGTTTAGCTGAACTATGGTGGTTTCTCTATATTTAAAGGTTTTTAATAACAGTGTGATCATTTTCATTTGAAATGTCTCACCCACAGGCTCCTCCTCGGTCACAATGATTTGTCCAGTCCAAGGAGCAGAGGGACCTAGAGAACGACAGTAAATTTTACTGCTTGTTTTTTTTTTGTGTGTATTTGCTCTGTTGAAGTGGCTGTACCCTTTCTGGTGCGGTCTGCAGGGTCCATGGCAGCAACTGGTTCAGACACACGGGATGGATGGCTCATGCCCGCCTTGTTCACCGCACGCACTCGAAACACATAGCTTCGCCCTTCCACGAGACCAGTTACAGGGAAGCGTGCAAACTTCACCGGAGTGTCATTGCATTGCGCCCAGTGTTTCGTGCCAACTTCACACCTGCAGTGAGAGAAAGGAGCAAAATACAACTGATATTTTATACATTATAAATATCTATGAATACCATCTTCATTCTGTCTAATACAGAGCTATCTATTTGATTTTGTGAGATGTTTAATGCAGTGACCTGTCAACAAAGTATCCCAGAATGGGGCTTCCTCCGTCCACAGCAGGCTGCTTCCAGCTAACAATGACATAATCCTTATTGGCATCCAGACTGTGAACATCTAAAGGAGCACCAGGAGCTCCTGCAACCTCCGCATCAGCATCTAACAAACACACAAATTAAGTCTGAATGGATCATTACTGTAAAGCAATTACAATTAGTTTACATGAAGTAACTGCATGCTATCCCAAGTAGTGCACTTATTTGTATTAAATGTGTGAACTTCAAATCTTGAAAGCATATTTTAGTAAAACCGCAGACTTGCTTTTACACTTCAACTATATTTCAAAGACAAAGAAGTTATTATTAAATTAAGTTCTACTTAAGTGGATCGTAAAAGCACTTAAAAGTTCAGCAGAATTTGCTACAAATGATCATTCAATTGTATTTAAACTTTTGCAATATCTAAAAAACATTACATATATACAATAAGTAAATAAGGATTATTGGAGTGTGTTAACTATATCAGTTTTCTACTTAAAAACTTTGCATTTAATTCTACACCAGTCTTTGTGTTTAGTTGTATAGCAAGTGTATAATTTCTATAATAAGTACTTTTTTAAAAAGTATGCTGAAGTGAATACTTCTTTTTCACAAAGCATAGTACAGTGTTAAGTTTCAAATTAAGTTTTATAAAGTGTATTGCAGTATTTTCTCTAGTGTTGAGAACTTCATTTGTTTCGCAGCTACTTCATCTGAATGTCATGACGGCACAGACACAGCATGACAGGGATAAATTTAGAAAGAAACTTGAGCTGGGAAGGGAGGCTTTCAGAGACATGCAAACCTCACACACAGTACAAGCCAAAAGAGTGTGTCAGAATATTACCAGCATTAATATTTTTGGCCTGTAATACTGCAGCAGGCTCTATTAGAAATAGCTGGGTGTGTTGGTCCTCACCTTTGACAAAGACATACGCTGAGTGTGTCTCGAAGCCAGATTTGGTGATTACACGAAGTGTGTATAGTCCTTCGTCCTCCTTGTTGAGGTGTGAGAGAGTCAGAGTCGCTCTGTCGCCGCTCCAGTGCATCTGAACCCATTTCGATGGCACCAGCAGTTTATCTAAAACACATAAATACATCCATGCATTACGCATAGGCAGAAAATACATTTTAGTATATAAAAAAATATACAGTCAAAGGTGTTTTATGTTGTTTTTTTTTACCAAAGATACAGTAAATACAGTAAAATCATTATTTCAATTGACATATTGAAATATTATTGCAATTTAAAAGAGCTGTTTTCTATGGAAACCTGTTTTATCTTATAATTCTGATCTTTTATCTATTTTTCTCAGAATTGAAAGATATAAAACCACAATTACAAGTTATAAAGTCACAATTGTGAGATATAAAAAACAAAAAGGTCAGAATTGCATGACATAAACTTGCAATTGTGAGTTATAAAGTTAGAATTGCGACTTTATTTGTCAGAATTCTCACAATTTCTGAAGAACTGTGAGAAAATTTAATTGATTGCTGTGATCAAAGCTGAATTTTCAGTATTTCTAATATCTGGGGCCAGATTTATTAAACAGGGCAAATAAGCATTCTGGCCCCTCATGACATCAACTTTGCGAGAGATGCTATCAGAGATGACCTCTTACCGTCTCTGTACCATTCTATCTCAGGCTGGAAGCGCTGCAGTGATGGGTAGATGACAACAGAGCAGCCAAAGCTCAGCGTCTCACCCTCACGTCCTAAAGACACACCAAACTTCTCCACAATGTGCGTCTCGAATGTCACTCCATACTCCAGACAGGGCACTGCAGTGCACACGCACATTAAATTCAGATTTACTTTATATTACAGTAGCGATAGGTAAGACTCCAGGATTCACCTCATGGAAAATGATGCACACATATACACACATATTTATAATGAACCACATTCAGTTCATATTGTACAATGTGTACAGTGAATCTGGGAACTTTGTACATGAACATCCTCAAGAATTGAAAGGAGACTGACAGCAGGCATCATTTAGGTGGAAAATTTATAAAATTTATAAATTTATAAACATATAAAACATTATAACATTAACATTATAAAACATTAATTTATAAACAATTTATAAAAAACACAGTAAGATAACAAAAGAGCGGTGAATGTTAGTGACAGGAAGACATTTGCATTAACAATGCTTAGACCAACAAAGAATACAAAACAGAGACGCTTCCAAGAAGATGAATACACACACAGAAACTGGAAATGAAAATTAAACACAAGATATTTATGGAAGAAATCTTACGTCCTCGGTATGAAAGCTGGTTTCCACATCGTTCCGCCCGATGGCAAGATATGATCTCGCAATTTCAAGAAAAAAAATCTAAAATTACATTCTTATTTATTTATCCCATGGTGGAAACGAGCTTCCATAATAAGTCTAGTCTAGTCTGCCTTGAAATACCTTTGAAGGAATATGAAGGAATATTCCAGGGTAAATATAACAAACAAAAATAAATGTTTACAGTAATGCACTTTACAATGAAAGTTTAAGGGACCAGCTGCCTCTAGATTTACATTGCGAGTGCGGTTTGGTTCTTGTTATGAAAAATGATGGAATTATTTTAGAGGAATACATGTTAAAAAATTGCATTTAGTATTTTTTCCACAGTTTTTTTTGTGTCCAAACTGACTAATAAGTAGCTATATTGAATACTAGCCTTATTGTAAAGGGACAGTGTTGAACGACTGAACGTTTAACCTTACGAGACTGGAAACAAACATGCAATATTGGGATAATAGCAATTCCATATATAAATTGCATGTAACTTATCAAAGCAATCCTGAATGTTATCTATATTAGACAGATTCATCAAGATAGAGAAGTAGAACAATGAGAAGAGACGATCATGCATATAAGATGATCAGGGAAACCAGACGAGACTGAAACATTTAAAGAACATTATAAAAAAACCTTCACCAAGGTTACCTTTAAAGCCGAACTTTCTGCTGTCTGCACCAGCAAATTGGAAACAAAATAGCCATTAGCCAGCGTACATGAAAAACGTTGGCGTCATGCTCACAGCTTCACACACTTCAGCAAAGCAAAGCAAAAGAAATTGTGAAACTGAGCAATTAAGTGTCAGGTTTTACACTTACGGAGTCTGGGAGAAGGCAGAGACTCATCAACTTCTCCTTTGAATCCTAAATGTCAAATTACAAAACAACAAGATTTTTTGATGTTTTATCAGATAATTGACACCATAACTACACATTTTCCTGAACTATACCGTCTAATGTAACTGTCAGCAGAATTTGAATTACTCACTATTTAACACATACCTGGTCACTTTTAGACACTTCAAGTTAAACTAGGTGAGTAAAGTTTGTAGACAATCTTTACGTTGGCTTGAAAAAGTCTAGCCAGAAAGTTTGTAAAAGTTTTAAAATCTTGAAGTTTGAAGGATTTTATATTGAAGTAGTTTGAAATACTTAAAATAGTTTTAAAGACTAAAGTTTGAATGTTTTAAAGGCATTCATGTCTTTAAAGTCTTAATGAAACAATGAGGACAATAAAAGCCTTTTGTATTGAATAGTATGTAAATTGATTTACTGGTACTTAATATATAAATATAATTAATAATTTATTTCTTTTGTGCTCACCAAGGCTGCATTTCTTTGCTCAGTTATTATGAATTATGTTTTGCCCTTAATATTATTTAATAGTATTTTACAATGTTACTGTTTCCACTGTGTTTTGATCAAATAAATGCAGCCTTGGTGAGTAGGAGAGACTATAATTCCAGACTATTAGTGTCATTGCTATAATGACTGTTTGGTGTTTCTCATTAGAAAGGTTTTAGGATGATTCCTTTCAGACCTACTTTTGACGACAACAGAAGCAAAAGCAGAGGTCTCGCCCTTGCTGTTCATGGCCGACACACGATACTGTGCGGTGTCATCGAAGTCACACCTGAAATTACAGACAGACATGTTACTTACACAAGCTGCAAAACACTGTTTTACGAGTATGAAGTCCATGTGCGCTCACTTGTTAATCTCCAGGGAGTGGACGCTGTAGCTACTCTCCACTTTGTACTTCCCTGGGTTGGACATCGGATCAATGCTAACATTGTTCTTGTACCTAAGAGAGAAGAACATTTTGAAATACTTTGGGATAATGTCAATCTCAATCTTAATCCAAATTCAAATGCACAAAAAAAATTGCTGCTGAAATAATTTTTACTCAGAAATTGCTAGTGCATTTCACATATATTACAAAGAAATGGCAGATAAAAATGATGAAAAACGCTGCATTATGCATATGCATGTGTGTTTGTGTAATGTGCTTGTTTGACTATGTATGTGTTTGTGTAAGCATGTGCATGTGTGTTTGCATATGTATGTGCATATATGTTTGTGTAAGCATGTGCATGTGTGTTTGTGGATATATGTGCATGTATGTTTGTGTTCGCATGTGCATGTGAGTTTGGGTATGTATGTGCATGTATGTTTGTGTTCGCATGTGCATGTGAGTTTGGGTATGTATGTGCATATATGTTTGTGTAAGCATGTGCATGTGTGTTTGTGGATATATGTGCATGTATGTTTGTGTAAGCATGTGCATGTGAGTTTGGGTATGTATGTGCATATATGTTTGTGTAAGCATGTGCATGTGTGTTTGTGGATATATGTGCATGTATGTTTGTGTAAGCATGTGCATGTGAGTTTGGGTATGTATGTGCATGTATGTTTGTGTAAGCATGT
>JAUMHI010000043.1:27050980-27070995 GCA_032359435.1 Enteromius unitaeniatus
CATGTGAGTTTGGGTATGTATGTGCATGTATGTTTGTGTAAGCATGTGCATGTGAGTTTGGGTATGTATGTGCATGTGTGTTTGTGGATATATGTCCATGTATGTTTGTGTTCGCATGTGCATGTGAGTTTGTGGATATATGTGCATGTATGTTTGTGTAAGCATGCGCATGTGTGTTTGTGGATATATGTGCATGTATGTTTGTGTTCGCATGTGCATGTGAGTTTGGGTGTGTATGTGCATGTATGTATGCAAATATGTGTCTGTGTGTTTGAGCTCACTTTGCGGATATATGTCCATGTATGTTTGTGTGCGCATGTGCAGGTGTTTTTTTGTACGCATGTGCATGTGTGTTTGTGGAAACATGCGCATGTATGTTTGTGTAAGCATGTGCATGTGTGTTTGTGTACGCATGTGCAGGTGTTTTTGTGTAAGCATGTGCATGTGTGTTTGGGTATGTATGTGCATGTATGTATGCAAATATGTGTCTGTGTGTTTGAGCTCACCACACGACGCGTGGTTCAGGCCATCCTGAGATGGTGCAGTGCAGCCGCACACACTGTTTCTCCCAAACAGTGTGGGATCGCGGCTTGATCACAAACTCTGGAGTGTGCATCAGGCTGTCCTCGTTCAGACGCTTATGGTACTCTTCGTTCTCATGGATCTGAGCACATGCAGCCATTCATATAGTGTTTTTAAAAAATGGCATTATGGTTTTTTGGTCATAAATGCATTATGTATGTGCATAAGAAATAGTGCATCTATGACCAAAGGCAAGGCATTGCAATGAACATATATCTGAAAATATAACCACAGGAATCAAACATCACATATCTTTAACTAACCTTGTTTGCCCAGAGCTAAAGATTTCAGCTCCTTTTATGAATATCCCTTGTTAAAAAGAAGTGCACTTTATCATACTTTAAAAAAAAAGCACATACTTTAGAAGAATACACTTAAGTGTGAATTGATTGTAATGTTTTTGCATGCTTAATTGCATGTTAATGAAAATGCATTATAGGTTAAATGTATATGAAATTGTACTTCTATTGCATTTAAAATATGGTTAAATACTGTTGAATGCACTGACAAGCATTTATGATAACCTAAAACATGCTTTATGTGTGTTTCTATTTCTATTTCTATTTTGTAAGTATACATTTGTAATTATTTATTTGCAATTTAGTACATTTAAAATATATACATTTTAAATGTAATATTAAACAATACACTACAGTAACATTTTTTATCAAGTACTTTACATGTGTTTTATCACGTTAAGTAACATCAAATTAAGTGTGCTTTAATTTTACATTATTACAAAGTGCATTTTTTGTGTGTACTTAAGTGTGTTAAGAAAGTGTCTCTTTAATCACTTAAGTGACCATTACTTCATTAATATTATCTGCAGTTACCGTTTTTGTAAATGTACTTTGAAGACAACAAGTACACATTTAATATTAAGTGCACTTATTTTTGACAAGGGATGCTAAGGTGACTTACCAAAAAGGGATTTCCATTTGCATCTTCTATTTCTAACAGATTCACACAATATCTGCTCAAAATGTGTTGAGCATTATAACATGTCCCTTGAGGTCCCTCAGGTTATGCTCATTAGGATCAAGTGCTTCCTCTCAAGTCATTGGTTTTATTTGTCCAGTCGTGTCAGAGTAAACATAATCTCCTTGAGTATTCCCTCAGCGATGATCAGCACATAACTTGTCGACAACAGTAGTTTCATAGTCACTTTAACACACACCACAGATTAACACACACCACACAACCACATAAAACATTACAGCCCTTGAAATCTGGCACCACGGTGGCACGGTTAGTTGGCACCATATTCAGAACTAAATAAAGTTTGTGTCGTGATACTTTCTTGCTCTTTTTCTATCTAAAAATAGGGAACATACAGTATCCATGAGTTTAATGGTGTTCCTCAAAGCCTACAATCAAAGCAGACACAAATGCACCTCCTGTTGCACAATTAGTTCAAACTATAAAATTCCCACATTTACTGAGTGTGTAATTTCACCTTTGTGTTTAGTAGCATGCGCCAGTGCAAAAGTACAGTATGAATAAAAGATTAAATCATAAAATGTTGCGGCACAATTAAAAATAATCTTAATTTTCTGAATGAGTGTGCATTTATATTTATATAGGATGTTTTGGACTTTTTTCATCATCCATCAGACATAGTTTGATTTACTATTGAAGTCAACTGAGTTAGGGTTAGGAGAGTGTTCAAACAGTGACGCTTGTCTACCCTAGTGAAAGAGAAGTGCACTTAACTGTACCGAATGTGCACTTGTAGCATACATCGCATTTGCAATATTAATTACAGATTATTTAATATTAATGAAATAAAGGCCTCCTAAGACAATCTTTCATGACTGTTTCGGAACACACTTAAGTACACTTTTAGAAAGTGACCTTTGTAATGTCAAATTAAAAGTCTGCTTAAACTGTATTTTAAACTGTGTCTTTTTTAACAGTTTAATTGTTGTAATTGTAAAGTATACATTGTGTAAAAAGTACTGAGTAATATTATTTAACTACATGTACTTACTATATGGTTTAGGTTTTATTTCCATGTAATTGATGCATGATTTATTGTTATTATAATAGTAAGTACATGTGATGTGAAACAAAGACAGCTTAAAATAAAAGTGTAAAAGTGTACTCAGTATTTAAATGTATAATAACACTGTAACAAGCACATGTTAAAATAAAGTATAACCGTATTTGATCTCTCGTCGAAACAGCAGCAGTGAGTTATGTGTTTAGGAACAGGACTATGATCTCCACTGACCCTCTTGCTAAGAGAGATGCGCTCTGCAGACTCCCTCATGAGGCTTCTGCGGGACTTGTGCTCGATGCGCTCTGACTCCATGCCGCTAGCGAAGAGGTCACGGCGAGCCAGATATCCGGCGCTCTCTTTAGCACGCACTTCCTCTGTGTCTGACAGGCCGCTTTCAAACTCACGACTGAGGGGGGAATTCATATGTAGCATCATTTTCACACGCCTCCCCAATTAAACACAGCAGTTCAACCCAATAAAACATGTACTTCGTCACATACAATATATACACAAGGCTTTATGAATGAAAGTGGAAAGCCACTTCGCATGCTTCCAACACATCCACCCTTAAAGGCATATAGTTTACCTAAAACGAAAGCTCCTCAAGCGCCTTCGAACACACAAAAAGAGATATTCTGGTATCCAAACACACCCTCAGAAATAAAGGTACAAAAGTTTTCACTGGGGTGGTGCCTTTTTTAAAAGGTACACTTTTGTACCTATTAGGTTTAAATATGTACACTTTAAGTATGAATATGTACCTTTTAGATTAAAAAAATTTACCATTTAGGTACAAACATGAACCTTTTTGAAAAGGTACTGCCCCAGTGACAGCTTTTGTACCTTTATTTCTGAGAGTGTAAGAGTTCTCAATGTTAAATTAATATTTCCATCGTGTTAAGTAGTGTGCTTCATTGTACTAAATGTGCGCTTAGTGTACTTGAAAAAAGTTTGCTTTTAAAAAAACAAACTTTACTTGCGGATAGTATCATATTAATAACATAAAAGGCCACTTAAGTTTAATCTAAAGCACATTCCATATCACGTTTTACTAACCTTTCGTAAAGTACTTTTTAAAGTACTCTTATTTTGATGTGTTGAATAAAACATTAATTCCCATCTAACAATTTTTTTAACAGACTTAAGTGGACTTTTTTAAAATGTAAAACTTTTGTAACATTGTTCAATTAAAAACTTTTACTTTCAATTAAAAAGTAATAAAAAAGTAAATTTTGTTGTGCTTTAAAGTACACTAATGTTGCTGTGCCGACTTACCTACTAAAGCACATGTAAAGTACTTGATTAGAATTTTAAGAGAAATCTTATTTATTGCTTAAATGCTTATTTATCATTACAAATGTGTAATTACACATATTTAAATACATGACATACTAGTTGAAAATGAAATGACATTAAAATATATTTTAGTTCAGCATAATTACACATTAACCACATTTCAAAGACATTTAAATTAATTATTACATACCGTATAAAAATTTACTTAAGTCCTACCCAAGTGGGTCAAAAAAACACCCAAAAGTTCAGCTAATTGCATTTAATATAAATGTAACATCTAATACATTTTCATTTAATTGCAATCAATATGAAATTAAGTTACACAGAATTACACTTAAGGATATTCTTTTAAAGAATATTTTTTTCTGTGCTTTTTACTATATTTTTACGTCTTCTTCAGAAGGGTAAAAGAATAATGATGAATCCTTTTTACAGTATGCACAGCCTTTTTTGAAACTTTGTGCACGTAGGGCTATAAATAGCATATTTTCGAAGTGCTTGATAGTACCAAACACATGCTAACAATAGAAAACATGACATATGGAACAGCTGCATGTGTTTGTTCCAACACAAACAAAACCCAGATTGTTTCTTTACCTGCCCCTGAAGATGGGCACCACATAACCGATGATCTGGTTCTCCTTGTCCATGGCCAGATAGGTTGGTTTGGCTCTCTTGGGCAGAGGGCTCAGCCCGGCCTCATCTAGAGCCGTGTATGTGGCAGCTCTGATGCTGCAATGGTGCAGAAATTGCAACATACACACGTGTGTGAGTATCCAGCACTTCTTTCACATGCTATTATGAATTTTGGAAGGGGTGTGGAGTCGTGAAGAAAGCGTGTTAGGTTGAAAAACATAGAAGAAAGTTACGGGAGTGAATGGGAAGGAGGTTAATCACCTCAATGATCCTGAATTAGTAGTTTGAAATAAAAGCTGTATCTTTCTATCTCACGACTGTATCTTTCAGTTGTGGAATGCTCTTTAGTGGTCCGATCTCCAAGAAATATCTGAAGAATTCTTCCACAACTCAATTCTTAACAATTCAACACGAAACAGCATTTACGACTCACTTCACTTCAATACAACCTTTGTGAAAAAGAAGCGTGCTTCTCCAATTGTATTTGAATTGCTCTTGTAGAGTACTTCAAAGAACCTTGCTTGCATTTAATGTAAAATTAATGAAAAAAGACCACTTAAGAGACTTAAAGAGAGAGCACTTTAAAACAATGCCAAAGTAAGTTTTACTTTGTGTTTAAATAATCTTTTGTTGTGCTTTTGAGAAGTACACTTATTGATGTGTTGACTTATTTGATAATAATCAATGTAAAAATGCATATATTTTAAATGTGCTCAACTGCAACTTTATCTTTACAAATGTGTAATTTTAAATATAAATGTAAATAACAGTATGTTTTAGTTTACCGTAAATGCTTGTCCCATTTAGAGGTACTTTAACCATATTTTGAAGTCAATCGAGTTATGAAGTTAAATATAATGAAATAACATATAATGATCAACAGAGCACAGCTCAAAGGTCAGCAAATTGCACTTGAATGTTAACTATGTTTTCATTTGATTGCAGTTAATGCGCGTTTAAGTCTCCAAATAGATTTTCAACATGATAAATGTATGCCTGTGTGCACTCTTTTCTAAGTAATAGCAAAAACAAATAATTTATCCAATCTACTGTATTGTAACACCCAAATACCTGGTCTTCACCAGCAGAGGTCACCACCTGAGAACTGACTCTCGACCTGCTGCTCATTTGTTTGTGTATCATTTGTTATCCTCAGCTGTCTTGTTTTCCATAATACTGCAAACCCGAGCCTTGTTTCCCTGCTACTTTTGCTCTGCTCTTTGGTTTAAATGGCTAGGATCTACATTGTGTGTGTGTGTAGTGTGTTTACATCCCGATTCCTCTACCTCTAATCTGTCATTACACTCATCCCTCCAGACAACTTATACCCTTCATATACCCTTGACATATCGCTATCTTCCTCATGCCTCTCATGAGTGTGTGTATAAATAGAGCCTCAAAAGTTTAGGAGAGAGAAGGTGGGGGCACTTACAGGACAGATAAAGTGCTCCAAGCCTAAGACCAGGATTGGACAAAAACGGCATTCTCCCAGCATGGAAAAGCTTCCAGTTTGCTACATTTAGCAAAGACATTTGAGAGCACGTATATCACTGGATAATGTGATTAAAGAGGCTGAAACACAAACCTAATGGCCAACCTGCCATCCTGTGACACACCGTATCCTGCTCAAATCCTGTACAGCACAGCAGCTCATAAAAGAGGAATCTGTTCAGGCTAAAAACTGTTTCAGCAAGGTCTGTATGTTTCATGTTCATAGCATGTCCAAACTGGAAGATGAAACAGCCAAACAAGATAAAGGGTCTCCATTGGTTCCATAAAATGTTAAACGTGCATGGAATCTTTCCATTCTACAAAAAAATATATATATTTGAATTTTTTATATGTTCATTAAACCAAGACAAAACAGTTCTTTTTGGAACTGTTGTATGACATCATTCATGTTTATCCTTGTTGTTCAATCCACACTGAATGTAGCAGGCATATGTCTTCTTTTTCCAGACATGTCCTGCATGGCTGGGATTTCTAAACTGAAGTACAGGGTTACTAATGTAGCCTAATGTACAAGGACCGTAGAGAAAATCAATGGGACAACAAAGACAAAACTTGCTGTGAATAAATAATAAATTGAATGAATGGCCATTGGGATGGAGGAATGTCTGATGGATTTGGAAAAACACACACCATCTTACATTTAAATTTTTTCCTTCAGCAATTACAAAGTGACTTACAAATGAGAAATGTGAAATATAACAAGTGTTTCATCCCAAGGAGCGATATGCTAATATACAAGAACTGAATAAACTTGTTGAACCTTCAATCGCTGTTTGCTTCATTTATATATCTTTTTTTTATTATTTTATTAGGTAGAATTATGAAATAAAGACCAAATGCATTTCTGAAACTATAATACAACTGAGGATGCTCATATTTTTAATTGCAGTTCTCTCACAAAATTTTTTTACATATCTCGTGCTTTTCCTGCTTTGCAAGTGGTGCTAAATTTTAGGCTAACTCAACAATATGGATATGCGACTGCAAAACTATACAAAGAGACGATGGTGGACATCTATGCAATTCTAAAAAGAAGATAAGAAGTTAAGTCTGTGCATAGACAAAAACAAATGCTCTGCATATGAGTATTTGTTATTAAAACCGTTTTCACTGCTATATTAATCTAATCAAATACACTTTAAGCATTAGGTCTCTATTTCGCTCTAAATCCCGCACACACACATACAGTGATTCAGAAATGTAAATGCATAATGCATGTGACACACATAACAACATCTACGTCTGTGGCCACTATAAATACACCATGACACCAAATGAAGTGGCGAGTTATGTTATGAATGCTATTTATATTAAGACATGAAACCAAGTGATGAAGAAACCAATAAAATCTTAACCGAGCATTGAAAGATTTCAGTTTGTGCAAGCTGTTGTAAGATTCTTAAAGCTACAGTTACATTAGTCTCATTACAAGGCACACAAGATAAACTTACTCCCTGACATTCAGAGTGACCCAGTAAGCAAAAGCCTAGACAAAATCAAGCCAACAGTCACGTGACCAGAGGGAGTAAATCAAACAAAATACAGGCTCAAATCCAAACCACAGAAAGGCCTAAAAAGATTCACAGCATGTTTTACATCAAGAAGCACTCTAGGAGTCTTAGATACTGTAAATGTGTGACTGTCCAGCATTAAAACTCAATTAAAAGTCATCTAAATAGCGATTTTCTACAAAAACACAGCAGAACCAATTTCAGTGACACTATTCTGTAAAAAAAAAACAATACACCAAAGTTAAAGCCAATATACCAAACCCATATACTGTAAAGTGAATGAGATCAGCAATAACGGTCAAGCACAATGCATGCAGAAAACAGCTATAAAACCATGTTTTAAGGATCTTTTAGGTTGACAAGAGGGCTGACAGCAGTGGGTCATTTTTGTGTCCGGGTGGAGGATACAGTAAGTGTGTTATAAGGAAGAGCTGGAATGGGTTCAGGTTATGGGACTGGGTAGGATTTACTGCTGATGAGATGGACCTCTCCATGCTCTCTTACCCCTTGGTGCTTTTGCTGCTATGTGCAGAGTAAGTGCTAGAGCTCTGCTGGTATTGGCTGATAGCAGACTCTGTCTCTCGGCTACGGTAGCCGCGATCATAGTGGCGGTGGTGTTTCTGGTAGAACGGTATCGATCCCGACATCGCGTCCTCTTTAGCTCAGATTCTGTCTTCAGTTCTCAGTTCTCTTTTAGTCAGAAGATTCAAAACTCTCTATCAATATATTACATGTGTGCGGTACATCCATTTATTTCACAGTAATCACTTCACAGGCCAGATTGATCAGTGCTTTAACAATTTGCACTGGTGTTTTGGAGCTCATATTGTTCATTGCTGCATCCAAATTTATTTTGAAACGCCATTAATTTAAATGTTTAATAAAAAAAAAAGTCTAAATATTGGGTTTTTTCCTCTGCAAGATGTCTTATGATTGAAGTCTTAAACAGGAAATTATATATATACATATATATATATATAAATAAATTAGTGCTGTCAAATGATTAATCACATCCAAAATAAAAGGTTTTTTAATTTTTTTATAAAGTTTAAAAGTTTTGAATATATAAAGACATACAGCATACATTTTGAAAATATTGAAATGTATTTAATTCTATATATTTATATAAACCTAACATTTTTCTTAAATATATACATGCGTGTGTATACTTCTATAAACATAATAAATAGTACACAGTACACACACATACATTATTTTGTACAGCATGTTTATGTTTGACAGCATTAATATATAAACATGATAAACTATATATCATTTCTGAATCATAAGACCGTTTTTCATGCATTATGAGTAATTCTATTATTTTGTATAATATTCATTTATGCACTTGTTTGACTGCAAGGTTAAGCTATTCTCGTTGTATTTTAATATCAGGTTGTCAGGCATTTATAGGTTGCAATTTAACACAATTCATGAATTGATTTCCACTGGACAAAGCTATGTTGTCATTTACAGTCTATACCTCCTCCTGAATGCATATAATTTGTGGTAACTTTAGTGCTTATTTAATGTTTCCAATGAATGCAATTCCAATGTAAAATCAGCATCATGGATTCCCTTCTAGCATCAACTGTATAATCCACAAGATTTCACAAAACCTCCCCTGTTTCACCTGACACACTTCATTCGGATGATCTCACCTTGCCAAGGTCTGCAAACAGCTGAGAGTGGGTCGGAGAGCAGCGCGTGAGGAACCAAATCCAAGCAAAGACGCAAACTGGCGCGTGGCTGTGAACGGGAGCTGCTGTCCACACAACAAAAATAATATTGGCGATGGCAGGAATGTCCAGGCGACTCTCACGACCTTTTAAGGCGACAGGGGCCGTTAAATATAGCCGTAGTGCACAGGAGTACCGGCGCGTTTTACACGCTCTGTGTACCTCATAACCAATGAAATCAGCCTACACTAATGTTAGTTTATACGCCTGTCAGAAACAATATAAAAACTTTGAATGATTACATAACAAATAAGCAAGAGGCGTTTTAATGCATATAGCAGGCAACACTGTTTTCAAAAAGTTATGATGAACTACACCTTGGACACTGAACATTAAAATTTGTGCATGTTATGGTGGGAAAGTTTAATCTGGTGTCTGCGAGAACATCATTCATTGTAAAAGCCAAACTTTGTTAAAAAGAGCTAACTGAGTCAATTATAATTTCTTTGGGTTCAAATTGTCACTGATGTTTAAAGTAATAACTTTTGAACTGTTTGGCACAGAGATAAATGAGGTTTGGAGGTTCATCCTGGGCACTTTTGTGGTTGGTCTTTCAAACCTATTAGAGGCACCAGTGGGTCAAAGTTCCTTTGATGTTTATGCTAATATCTTTAAAACCATTTGGTAAGAAGCGCTGAAATTTGGCACAGAGAAAGAAGAGGCTTGAAGCTCCAATCTGACCAATTTTGAGGTATGTCTTTCAAACTCTCCATCTCCACCAGTGGGTAGAACGTGCAATGATGTTTACACTAATAACTTTTGAACCATTTGGTTAAAGGTTTAGAAAACTGGCGCAGAGATAGAAATGGTCATCCACGCCAATTTTGTGATTGGTCTTTAAAACCTATTAGCTCCACCAATGGGTCAAAGTTGCATTTATGTTTATGCTTATAACTTTTAAACCATTTGGTAAAACGCTACAAAAATTGGCACAGAGATAGAAGAGGCTTGGAGTTTCAAGTTGTCTGACCGATGTGATCTGTCTCAAGCTTTTAGCAGCACCAGTGATTCAAGTTTGCACTGGTGTTAATGTTAATGACTAAGGCCTGTGAGACACCAAATGTCTTAAACAAAGCCAAAAGCAGGGCCACTTCAAGCAATAAATCCTTTTCAGATACAGCACCTCTTGCACCATTTGATAGATCCCAAAGAGGAATGTGATTCAGGCAAATATGCCAAAGCCTGAATCACATGAGACACAAAAGAGCATGACCAGAGTGTTATATTTGCTCACCCTCATGTTGTTGTAAACTAATAAGACTATTCTTATGTCTTCAAAACATAAATTAAGTTATTAAGTAATTTCCCTTTTCAAGAAACAATTGCTTTACATGACGAACAGATTCAATTTAGGCTTATAAATGTTGATCAACACATAGAGAACACAAACTATAATGTGAGAAGTAATGAGGACTCTTCTCGTGTGTCAAGAAGCTTGAGTTCGGGTTCATTTGATGTTAGAGACCAGCAAGCATAGGTAGAGGGGAGCCTAGATACTTACTGGGCCCACTGTACATATTAATATGATACAACCAAACTAGATTTTTCCGGTTTGTCCATGGAGAAATGGTTAGATTACCTTCATAAGCCTCTGACCTTATAGTTCCCTTCTTTTCCAAGGCCTTCATCTCAGCTGTGGTCCGCACTAACAATAGCCAGGCTATTGTTATCCCCATGACATACAACACATGCCAGCAACAATGTGTGTGTGTGTGTGTGTGTGTGTGTTGTTTCTATGTTTTTCTGTAGGCAGTCTGGCACCATTTATGCATATCTGTTAAACCTGCGTGAGACGTTACAACATATCTGGCTCTCAGAAGTTGATTAAGCAGGAATGATTAAGATTTTAAAGTTTTTTTTCAATAAGCTATGCTAATTTTTAATTATGTATTTTAATATATTTTTGAAATAATTCTTCAAAAACATAGTAAAACACATTCTAGTGTTACTAATAATACCGAATTAGCATTTTAAACTAACAACATTTTAAACATTTCCCATTTTATCCAGGTTGTATCTCTGTGTCAAGTATAATGTGTTTGTTGTTTAATATGTCTTTTTTACCTAATTACGCAAATGAGGAATGATTCATTTTAGCCATACTTTCCTAATATTTACTTGCAGATTTGTAGTTTACAATCTAGGCTCTTCTAGGCTCAATGCAAACACGTGAGAATATGTAATAATGCATAAATTTCCAGTTATGTTGATGCCAGTCAAACCAAGAGAGAATAGGCCTACTTTTCCTGGAAAAGCGTGCATTTGTGTGTGTGCTTGTTTAGACCAGCTGCCTGTTTATGAGAAAGTTGTTGTCATGAATATGCCTGTGTATTTTGGTCTTTGTAATAGTGTTTGGAAGAACACACGTTTGGCTGACCCTGGGATTGCAGCATGGGTTTAAACACAGCTGCTGCGCTGCGTCTTCTGCAGAATATAGGCTATGTGAAACTACAAAATAAAGATGATTTCTGTGGATATTTTTCATATGGCTGAATTTTGAATGCAATGCAGAACAACCTTGGACTACCGAAAAATTGGAATATTGACTTATAATCTCCAAAGGTGTTGTACAGAGAGCATGCTGTAACATTTTACACAGGCTTATAGTACAAGTAGGCTCTCTTGTGGCCATACTGTATAAAGCAATTCATATCCTGATCATCAATGGTAGCACCCAAGTGAGGAAACACATGAATACTCTCAGATCTTTGAGAATGAATTTTGGATGTCGCTTCCAAAAATGATTTATGAAGTTGAAATGAATTTGCTAGGTTTTGGTGGAATGCAATTCTAAATTTCAGTCCAGCTGAATATCATCTTCTGCTGTTATACTCTCCACATTCAACTAGACATGAAATACGTTTTTAATCAAAACAAAGTTTTGTTAATATAGTTACAATCAGTCAAGAAACAAACAAATAAAATAAATAAAAATTGCACTATGAAATTTAACCCAAGTGAATGGGTTACTGAATTTAACCCTTGTTGCAACTTAGTAGCTATAACACAGTAAACTAAGTTCATTAGACTTGATCTGTTTGAAGTGATTAAAAACGTCAAGTCTTAAAAGAAGCACAGAGACATAAATTTGTTTTAATACATCTTTAAATCACCTTTGTTTTGCTAAGAGATTACAGAAAATACATATTGAGGCTTTTTTTCAAATAAGTTGTACATATATGTAACCGTAAGGTCCTTTCTTTTACATTTTGTATGTATTTTTGATGCTTTAAAGCTTAATTATGTGTTTTCATTTTACACAATTTCATTTCACAATGTTAGGCGCTTATTTAGAGATTTGTTAGTTTTTTTGAACACGACCAGTTTTCCAGGTAGATTATATATAACTGTTTCTGCCCCTTCAATCAATAAAACTTACATAACAATACACCGAATGTTAAATATCCCCACACCTGAGAAAACAGGTTTTATACCGTATATGGTCATGTTCAAGAACCATTACGTCGAATTTGTTGGGGGCGTGTCCGGAGAAACCAACGCTGAAGACGAAGGGGGTTTAGATTATAATTGATTATAATATTTCATTAAGAAACTTGTTCTCGTGATAAAAGCATAGATATCGTGCACAGCGTGTTATTAAGGTTATTGCGTGTCACGGCGCATTTTGCGAATCCTTCCGTTTCATCCGGGACACCCCTTCGTCTCCCGTTGGTCTGCTCGAGGTTTGCGGAAGCGACGCTGAAATCCGGAAGTTTGGGCGGTGGTTGAACGCGGCCGGACTCTTCGAGCTCATTTCTCCGGTGAGACGCTACAATCATCTTTAAACCATTAAAACGTGATTTTCCTAATGTTTGCTCGTAAGATTTAGTTATTATACACTGTCTACATCATGATATGGTATTTAGAGTCAGCGAGTGCGAGGTTCCGGTTAAAAAAATAGTGTAAATGTTGCCCGGAAAATGTTTTTTAGTGTTACTTACAAGCTTTACTCGCTTTTAGTTCGTAATTATGTAACATTGAGCTGCTTCCAAAGTGTGGTTATACAGGCTTCCTGTCTTGCTTTAGGGTTTGTTTGACTTTGCCCTTGAAAATATGTTTAAATATGCTTATTATAAATGGTGTCGTCATTAACTAAAATGCGCTGTAATGAAGTCAAATGGGTCATTAATGACGAAACAGATGCTTCAAAACACGTCACTGCGACGCGTCACTGTTTTCGTTGTCCTTTGAAATCAAAATTAAGCAGCGTTTCTACCTGTTTTTACTGAATTCATCTTAAGATCTCGGTGTAAGTGGCTGATGTAATGCGTTTAAATATGCAGACACTGAAGAGAGGCTTGGTGCTTTCATATTATTAAGTGTTACTGTTGTTATTAACTCCTGTTGTTTATATTCTCATGAATGAGGAGATTAAAAGACTTAATTCCCCCTGCACAAATTCAGGCCTTTAAAAAAATCGGAGCAGAGATGATTAAGTTCATTAAGTCGTTGCATAGACTGCAAAAATGAACACACCCCTAGGTAGTTTTTTGTTTGTTTTCATGTATTCCAATGCAAACATCTAAACACAATTGCATTACTTGACATGCAAAGTAGATAAAAAGTACTGTTTTGAGAGTGCATTAGATATTTTTTAATACGAACTCATTTCACGAAGCAAGACTTCTTATCACAAGTACATTTGCTTTTCAAGTGAATGTCTCTTTATATGTTTGAATTGAAAAATGAGAAAGAACAGCACTTTTTTTTGCTAAAATGTATTAAAAGATGTTGTATTTGCATCGTTTTGTGGTCCCTAGACATTTATATTTATTGAACTTACTGTAGTGGGTTCCCTTTCATTTATTCCTTACTTTTTCTTTAAAAATACCTCCAGGGAAACCTGCAGATACCTAAAATAAAAGAATATATGTATAATTCAATCGTTTTACTAGTTTTGAATGGTAAACTCTATTTTTTGGGAAGTGAATCAGTAAGTGTTGGTGTCTTTTCAGCTTTTAGAGAAACCCAAATACAGCCAAAATGTCGAGCAAATGCCGTACCAAGGGAAAGATCACCAAGAAACGCCCTCAGCGGGCAACCTCCAATGTCTTCGCTATGTTCGATCAGTCGCAGATTCAGGAGTTTAAGGAAGCGTTCAACATGATCGACCAGAACCGCGACGGTTTCATTGATAAGGAGGATCTTCACGACATGCTGGCCTCTCTTGGTAAGATTTGACTGGCATCGAGGACCACAGTCGGTCCCTAAAATAATCTGTAAAATTAATCTAGATTACAAAATGCGTGTTTTCTATCCTGGAGTCTTAAGCAGCACGGGGATATTTGTAGAAGTGGCCAACAGCACGCTGTTTAGGTCAAGATGATCCCTTTTTCTTTTATGCCAAAAATTAGGATTTTAATTTAATGTTCATGTTTTTTGGTATTTCTACCGGTTATCCTAATAAATGTAAGATATTTATCAGCTTTCGGAGGATGTATACATCTGAATAGTTAATAAAAAAGACCCTTATGGCTGGTTTTGTTTGTGGTCTGGTCTCTGCCTCTCAGGGAAAAACCCAACGGATGACTATCTGGAGGCAATGATGACAGAAGCCCCTGGGCCCATCAACTTCACCATGTTTCTCACCATGTTTGGAGAGAAGCTTAACGGCACAGACCCGGAGGAAGTCATTCGTAATGCATTTGCCTGCTTCGACGAGGAAGGAACAGGTGAACAGATCGTCTCTTATTGAGTTCATGCAACACTATAAATATTATACTCGGCGGGACTTTTAAGCTTAAATAGGAGGCTTCATACAAGATTGGTGAAAAACCACCACCACTTGCCACACTAAAATGACTGAATCACATTTTATTGTTAATAGACAACGGTTATATTCAGAGACGTTTAACTGGTTTATTTTGTGTAGTGTACATGTGAAATGTCTTACAGCTACTAATACTGAACGACAGATGAAAAGTCAGTTCCTAAAAGTCAGATGAAGCTATTTTTTGGGTTATTTTTCTCTCAGGCTTCGTCCCGGAGGACTACCTGCGAGAGCTGCTGACCACTATGGGTGATCGATTCACAGACGATGAAGTGGACGAGCTCTTCAGAGAAGCGCCGATCGATAAAAAGAGCAACTTCAACTACGTGGAGTTCACCCGTATTCTTAAACACGGAGCCAAAGACAAAGACGATTAAAAAACTTGCTCTTTAAAACCCCTCTTTAGTCGAGAGAAATCCGTGCTGTGGGAACCCACCTTTAACTTCAATATACTGAATGAAAATTAAGCGTTTACTCTGCAACTCACTGGAATAAGATCTCGTATTATGAACGGGTTATGATATAGAGTCACAGTTAATTTCACTCATGGTTTGAGCTGCTGAAATGCAAGACTGAACCATGCTCTTTGTTATTTTGGCGGTGTTTAAACTTCTTTTTCTTAGGCTTGCGTGCCAGTGTTGTGTTTTATGCCAACTGGAACAAATTCCACTTGATTTCATCACCTCACTGTTAACTGATGAAAGTGTTTTAGAAGTACAGGGCTCTCGTGGATCATGTTTCCGTATATTTTGACCACGTCTTAGGTTTTTATAATGGTAACCCTAAAGTACATAGACATTCACACTCAGTAAGTCTCTCTCAGTCTCACTTTATTTTGTTGATTCAGATGATAAAAAATGTGAACGTGTTAATGTTTAGATGCATTTGATCTCATTTGACTTCATTGCCTAACTTTTTACATTTTATAATATTAAATTTTGAATAAATCTCTCTTATTAAAACTTTCATGTGCAGTTTTTGTCCTTTCTTTTTTTGTTGTTTCTATGTTTTGCTGTAGTGTGTCAGCATAGGAAATATCAGTGTACATTTCCATTAAATGTAATGATCCAGTGAGGTTTTTGTCTGACAGCAGGCCGAGATCTGGTCGTGAAGATAATCAGACTAAATGCAGAAGAACTGTGCCGACATCTCCGAGATGCTTCAAGAAAGCGCCAGTACTGTTAAACGTTTAAGGCACCCTTGTGAAAAAACTGCAAAATGGGAATGCTGTCAAAATAACGTCACCACGTTACATTAAATCAACATTTGGTGTGAGCAGCCTTTAGTGTTTTTGCCCTCGGTGCGCTTGAGTATTTCAGCAAGCTTTCCAGGAACACCGCACACAATATACTGTGCCATGTATTTTATTAAACAGGCGTCTTAACAGTATCTTACACTTCACTGCATTTTGTTTTAGAGTTGACAGAAATGTCGTGTGTGAGTCGCCAGGGTTTTTATCTGTTATTTACAGATGTATTTTTTTTAGTGTAGGTTTGCTAGAGAAATCGAGTCTTGCATTTGCTTGTTACAGCTCACAAGAATATTCTAATATTACAAACTTAAAATATTTGGCATGAATATCAGACTTTAAATATTACATATTAAATATAACATTTTCAAGAAACATTTTAGCAACTAAACACAAATTTTGCAGTTTTCTGAAACAACAAACAAGCAAAAGGCAATTAATTCAATGTAAAAAATAAAGCGAACAAATAATGGTGTAACTTTTGACTGTGCATGATTTCTTTTGAGAGATGAGCAAGTACCCAAGTTAAAAATAATCAAACTTCTATTCTATTCTATTATTGGAATTGACTGGTTTCCTCAAAACAGTAGTATGAATATAATGTGGACTGAAATGCTAAACCAACAACAAACTGCAAAGTTACTACTAAAACTATTCTGCATGATATTGTGTAGATATGCATGGCCTCTTCGGTCAAATGCTCTTCTGTGAAGGAGACAGTGAGTGTCGCTGCGGAGGAAAACCACAAAACACGAGCTCGAAGAAGAAGAAAGACTCCTTTTCCTTTTAGCCTAACAGTGCTTCTGATTAAAACTAGAGCTGAGACACGAGCTAATGTCATTGTGCTCGTCATGTTTAAGAAACACGTACAAAACAGCCTGATGTTGCGCTAAAATACCACTAACGTAAGTGTTTGTGCACAGGAAACTTTCAACTTTTATTACATGACAGTGGCACCGATCAGTTTTACTAGCACTAATATATTTTTTGCATTAGATACAGAAATGTCAGTTTTCCCTCAGCTGTCCATGAACCCAGAAGTGCGAGAACATCTTCGCAATGTTTATACAAACAACGAGGTGGGCATTTTTTAGTTTGTTTACCTTTTTGTTTTAATGAAAATGGCTCGTGAGATGGGCAAAGTTTACTATACGTGTCCCTATAAATCATTAGACAATATTTAGCTGAGAAATGTAGGTTCTTAGCAATGCATATTAATAATCAAAAATGAGGGTTTGATATGTTACGGTAGGAAATGCACAAAATACATTCATGGTACATGATCTTTGCCTTAAAGTCATTAGGATGCTTGGACCGCTTTTGACCCATGCAATGCATTGTTGTCTATGGGTTCTGCTGACTGTGTTTGTGCTCGGTGTCTCTTGTGTTCCTCTGTAGCTGGTGTGTGAGTCTGGAGCAGATCAGGCTGGTTTGGTGTTTGAAGCTCTGCTGTCCTGTCTGTCTCATCCGCCTCTCTTCACCTGTCTGAGAGCTGCCACACACCTGCACTCACTTCAGGACATTCAGCACCGGCTCCAGCTACACTTAGCACAGGTGTGTAAGTGTGTTTTGTCAGATCAACACAAACTTAAACGTATGCTCTTCACAGGCGAGGCTCGAGCTAGTCCTAGACTTAAAAGTAAACGTGAGCTGTTTAAACTGAAAGAAGCTCGCACTGATCTTAAAGGAGCTAATATGATGGGAAGTTGACATTTAAAAGGGTCTCTTTGCAGCTGGACACATCTCCATCAGTTTACACTCACCCGCAGCTTCCAGATGTTCTGCTGCTGCCAGTCCACGGCCCGCGGTATGCTCACAACACACATATTAGGAAATGATTGTGTTCTCCCCAAAACTTTCACAGTAGATGAGGATGAGCGGATCTCTGTGTTTGTTCTGAAGGGCTGTGGGTCCTCTGGCCGATGAAGTGGTAGTCGGTGCTCAGTGCGGTAATGCTGTGCTTCGAGGAGCTCATGTGTTCACGCCTGGCATCCTCAGCACGCCAAAGTGTGAGCAACACACACACACTTTCACACGCGTCACGTCGCATCTTTATTAGTACATGCTAGTATTCACACTAGTACGCTGCTTCGAGGATGTAGATACTTTTGAAGACCTGCCACCCATGCCATACATTTAATACGATAAGTAATATTATATAATTCATTTAAATAATAATTATATTAATAATTAATAATTATAATGGGCTTCACACACACACACACACACACACACACACAGGTGGTTACTAAGAATCCTTTGATTGAGAAATTAAATTAATTCTTTAATAAGCAAATCTATCACATCACCCAGCCTGGAAGAAATTATACTTATTATTGTGAGAGCGTTTTTGTAATGGTGTCGTTGCCACAATATTTAGTTTTGCCTTTATAGTAGTTATTCATTTCTATTTAAAATATTTTTAGTTTGAGGTGTTTTAGCACTTCAGAGCTGAGAAAGAGAAATGTTGTCCTTGTATTTTAATAATATCTTTTATTTCATGTAGCTCACATTTAGGTATTTTTTAAGGTATATACTCTCAATTGATATCAAACATGGTGTTCATTAAAAATCAAGAGTAAAAGGAACCAGTTTTACCTTTTTCATTGATAACATTAATGACGCCAGTGTTTCTCTTTCATTTTGATGTGATCTGTTAATTTCTAATGTTTTATGTACGCATTAAACAATTCATATAGAAATAGTTTCACCGCAGAGCCCAATGTTAAGCGTGCATACTGTCTCCTGTAGTCTTTGGGTGGGGGGGGTTCGTCTGAAATCTGATTTGGATGATGCTGAAGGCTGTCTGTCTGTCAGATATGAAAGTGGGCGAGGTGGTGTCTGTGTTTTCTGATGTGGAGGGGAAGTGCACTCGCGGAGCCAGAGAGTTCAAGGGCAAGAAGGTGTTTCTGGGTAACGGGACTTCTGAGGTGGATCGCTCAGAAATATTCAGCTCAGATGGACCTGGGAAGTGAGTCCAGTTCTCTGTGAAGGTCTTTATGTACTCTGTTGAAGGTTGCTTTAACTTGTGTGTCTGTGGCTCAGGGGTGTTGCCGTGCGAATGACTGAGCCTCTCTATCAGAGCCCTTCCTTTGATGGTGTTCTTACAGATCAGCTCTTTCTACAGGTACGTGCTTCTGCGCCTCAGATAGCTGCCGTCCACACATGGGGGTAGTGCAGGTAGTAACCAAACAAGTTCTGAGGTTCATATGAGACTTAAATGAGTCGTTACTCAGAGACTGATATGTTTGGTTTGATTCAGTAACTTTTGTAAATCAAGTTGGTGAAAAGTAGTTTTTTTTCTTTCTTTCTTGTATTTAAACCCATGAAATTGCACTGTAAGTAACAGTAGAAAAAAACAACTAAAGCCAGTTATTAAACTTGTCCAAAACAAACAAACAAATCATTTCAAAACATACGGCCTTATAAAGATAAAAAATGTCCCATAAATCTGTTCCAGGGGGAAAAAAAATATATAAATTATATTTAAATTTACACTGCAAAAAAAAGACTAATCTTATTATTTAGTATTTTTGTCTTGTTTCCAGTCAAAAATCTAAATAAATCTAATAACAATAAATCTAAAACACATTTAGATCTCATGTTGCTTTGCTTACCAATTAAAGACTAGGCATCTTAATTTAAAGGGGTCATACAAAAGCAATTTTCCACAAGCTAATATGATTCTTTAGGATCTTAATGGAAAGTTGGTAATATA
>JAUMHI010000043.1:27074962-27086327 GCA_032359435.1 Enteromius unitaeniatus
GTTTATTAGGGTTGTATGTTACATGTAATGTTGTTAAATGAATGTTTATTGCCCATTTTAGTTTAATAATTCTTACCGTGATGGTGTTTGGTGCTTGTGTGAATGACACTGAGCACCTTGTATATGTTTTACTATTTAAAAGCTACTTGTGATGAGCTTTAGTTACATCATGTGACTTGCACCTGCATTTGGTAGATTTTCAGTGTATTTCAAAGGTCCAAAACAGATTTCAATATTTTAGTCACTATCACTATTTTCTTATTAGAAATTACGGTATTTAACTGTAAATTTAAAATAAAACTGTAAAACTATTGACAGAACAAAAATTATGATGTGATATATTTTTCACGGTTTTATACCACAGCTGCCGTTTTTTTTACCATACATTTTACGGATTTCTTTTTACAGTGTGCAATTTTTTGCCATAAAAGAAATAAAGGCTTTACTGTTATTTAACGTTAGAATTTCGGTAACCCCAGCTTGTCGGTATATTACCGTAAAAATATAAATATTCTTTTAACAGTGTATTAATGGACATTTTTTGTCTCTCAGTCAATGAACCTCATTGGTTCTGTGTTATTGCAGCTGATTGAATGTTTCTGTTTGCAGGCCGTGCGTTTGTTGAAAAGAGGCGGTGTCTTGGTGTACAGCACCTGCACCGTGACTCTTGCGGAGAATGAAGAGCAGGTCGCCTGGGCTCTCAAGACATTCCCCTGTCTAACTCTAGAACCACAAGTGAGCACACAACAGTAGTTTTTCAGATTACTCAGTCTAGCTAAAAGAAAACCGTTATGAGATACTCAAAAACAATGAATCCTTGAACAATGAACAATCCTTGCTCTTCCAAGCTTTATAATAGCAGTGGGCAGTTGTTTTTGTTTAACAGTCCAAAAGAAGTCAATTAAAGCACATCCATCCATAGTAAAACGTACCTCACACGGCTCTGGGTGGTGAATAAAGGCCTCCTGTACTGAATACATGCGTATGTAAAACTATAAAACAGTTTATGTTTATGTATATGCTGTGCCAACCCAGGAAGTAATTCTGTGTTTGTTGAATATGACTGGGGTAGATATAATGTAGTGGAGCAAAGGCTGTGAGAGTTGGATGTCTTGTTTTCCAGGTGCCTGTTTTAGGATCAGAGGGGATGGCGGGAGCCGGTCTGTCACGTGACCAGAGATCACTGCTACAGAGATTTAGACCAGAGTTAGCCTGGAGAGGAGCAGGTGTCCCACAATCCCCAGAGAGCCTCCCACAAAACGCCAACACGGATACTATCAGCTTTTTTATTGCCAAGTTCATGAAAAGGTAGTAAGCTGAAGACGTCTGGCACTGCTAGTATCTGCTGAACACAACAAAGATATGTTGTAGGTCCACTGACTTTTATCGTATGAACAACTCAACAAATCTGCAGCAGGTTTTTGTGAACCACTTATTTGAAGGACAAATGCTCAGAAAGGGAACAGACGGGGATGTAAACTTTTGAACAGGATCATATTATGCCTTTTGGAAGATATTTATCGCATCCAAAATAAAGGTTATTGTACACATATGTTATTAGTGTTATTATGTATATATAAATACACATGCACCTGTATATTTTGGAAATACTTTCATGCATATGCATTTATATTTTTTTTGTACAGATGTATTTGAAATATAAATAAATGCATGTGTTTGAAATTTATATAGACATAATAAATATACACAGTACATGCGCAGTACACATTTTTAATCGTTTGACAGCATTTCCCAAAATGACTATTTAAACCGATCATTTGTTTTAAGTGTTTACAGGTTTAATGTAGTGTGTTGCCTTCATGAGCATCAAATAACGTTTACATTTTTCATAATGGCCATACTTTTCATAATTGGAGATAAACAATCATCACAAATATGACAAACAGTGACCGATCCTCAGGAAAGCTACTGACCGGGATAAGATCCAAGAGGATGTGCAAGTTTCTCTTGTAATGTGAGTAAAACGTCATAATAAAAAACTTTTCCTATGATCTCTCTCGCTCTCTCTCTCTCTTTTTTTTAAACCAGTATCCTGCGAATATGAAATATCCTTCATGAGCACTCTGAGATGCACAGTCGACTCGACTTGTACTTCTACATCAACATGCATAAGTCAATACAACAATAGTTCATTCAGTAAGTTCTGATACCTTCTGAATGCAAGTTCAATAGCATTATAGCAGTGAAACTGAAGTCTGACAAGTGTCTGTTGTCAAGTAAAGGGCAGTCATCCAGAATGCAGATGTTCATTGTTCTGTTTGGCTACACATTCAAATATTCTCTTTCTTTTTGGACAGAAAAGCTTGTTTCTGCAAGCCAGTGTATGTCTGACCGTCTTTTCAAAATTCAGTTTTTATTTCTCTGTGTGAATGAACCATATTTGTTTCCACCCACAGAGATGTATTAACCCGTAACTAGAAATTCATGCACAAGGCTATAGGATTAGCGCTCTGGCTGCTAAAAGGTCACCGGCTTGCACAGCTTCAATAACACATTTTTATATTGAAGAATCAATGAAAGATCCTTTTAAGAGAATATAAGCTGGACATTTCTCATGAGCAGCATTAATACTCCAAAAGCCTAAAATGCTTTGCATGTGTCAAATCTCCCGCAGTGTATAGACGACAAGGCTGTGGAAATCAACCTGAAGTAGTCTTTAATGTAACAAATGACCGGTTTGCTCAGTTTATCAGAAGCGGTTCAGAAAAGCAGAACTATCATGTTGTTTTTGTAATGTCTTTATCCTATATGCAAGGCAATACACAGCTTTGCAACATGAACACACAAGTAATTAACATTAAATAACATCCACACAACATAAAATAAATATCATGTTTTGTTTTAAAACCGAAAAAAAAATCAGCAGTGAAGATGCAATCCAGAATTCAACATCAGACTACTTTCTTGCAGTTGCGATTGGGTTTTTTCCCACCGCACCATAAAAACCAAAAAGTATTGCAACTTTTTAATCTTAAAATGACGAGTTTATATCTTAGATTTCTGACTTTTCTTAGAATTGCAAATAATTTACATTTAATTCTTACAGAACAAAAATTATTAATAATAATAATAATACTAACAACAAAAATAATATTTGAGTAATTAACTAGACCTAAGGAATTGTAAGAAGTATACTCAATAAAAAAATAAACAGCAGATTTCTATATGGGAACACATTTTGCCATTTTTTTGCTCTACTTTTGCCCCAAACTTGCATTGATTTCTGTTACTCACATCAGATGCAGAGTTATTCGATTATGATTATAAAAAAATACAAACTTTTTTCCCCCTTCCTTTTTTTAAACATGCATCTGTGATTTGTTCAGTAAAACCAAGAACGCGAACCAGGAATGTAAAAACAGAAGTAAAAATAAATACACAAAGAGAGTTTCATCATTCATGCCATATTAAATTACATATAATTGTCCCCGCTTGGAAAAGTGGTGTATGGATACACGTGTGGTTTGCGTTACATTGGCCTGTAAAAACTCGAAAGATTGAGGTCGGTGTGTTTGTGGCACGTGTGTCACTGCTCTATGTGATGCTCTCTCGCCCACTCCGCCTCTCCTTGTCTCCTGTCCCGCTCTGACCTCTGCTTTCCTCTTTGCCGGCCGTTCCTCTCGTTGTGGTCGTATTCCCTCTCTTTGTGATGATGGTGGTGATGATGATGATGATGATGGTTTGGCGGTTCCTCTTCCTGCGTCTGTCCAGCGAGAGCGTCTGGGTATGTGGAGTCTGACGTTTCTTGTTTGGAAAGCGTCCTCGTGGTGCGACTGTGATGGTGGTGATGATGTCGGTGATGATGATGGTGGCTGTGGTGTTTGTGACGGCTTCTCCATTCCCCCTGCTGTTTAGCGTCTCTCTCCTCAGCGTTGTTGTCGTCTTCCAGACTTTCTTGCTTCTGTGTTTGCTGGTGATGATGGTAGTCTTCATAAAAGCCGTCGTGTGGTCTCTCTGCCGTCTGCTCACTCGCTCTGCCCTGGTTTAGCAACACATTAAAGGAGTTGTATGGATTTGCAAACACAGACTAAACGTGGTTAACTAAAGTTAACAAATGGAAGCTTGCTGAAAGGTAAGAAACTGTGTGTAAGAAAATCAAAGTAAACAACTCAATGCTTAACTTTAACACACACACTCTCAAACGTCTGAAATCACTACAAACCACATCAGATCCTCTGTAGGCTATATGGAAGCCAGGTTTCTGCCGATGAATGAATTAAAAAAGGTAACTATGACTTTTTTTCCTCACAATTCTGACTTTTGTCTCACACTTCTGACTTTTTTTTTTTGCATATTACTTACCTGTTTTTTGCTATTCTGCATCTTTTGTCAGTTTCGACTTTTATTCTGAATTGCTATTATATAAACTGGTCTTTTCAGCCTCTTTTTTTTGCATATTACTGAATTTTTTGCACAGTTAAATTGAATTGTGTTTTATAAACTTGCAGTTCTGTCTTTTTCTCGCAATTCTGACTTTTGTTTTTAAGAATTTTGTTATGAACCGACAATTCAGATTTTTTAAAACCTATTTTTCTCCACAATTCTGACTTTTTTTCTCTGAATTATGATATGAACTTACAATCCTATCTTATATTCTTCACAGAATTGTGAGATAAAAAGTCACAATTACCTTTTTTTTTCTTTCTCGGCAGTAGCAGAAGCAAGTTTCCATAGATCTACCATCACTCCAATTTTAAACCAATCCATACTCAAATTATTAAGCGGTTCACCCAAAACCTCATTTACTTATCCATGTGTACATTAAAAGAATTTCTCTCTTCTATGGAGAAATGAATATTGCTCTTTTACAAAAGCACATTATGAGCATGCATGGTCAAGATTAAAACAAATTCCATGATAGTAGCCCATATAAACAATTTCCTTTTTCTGCAAAACACAGTTTGAGAAAATTCTTTTGTGATTCATGGACGAAAGAGTTTGGAATGACATGAGGGGGAGTTAATGATAAGTGTTTTTTTTTATTTTGGGTGAGTTATTCCTTCAAACTACTGTTCTGAACTTCAAATGAAGAAATGACTGAGCTTCAGTCTCGCTCTCTCTCACACACACACACACTCACCGTGACTGAGGCTACTCATCTGTAATAGGAGTAACCTCCTCAGTCTGAGAAGCAATGATGGTCAATAGAACAATAAGGACATTTGTTTAAATAATAATAAAAAAAAAGAATATTATAACATGCAGTCTTGTAAGTATTTAGTGGCTTATTATTTTAAATGAAATTTGTCTGGGAATTGAGAGATACAACAAATTTTGGAACCTTTAAGGAAAAAGAATTACAATTTAATAATAATATACTTTAATATACCTAAAACTATATCTAAGTATGAACTGAATGCTGTGTTTTTGGACATTTAATTGCAATTAATTCAAAATGCATTTCAGTCTAAATTTGTATCAAATGCACACTTATCAAAAAACCCACTTAAGTAGTAAATTAAGAAATAGTCATGTCTTTTAAGTATATCTATATATATATATTTTAAAAAATCTTTTTTTTTTTTTAAGATTCTAAGTACACTACAGCACTTAACTAGAACTTAAACTTTATTCTCTAGTATTGCAACCTATGCTTGCAAAACCTATCTTAGCAAGCAAGCTGCAATAATTGATTACAGTTATTGGTTCCTTGGTTTGTTAATGTAAGTGCAGGCTGAAGTCTCATAGGCACCTTTGGCTGTGTGTTGATCAGCGAGTCTTTGTTGGCGACCACAGCTGCAGTGACTGTGGTGAGTTTCTCCAGCAGAGGATTTGTCCGCGGGATGCTGGGAGGATGAGTGGATTTCCAGTAGGCCTCCAGATAATCAGCCATGTGCTCGCAGGCGTCTTCCAGCTGATTCTCATCGAGAATGATGTCGAAGAGCTCCTGGATGAAGATCAAACACACGTGCGAAGAGGGAAATGAACTGTCAGAGAGCAGAGAATGAGAGAGACGTGTGCAGTATATATTCTGTTAACTCACTGAAGGGCACTGGGCCAGTTTGTCTGCTGCCACCATCTGCACATTGAGATGTTTTGCCTGAGACTTTCCTCTAGACTTGATTAACCGCTGCAAAACCTGAAAGATGGACACACCAGAGACAATATCCCAGCAAGATATCAGTGTTGAACAGAAAGACAAGTCTAAAAAGTGTGCTTAATCATATTAATTATGCACTTAAAGTGTACTTCAAGTTGCAGATAATGCAATAAAAAGCAACGAGTGTACTTTAAATAAGATATTTTCACAACTTTCTGAACACTTTTAAAAAATGCATTTTGTAAAGTCAAATCAAAATGTTCTTTATTTGAATTGTCACTAACATGCAGTTAAGTGTCTAAAACATTATACTCAGTTTACACTTAAGTATATTCTTTTAGAATAGAGTGCTTATTTTCACAAATGATCCGATGCCTAAATAGAGTGATTTAGCAAAGTGCACTTTGTGCTTTAAAGAAAGACACTTTTGATGTGTTCAACTAACATATTGAAGTACTTAATTATCATTTTATCTATAATGTTCTATAATGTTCTATAATGTTCTATTATAATGTTTTGCAAAATTTGAAACTTTAGCGTTACAAATGTCCATTTACAAATTCACTGAAATACAAGTCTCATTTGAAGTATATTTTTCATTTATCATAAATGCTTGTCAGGCAGTACTTCAAACACATTTCCAAAAATGAAAAAACTAAAATACAATTCTACTTAAGTGTGCTTTTTTTGACGCACTTAAGTTGATCCTTATGACTAATGATGCTTTATAACAAATTTCGGTAGGACCTTGTGCGAATGATCTCCCTATTACCTAATTACCCTATCAGAGCTAAAGCTTCCCCTTTAAATATCTTTGTTCTTTGCATCCTTCTGCCGCCCCTTACACCACTTTTACTGGGAACCGGGTGTGGAGTTTCCGGGCCAGAGGAGAACTAGCCCTCGCGAAGCCAGGTTCCTCCCAGGACAGCACGCCAAACATGCTTACTATTGGTTATTTAATGAGGAAGGGGGAAAGTATGTATGTGTGTACCTTTGGAGAGGTGATCTTGATGTAGACAATAATAGGTGCAAGAGAGGTCTTTCCCAGTTGGGACGGGTGGTTTATCGTGTCTGCATCAAGAACCACCAGCTGCAGCGTACGAGCCAATTCAAAGATCCTCTCGATCTCACTCTGAACCTCCGCTACACACACACACATGACAGTCAGAGAGTAATGCTCAAAACACCAGAGAACCAAAGCACTGGAAGCAATTACGCTACCATTACAATACAGAAAGAATAATGTGGTGAAACATGCAATGTGAGGAATTCAAGAAAACAGGAACAGCTTTAAAGCCACACAGTTATGCAAGAGAATCATTAAGATTCTTAAAGGGTTAATTCTTGTCTTTTACTTACCTTGGAAGTATCTTAGGTGTATGTGACTTTCTTCTTTTTTTCTTCATTGTAGTAGGTGGTCTAAAACATGTTAAATATAGTGGGACTGGGTCTGCTGCGCATGCTATAGTCAGCAGAAGTGAGATAAGGGTTTATTATGTTGGAAATATGGATATATGGAAACACATGGATTCTCTACAGGAGGCCTGTGTTTACTTATTTTGTTTGCGCAAGCTGTATTTAATGTGTTTTAAGGGAACCAGCTACCTACTGCAATGATAGAGCTTAGAAGTGCCAGAACAGTTTTTAATATAACTCTAATATATTGAATTCCTCTGAAAGAAGAAAGTCACATACACCTAGGATGCTCTGAAGGTAAGTCAAACACAGCCTAATTTTCATAGTTCACCCAAAAATTGATACACAGCATAGAACGGCAGAAAATTGAACTGCTTAAACTAAACATTTTCTCTTCTGTGTTTAAAATCATTTCCAGATTTGAGAACATACTATGACTAATATTTTTTTATTGCGTGATCCTGCTCTGGATACTGTAGGAAGGAAAGTTCAATAATAAAGGCCGTATAAGAGAATACGATTGAAGTAGGAATGTAAAAATATTGAATTCAAAAAGGGAAGTTATTTACTCCATCTCATCATTTTAGATAAGATTTCCTTTGTTAGTCATTCGCACTAAACCGTCAAACACTTACCTAAGTTGGAGCGTGTGTTGGAGCGCTCGATGATGGCGTGCTTGCTGGGGTTGTTGAGCACAGAGCGCTTGGCCAGAGAAATATCAGCAGCCACCCTCGTGATCGAGATCCTGAATTACACAAAACAATAACTTATACACAATAACTACACAGGTTAAGTAGATGCAAGCTCTTTCAATGTAATTGCAATGCATGTGTATTTGCAAAAGAATATTGCAGATAAAAAAAATAATCTGTTTTATTATTAAAGTTGAAAACAGGTGCGCTGCACTACAAGTCAAGACATTTATAATATTACAAAAGATTTCTCTTTCAAATAAATGCTGTACTTTTAAATTTTCAATTAATTGAAGAATCCTGGAAAATAAAATACATAACGGTTTCCATAAATGCACAATTGTTTTCAACATCGATAATAAACAGAATTGTTTCTTGAGCAGCAAATCAGTATATTAGAATGATTTCTGGAGTAATGATGCTGAAAAAACCTTGATCACAGAAATAAATAGCATTTTAACATATATTCACATAGAAAACAGCTATTTTGAATTGTCATAACAATAAAATGTATTTTCGGTCAATTAAATTCAGCCTAAATGCAGAAGAGACATTAAAAGAAATCTTATGAATCCCATGTGTACTTAAGGCCATCAAATATAAAGTCTGACCATGTTTTCTGATGACTATTTGACTTATTTGTTTGTTACAAATGCACACATGAATTTAAATTAGCATCTTCACATCCATTGTACATGAAGTAAAATACATGATGATGAAAAACATGGAAAAATATCAAACTCCAATGCATTTCAGTCGGATTTCAAACCACTTATGAATTTGGCAAGGACCTAGTTTGAAAAAAATAAATTGATTTTGATTTACCGAAAAGATGTGTATAATTTGAACAGTCATACTGTAAATCGTGCGCAGTGGTGTTTGGGAAACTGCAGTGGAGGGAAGCTACAGGCATGTGACCCGGCTGTGTGTTCATGGACCAGCATGGCCAATTAAGGCAATGAGATGTGACTATTTAAAGAAACATCATACACTCACGTGACACACACGCACAAATATCTATCCCAACAGAGGGTCGAGCAGGAAGAGAACCGCTCAAACACTCACCTCCCCTCAAAGCGGTGCTTCAGAAAGTCAAACAGAGCTTTCTGCATCATATCTGTTACCTGTTCACAAACAAAACAATCATGTCAGGACAACATATTTGTGCTAAAACTTCAACGAGTCAACGTAAACGTGAATGTTTTACATTACAAGTCTAATCGTGAAGTTATGAGGAATCATGTAAGAGTTAAAATATAAGCCCTCTAAAGCTGTGCATGTATAAAAAGGTATGATTAATGGCATTTAAAGAGATAGTTTAGCCAAAAAAGTTAACTTTTTAGTCAGTCAGCGTTTGCCAGAAGTTATAAACAAGTTATAAACGTCGCAAAACATCCAAGTTTCTCTTTATTAAAAAAACTGCGTAAATTCCTGTCTGTTCCTCATAGAAAGATAAAGTTTCAAAAGTTTGTGGACGTGTTTTTTGTTAGCTACTCTGTAAACAGGGATTTTTTTCAAAGATTATTGAAGTGCGAAGAAATTGCCTCAATGTTGCTGTAATTATTTACAGTGATTTCTGAGTGACAATTGCTTCAAAGTACGCTTTTCTTTACAAAATAATCAATGTTTGCATGCTTTGTCATTTTTAACCCTTTACGGTGATTGAATTGTATGGAAAAGACATCCCCACGAAACAAGGACATCATAAAGGGTGAATTAAGCCTTTTATAGGTTCTCTCTGAAGTCTCAATGTGTTTTTGCAGCGCCTGACCTCGTAGCCCTTGAGCGACGGTCCCACGAGCACCACGGGTCTCATCGACGGCACCACGTCATACGGAGGAACATGCTCAGTCTGTAGAGCAGCACAAAACACACACCATTAACCACACGTCACAATCACAGCTGGGAGAGATAAAAGAGGGGAAAGATCTAGACTGCAAGTGTCAAATTTAATGTCAGCAGGCTGAGGATGTCCAGTTCGTACATTGCTGTATTGTTAATTATTTCAAACGTTCTCAGACTGCAGATTAGGGACAACGTCGAAAGCATTTCAGTTGTTTTGCCTGAGCTCAAATTAAGTTTGACACCCGCCTGGAAACCCAGTTTACATACATTTTATACACACTGTAAGCTTAAGTAAAATCATTTGTTAGTATCAGGCTTTTGTAACGGTGCTTTGTTAAGCAAATTGGAAAATTATTTTTTGTGCAATTTTTATGTAATTGTACAAACAGTAATTTTCTTGGTTAAACATGCACACACAAGCAAACATAAATCTGAAGCTGTATCACAGAGAAATGTCAGAAGGGAGACACACACACAGTGAAACGGTAGTGAAAGTAGTGGCCATGCCATCATTCCTACTATATTGTACGTTTCTGTGCCCCCTCATGTCTACGACAGAATATGAAATGAACCAATTTTTAAGATCAGGGAAATCCAGACCTGCTCCTGGAGGACTAATGTCCAAATCTTATTAAATACATCTGAATCAACTTATCAAAGTCCTTAAGATTACTGGAAACTTCCAAGCAGGTATCTCCAAGAAGGAGGCCCTACAGGAGCAGGACTGGACTCTCTTGTTAAAGATGGAGGTCATAGTTGTTTCTTTCCTAAAATGATACACGTACAAGGTGTGAAATTAAAACAATAATAATAAAAATAATATATATATATATATAAATAATATATACAAATATAAATAATTATAAATAATACATTTTCACCACTTTGGTTTGAGCAGCTTTGGTTTATGATGTTACAGTAGTTTTCTAATAACAGCATCCTCTGGAAGTGACACATTTGGTAGAAAAATACCAGCAAAAACATCTCTAAGCATAAACTTCAAAATAAAGGTTATTTTTTGGAAATAATGGTTTCATGAAGAATCGCTCATGGAATCTTTCCATTCCACAAAAAGTTTTTTGAGAACAGTGAGAAGTTTTTTCATATGGATTTGTAGTATACCATTGAATAATGACTGAATACATAAGCTTAGAAAACAAAATATTGTTTATTTTTGTTCAACCAAGTGCAACCGACCAATATTGTGCCGTGTGTGATTTCACATTGAGCCGTATATATTACTACACACAGCCGTTGTTCACTGACGAGCTGTTCAAAAACATGTTCATTATCAGCGTGGATTTAACACGTTATTTTTGTGCAATTAATTAATCTAAATTAACGTGTTAAA
>JAUMHI010000043.1:27086427-27124053 GCA_032359435.1 Enteromius unitaeniatus
CGCGTCAAAAGCCTATAGTGGTGAAGAATGCATTTGCATGCGAAAAAACCAACAAGTGGGCGAGCAATAGGCTTGACTTTTTAAAAATGACTAATTTCAATGATTGAGAGTCGACTTTTTCTTTTGAGACACAATAACTTTATACACGGTGCGCCTTTAGTTTTCATTCACGTAGAGCCATGTTACAGACTACATAAAAGTTCATTTTCAATAGGGACACTTTAGTATATATTCACATAGCAAGCATTTCTTTTAAATTTTAATAATAATTCACAATATTACTGGTTTTACTGTATTTATTTTTTTACTATTTAATGTGATAATGTCCAGAAGTGGTGTCTTGGTGTCCAGAAGTGACTTCATTCAAAAACATGAAAAAAATGTTTCCACACTTGTACTACTGTATATACGATATATCAAAATGATCTCCACATTAAAACTATCAGGTAAATCTGTCACTGAGCAGATTCCATTGTCGTTGGGTAAATAACAATGAGCTATAATTAATAAACTCTTAAGTACTGCATAACAGGAATGAGCGGCTGCAGGCCTCGGCTCTCTGTGAGGCCCGACTTACCGACTTATGCCTCTGCTTAGCTGGGGAAAGGAGCAAGGGAAACAGACAGAAAGAAAAGACCAAGGGAGTGTGAAAGATTGGGATACAGAGGAACAAAGAGAGAAGGGAAAGAGTGAGTGGAGTGAGCTGGCATGGACATTCAGACGGCGAGAAGCGGTACAGGTTCTGTGGTGTGATGCTGCTGTGACGGACAGATGCAGAGCGAGGGAGCGTCCATCGGCATGCTTTACCTTCTTAAAGAAAGGCATTCGTTTCTCACGGGCTAAAGGGGATATTACTGTGTTTGGACTGGCTTTGGGTGAACGCTGATGGAGAGGAGGGTCACTCTCCTCCGGATCTAACCCTGCAGCATCTATGTCTACAGCTACACACACATATATAAATACACACACACACATGAGCCCCACAAAACACACCGGGGAATTCATTCACAATGCACAACGATCATTTATGAGGCAATGGATTACAGTTATGCATTGAAGCACTCAGCATTTCAGTAAAAACATTACACTTTAGCATTCTTAAATGTTTGTAAATGTTGTAAATTTAATACTTAATTGCTCATATACGAACTGTGTGTGAACTGAATGGAATGGTTTTGGACACTTGAGCGCTTATTTATTGCAATTAAATAAAAACGTTTACAATTATATTTAATTTAATTAGATGAACTAGAGCTTTTTGATTCAGAAGCTACTCATTATTCTGTAGTCTATGACATATGGTTAAAAGTAAACTAAAATATAATTGAATTATAATTTCTATTGTTATAATTGTATTACTATAATTGAATGTCAGTTCTATTGAAACTTGTATGTAATGTATTTAAATGTAATAATTTTATTATAGTAAATAGTCCACTTTAGACAATCTACTAACAGTTAGTAACTTTGCAACTACATGTCAACTAGCAGTCATTAGAGCATTAGAGTGCTTAATATACTATTCATACAACATACTGGCTATCGGAAATTTGCAAGTATATGTCAACTTATTCCAATAACCCTAAACCTACCCTAACAGTCTACTCTGAGAGTTAGCAGACATGTGGTTGAGAATTAATGAGAATTAGTTAGCATGTTGTTACAAAGTTACATATAGTTATAAAAGAATGTCTAAGTGGACTACCGAAATAAAGTGTAACCTTTACTTTAGCACATTTAAAATATAATACATTTAAATGCAATGCAATAAAACACAATGTTAAAATTACAATCAGCTTCTTTAACTGTGCTTTAGTGTGTTATTAGAAATTACTCTTACATACTTGTTAAAACTGTATTTTAAAGTGTTGGAAAGGAGTCCTTGTTACATGTACTATTATAATAACAATAAATTCTAACCCTAAACCAATATACAGTAAGTACATTAATATTACTCAGTACTTAAATGCATAATCACACTTAAGATAAAATGTAGGCAACATTTTTAATTTTAATTTTACAAAGGTCATTTTTTAAAAGTATACTTAAGTGTGTTAAAAAAAAATATGTATCACTTAAGTTGGCTTTTATTTCAGTAATATTATTTTATGGGTCAGTTTATCTAAATATTTTTAAGATTTTAAGTACACTACAAGTGTGCATTCAATACAGTTAATAGCACTTTTCCAGGAAATATGCATGAATGTACTTGAATATATTTGTAATTGCACATTTTTAAAGATGAACTTGTAAATGAGACATTTAAAATATATTTAGGTAACATCAAATAACACACTAAAGTTTACTTTAAAGAACAGACTAGTACAACCCTTAATCTGACAATATTACAAAGTGGACTCTTTAAAACTGTACTTAAGTGTGAAACAATTTTGAAAATGTCAAGTATAAGTTAAAGTATAAAATGTTCCATAAACATTCCTCTTGTATTTTTTGACTGGGCAATAGGATGTGTTGGAAACTGCAAAATAATGTAATGTGACATGTATCATACAAAGTACTTTACAATAAAATTGTTTGATGTTCAGAATAATGTAAATAAAAGGTACTGATTAGTGGCACCAAATGTTGATAACATACCTGAGGATGGAGGGGTTGATTTACGTGAGTTTGAAACAATGTCTCCTAAACTAGAAGAAGAGTTTGCCCCTAGTTTACTGTAAAAGAAAAGAACAACAATCCTTAACAAAGAAAAGAAAAACAGCTTTGGTGATCTGAGCAGATTTAGTAGGTGATCAGTTTAAATGAGTAGTTAAAGCAATTTAAACCCTTTCAAGCTCTTTATTTTCAGCAGACCATAGCTTCAGTTTAAAGTTCAGTTTAAAAACATTGTAAGCCTAAGCACATTGTAAAAAACACTGGCACCAGTTGTCTCCACAATCTACAAAGAAAAAAATACACTTAAAGAGTATGGAAATAAAAGAATATGTGTTAACTAAAAGTAATGTTTTCAGACAATTGCATGTTTATGACACTTAAATTAACTTTAGAGTGTTTTTTTGACCCTTACTGTAATAAGCACTATAGTACATCTTCCTGGTATCACAAGTCTTAGGCCTAGTCCTAGATTAAATGTAAATCTGAGCTGTTTTGTCTGAAAGAAACTTGTACTGACTGATCTTAAAACATGTCAGCGCCGTTGTTTTCTCTTAAGATGCACATCAGTAATGCGTTTTTCTGAAAATATTTACAAAAAATTACTTGAATGTCTTTATGGCCTAATCCTGGTTTAGGCTAAGCCCTGTCCATGAAACTGGGCCTATATATAATTGTATTATTACTTTAAAATACAAAATGTAAAACAAACCCTCGATTTCACATTACAAATTACACTTAAAAAAACACTTAAGTGTCATTTAATATTATTATCTGCAAGAAGGTTTTTTTTTTTTATATATGCTTTTTAAGATTTTAAATACACTAGAAAAACACATTCAGTACAATTAATTCAATTAAATTTAATTAACTGAATTAAGCACACTTTTTCACAAGGGATGCAGTAAATATTTTTGTTAAGAGTAGCCATATTTAAGTAGCTTTTTCTGTAATATTTTGTTTGGTGAGGAATTATGCATTTTGTGGTTTTTGGAAGATTTACCTTGAGTAAAATTTCCCTTGTTTTACTCGTTGTTCTTGGCGGATGCGAATGCTTTCAAGCTTCACTGGACTTGGGATAAAGCCGATGTCACACCCTTCTTTCACCAAGCGACCGATCCACCAGTCATTATTAAATTTCTGTCATTAAACACACAGAAGTCACAAACGGTGCATGTACCCACAGAACCTTACAAAGCAAAAATTCAATGCCATTCACAATCTTATATACATATATATATATATATATATATACTTTATTTATTTATATATATAGACATGTGAATATGTCTAAATACATACTTCTTTAACATGAAGGAAATCTTTAGCTTCAAATGAGATTCCCATTTCTGGCACAGGGACGTCGTCTTCAAGAGAAGCACTGTAGCCAACATTCGTACGTACTGCAAACGCCACTGGTTTAGACTGTGTAGAAGAACAAAGAGTGAGTACAGTCAGAAATATCAAGAAATAGCAGAAGATAAAGATTTCAACAACAACTCACAACATATTTTGGAAAATGCAACCAACAGGGTTTTTTTATTTTGTTAAAAAAATATTTTTTTATTCTGCATAATATATTTTAAACAGTTTCTGTAAAAAATAAAATAATCACAGAATCATCCAGGAAAAACAAGCTAAATTAAAATCATTTCTTTTGACAGATCATTGCTTGTGTTTCGCAGATTTACAAGCTTTTATGTTGCTTTCTTGTCATTTAATGCAAAACACTGCAGAAAAAAAGCATTGTTTTTTTCATATCGCTGAAGAAAACACCCAAAATACACTTTCAAGTATTGCATGTTGTCTATTTGCGTCTGTGGGTTTCAATTACTAGTAATTTTTTGGTGCATACACCAAACTTAGTAGGTTTACTTCTATTTACAGAGGCTTTTCTTTGTCATTTGCCTGATTTTTATACAATCTTTCATTACTGAAATGTCAACAAAATGAAGCAAGAATTTTAAACCTGGCTTTTATATTCCTACATATATAATTAGATTACACCTTATTTACATACTTGAACATAGCATCCCAGAAAACCTGTCATATATATATATATATATATATATATAAACATTTGTTATAAGTTCTTAATGTAATCAGTCAACTGCAGAATTATATGGGGGTTATACTATTCATTTTCTTTTATATTCCCATGGGTAAAAACCTTTTTCAGACCCATTTCATCTGCTTTCAAAAAAAACTGCAGGGTATTCTTAAAAAAAAAAATATATATATATATATATATATGGTGTTTGACACACAAGGGCAAAATCAGTATGGACTGAATGTAATTGACTTCCACATGATGGGCTGCACACACAGTGAATTATGGGTGTTCCAAACAGAGGACACAGTGTCCTCTAATGATAATGGGGATGGTGGGTTGATCACATGACTCTCTATGTCAAGACGATGCTGCTTTATCTCAGTCTGTCATCTTTATATTTTCTAATCATATAAAAGATATGCACAGCTATGCACTGTATTATTGTAATAATACGCCAAATTTATGAAATAATTTGTGTATATATATATATATATATATATAGCAGCTTTGCAGGCCTTGTCTTGTTTTCCCAGCACCGTCTGCATCTTATGTAACACCACTTTCCATTACACACGCAGTATTGATCAGATGTAGTGATTGTAACCTTCTGTGTAAACGCCTGTTCAGACTGATCAGCAACTACAGACTCATTCACATCCAACAAAAACACACACCACTTGAGCATGTTTGTGCTAAATCTTAATAGACACAGATTCAGGCTGTTTTTGGTTGAGTGAAATTATGTAATACCTACACTCCAAGGAAACCAAAACGAAACATTATACACAGTCAGAATCTTTAAATAATGTACCGATTTGGATGTTTTTGATGTCTATTTTGCTCACAGAGGCTTCATTTATTTGATGCAATGAAAACAGTAATATTGTAAAATATTCTTATACTTTAAAATAACTGCATATATGAGCCTGGAGCACAAATCCTTAAGTCTTAAGCTGCATTGGGTATATTAATAGACAACAATTCATTATATGGGTCAAAATGATCCATTTTTCTTTTATGCCAAAGATTATGTTCCAAGAAGATATTTTGTAAAAACTTCATTTAATTAATGTACAATGCTAAGGACTTAATTTGGACAACTTTTTAGCTTTTTATTTTGTGATTTTAGCTCCATATTTAAATTGTCATATCCTAACAAACCATACATTAATGGAAAGCATAAATAAATAAATAAATCTCAATTTTGAAAAACTGACCCAAACCTAAAAATGCAAAGCTAATTGGTTATACGCAGTACATATTATACCAACAAAGATATATATTATGTTAAATCAAGTAGAAATAACTCTTTAAGGTGTGTGTGCAAGAGAGAGAGAGAGAGAGAGAGAGATTTCTAGAAACATGGTCGGTAAAGAATATTTTACTTCTGTCTGCTCACTGCAGACCATCTGGCTTTGTTATTAATATTTATGTGAGCAATTGATAAATAAATTATAAAATCTGATTGATGTCAAACTCTAAAAATAGCTTTCACCCCTGGAGGTGAAGGAGAGTGTGACAAAAACAAGATTAAATAGAGGAATAAAAATAGATGGGATATCGCCTCCAAACTGCTTTGATTTGCCTCAAAGAAAGTGTCTAAAAAGCATTCTGCTGTAAATGAAGCCTTAAAATAAGATCACACTCTGTGTCCTGACAAACCCTGGAGGTGCTTATGTGTCTTATATTAAAGTCTCATGAGGCTTTGTATTGAGAATTACAATGATATAAAAAAAAAAAGAGAGGAATGTCATGATGAACTGGAGCTAGTTATACTGATATAAACACACGCATAGACACAATAAATCTTAAAAAATAATAAATCAAACCTCGATGCACTTATAATTGTTTGTAACAGTAAAATGCTAGTTTTTATGAATTTCAGATAAAACTTTTAGAAAAATGTGCACAATTTATTTTGTAACAGTGGAAATGGAAAATATATATAAAAGAAAAATATGTTATGTGTATAGATTAAATACATTTTCATATAATAGAAAATATAAGAATATAAATATGTAAAAGTATATATATTTAAATATTTTCAAAACATATACTGTATGTGTGTGCATTTATTATATATTATATATATATACATAATAAATATACACAGTTCACATATATTATGTAAACAAAAAGTATTATTTTAAATGCGATTCGACAGCACTATAAAATATAATAAGTCAAAATTGCTGTCAAAGTTTTTTACTTATTTTGCATAGGCCTATTTATTAAATGTGAAATTAATCAATATGAAATAAAAAGTTAGAAATGGGTAAATAATAGAAACAGGCTAATAATAAGGATAATAATGTAATATATATATAAAGATTTGATTCTGTTATAGTATTTTTCACACACACAAAAATAAATAAATAAATAAAACAGAAAAAGCTTAGAAACACTAACTAAAAGAGCACCTGGTGAATTTGTGAGCATTTTAAACTATATTTTCTTAAATAAAATAGCATAATAGGCATGAATATAATAGTAACAAAACAAAAAGCAACATAGTTTCACATCAAACAATTTAAACCTTACGCTCACATCTGTGCGCTAACAAAATAAAAACAAAATTTTAATTGTCAAAATAAAAGTTCTGAGACTGCTTTGAGCAGATGCACACTATTATCCAGAAAAACAGATGGACTGATTTGAAGGCCATGTCAAACTGCTAATCAACACTCAGTTGCAGTGAGTAAAACATGCAGCGATACCTTGGCCTTTTCGAGCTGAGCCTGAGCCTGTCTCTCAGCTTCTCTGCGTAAGGTCTCTTTATCTTCCTCCAGAGACACATCCGAGTCAGACGGTCGACTAGTGTATGAGTCCGCTGAACCCTGTGAAAAAAGCAGAGATTTTTACACGTCACTTTTGTCTGCATCTATTTACTTCATTACATGGATTATGGTGCATGGTTTCTATTTGATTGTCTTCCTTGCTTTTAAAACCATGACATTTACTCATTTGCTCAGGACAGCTACTTTACTTCCATTTGTTCATGGCAGAATAGTTTCTCCTATATCAACATCAGATTTTGTTAACATTTAACAGACGGTTAACAGGTGATATGATAAGAAAAAGGAAACCAATTAGTTTAGGAACAGTTTAGTTATTAGTTAGTTAGTTTGTGACCAAGTGTGACCAAAAACAAGACTCACTACTAAAACATTATAAAATATATATATATATATTTTGTAAGACTCGTTTTAAAAAGAAATGATGAGGGTGAGTAAATGAAGATCATTTTTGGTTACTGTCCCTTTAATTAAGTGGGCATTTCAGAGAACCAGTGTGACTGACGTAATCAATCTCTCGGCATTTTTTTCCTCTTCTGAGCAAGCCATCATAGTCATAGTTAATTAGGATTTTCTTTGTGCTGTTGGAGTAAATGGGAAGTGTCCCACCTGCCCCTAAAAAGTATCTCTGAGGAATACACCGCAGTGCTCCCTACTTAGCAACGGCCCTAAAACACACACAGGTAATAATAATGTACTTTGAAATTGAAATGTCCAACAACACAGAAAAACGTTGAGATTGAATTCAGCAACAATTCAATCTCTCAATAATATACATAAAAATATAAATATAAATATCTCAATTTCGCCTAGTTCGAAATTTCCCATTAAAAGTACTCAACATACTTTGAAAACGAGTACTTAATGATTTAACACTTACTGTAAGGCAAAACTTTTAATTCTGACTTTATTAAGCGCACTCTTTCAAAGAGTAAATTACGTGTGAAGCGCTTTAAGTCACCGCAGTGGCCTTTTCTTTCAGTATTCCCCCGTATGTTTTTTAAAAGATCAGGAGTACACTAAAAGTGCACATTCAATACAATTAAGTGCTTTTTTTTAGTAACAATAACACATAAATAAGTTCAATGTGTGCATCTTTTGCATATAAAAGGCTGCAGAGAAATTCAAGAAATATTTAGAAATGAATATACCCAACAGATGTTTACATGAAATCCTAATGTCAAACAAGGTCACAAGTGAAATATGCATTAAATATCGATCAATATAGCCTAAAGATGAAATCAAAAGTGCGATACTCAGCAACATACTAGCATATCCTTCTGCTGTCAGTTTCCACTCGCTTGCACACCTTAATAAACGGTGTATATTAAGAGGTATAGTAGTTTCTTACACCAATGTTGTTCTTGACTCGGTTTCCTGTTGCTCGTTTCAGCAGTCGTATCCAGGAGGCCTTCATCAGCCAATCCAGTTAGAGCATTTGCTCTCCTCACCATACCAACCACAAACTTCACTAAACTCTAACAACAACTACTGCATATACCGCCCACCGTCCAACAAACGATATGCAAACATTATACATAAACCTGAGCTGCAGGTATCAAAAATGAAGTAAAAAAAAAATTCCGACACTGTTTTTGTTTAGCTTTCACTACAACGGCAATTTGAGCTACATTTGGTGCTACCTAATATCTCGGCTGTTTCCCGGGCTAACGTTATCAATGCTAGATGTGCTGCTGCTGTGGGAACGTAGAGTTCTGTCGTGTTGTTGACGATGGCACGCAATTCCATGTGCTTGCTCTTGATCCCTGCGCATAGTGGATGATGAGAGCTGCTACGGCCTGTGGAGACAGCGGCGGTGTGTTTTCTTTTAGAATAATGAATGAGATTCGGTCCATCCCGCCGCAGCAACACCAGCAAAGCAGGCTGCCATGCTCCTCTGTAAGAGCCCTTCCCCGCTCCCTAGAGCCCAGCACGCCGTTGCTAAAGACGCTATCAACTCTGCTGCAGTGATCTGCTCCTCTAACTGCCAGCTCTTCTCTTACACCTTGTGCTTTCCGTCTTCCGTATGTCCATGGTGTTCCTCAGGCATCCAGGCTTCTGTACGCTCTACAGTCTTCCCGTCTCTCCAGTATGTCCTCTGTTTTGCATCCACTTCATCTCCCCTCCCCTCCCATCCTCCTCGCTCTCTGCCTCTGCGTTGCTCTTCACACTCACTCCATCTATGCGTCGTCTTCTGTGATTAATCCCTCTGCACGTTTACTTGTGTGTGTGTGTTTCTGCAAAGTGTGTGTTCTTGTGTGTTCAAGTGCACTTATTTGTTTTGAAGGTGAACTTTGAATCAGTCTTAAGTCGTTCAGGTATATTTGTAGCAATAGCCAAAAATACATTGTATAACGTCATTTTTTGCCAAAAATCATTGGGATGTTCAGTAAATGTTTTGTAGATTTCCTACCGTAAACATATATTATAAACTTAACGTTTGATTAGTAATATGCATGGCTAAGAACTTTCAGCCAAATATTGTCCTAACAAACCATACATCAATGGAAAGCCTTTTATTGACTGTTTTTATCAGTAAAACAAAACATTGAATTGACTTAAAGAGAGACACTTTCATGACTGCTTATTAACACGCTTAAGTAGGCTTTTATAAAGTGCTCTTTGTAGTAATGTCAAATTTAAAAGACTTCTGATAATCTTTTGTTTTGCCTTAAAGAAGTACACTTATAATGATGTGTTGACTAATACTATAGCAGTAATCTTCTTATTTGATATTGCATTTAAATTGAATATATGCAACCCTGGAGCACAAAACTATCATAAGTAGCATGGGAATATTTGTAGCAATAGCCAACAATACCTTATTTTTTATCATTAGGATTTTAAAGGGGTCATACGGTGGTAAGTGCACTTCTTCAAGCTGTTTGGACTGAAGTGTGTGTTGGGAGTGTGTGTACACAACCACCCTACAATGATAACCATCCACCAGTAGTCTTCTTTTAATTTAATAAAAAGTTGCCCCTTCTGAAATCAAGCCATTCTCAAATGCATGTCGGTGTGATGTCACACTGACAGAGGCCACTCCCACAATAGTTGATTGACAGCAGCGTGTCACACAGACTGAACTGGTGTCTTATCTCAGACCCGCCCTGAGTGAACCTCATCAGACCGAGACGCAGAGACAAGCAAGACTTTGGTTCTGAAGGGAAACAAGCCCTTGATTAACCGAAATGCGTTTATGTTCGCGAGAATCATTCATGATCCAGCCTCACCTACAGAAGCAGTGAGTATAATGTCTTTTAATGAATCTCCACAAATCTCCTTTCCTAATAATGTGCTAATTAGCAAGTTTCATTATGAATATGGCTAAAAAAAGATCATCTGAGAGTCCAAATTAAGTCCTTAGCAATGCATGTTACTAATCAAAAATTAAGTTTCGATATATTTCTCGGAAAAGAGGGGCGGGGTCAGCGGAGCTCGTGAAGATTTAAAGGGGAGTGATTTCTAAAGAGCTGTTTTTGACAGGGGAAAATCAGCGATTTTAATACTATCTTTGATAATTTTTCAAATAAACTATATTACAAACTTTCCATTAAGACCCTAAATAATCATATTAGCTTGTGGAAAACTGGGTTTGTATGACACCTTCAAGTAAAATCATGTTCCATGAATATATTTAGTAAATTTTCTACTGTAAATATATCGAAACTTAATTTTTGATTAGTAACATGCATTGCTAAGGACTTAATTTGGACAACTTTAAAGGCTTTTTAAAGATTTTCCAATAGTTATATCTCAGCAAATACACCCTGACAAACCATACATCAATGGAAATCATATTTATTCAGCTTTTATTGAGACTTATAAATCCAAAAAAACTGGTGTTGTGCTTCATGGTTAACTTCATGGTAAACTTAAAGGTGCTCTATGCGATCTTGCAAACACTAGGGGTACAGGATGTGCACCAAAGCAAAAACAAACTTCGGCCAGCCAATCGGGAAGAAGGGGTGGGGTTTAACGCGCATTAAGCCCCACCTCTTCTTGCTGATTGTTTGGCTGAAGTTTGTTTTTGTTGTGCTGCCCATAGTGTTTGTTTCAGTTTTGCAGCCTCTGTGTTGTCTTTCAAGAGCGGGTTTTTTCCCAGTGTATTCAGAGGGCAGACAGCAAGACGATCAAGGGGTGATGTATACGGTAAAATCCTGCAACATTACATAGAGCACCTTTAATTATATTTTATTAATTAATTGTGTGGTTACCCAGGAACTGTTAAACACTTGTTAAACTGTAAACAACAGATTCTCTCTATTCTATGAAGCACTTTGTGATGAACGTAGCTGGTTTATTGTTTATAACTTGCAGAGCTAACACATGTTGCAGCACTATTTGTTAATCCATTAAATGATTTACAACTGATCTTTATTAGATTTATATCAGTCTACACATACTGTATAACAAACTTAACAACACGTGAGTGGAGGATGAAGGGTGAACTTTTGACCCCTGAAAATGCAGGAACATTGTGAAGTTTCCAGCTGTCCTGCACTGACTCAATGTCAGACAGTGGATTTTAAAACGATACAATTCATCTCTACCAACTAGCTTGCATCTTATAAATCAAATCATTTATCTCAGATATTCCATCATTTAATTAAAGTAAGTGCTCTCAAAATGGCTGAAAAAGAAAATCCAAATTTTCAAATAATATTCAAATATAAATGGCATAATTTTAGTATTTAGCATTGAGCAAAATATTACTATTGTACGTTTCTTAATGTACAATGTTTCTAAACCATATATAATTAATTAGATTGCCTAAACAATTAGAAACAAAACAGCATCACGTATGCACATATAGTTAATAAAAAAAAAACGTAAAAGTTCAACTTGCAATACTTTTACTTGGCTTTCTTTATTTGTGTGAACATCTTGGTTTCAGTTTTGATGTAAACAACATCTTCTCTGCATTGATGTTCTCTTTTTCCACAATATTTTGAGTTTACGTCGTCCTAGGATGCCCTATCACGTTTGAAAATAACATACCACCTACACAAAATCCAACCCAACACACAACTGATAGTGTTGACAAAAGCAAATGTGAGAGAAAAATATCTACAAGTTTCACAGTACTGCCTACGCACCAGAGCGTTTGGCGTGCAATGCTGTACTAGGTGCACTACTGAGCATGTTTACTCTTTATATTACAAAAGCCAAGCATATGGTGCTGGATATGTGAGGCAAACCTCAAAATGTGTTCGTTTACAAATCATATACTGTGGCAAAAGCATTTTAAGGTCATGACATATTATGCCAGGAAGCATGTAAATATAAGTCCTTTGATAAATGGTGATTTGCCCAAAGTAAAAAAAAACAGCTATTGTCATAAAAACTGCATGTCTACAAGTTTTGCCAACAAATTATGTAGAGGCATGTTTTTCCAGTGATCGTATGTTGCTATTATTTTATCTTTATCTTAACACACACACACACATAACATCACACAGAGTCAACATGTCACAGCTGTGCTCCTCGAGCTATTTAGCACAGACTTTCTTTCTGAGAGGTCAAAGAGATCATGAAAACACAAATTCACTCTGATGCATTCGATCATGTTCACGCTGTCATTTTAAAGTAGAACACCAGACATCAACTGTGGATAATTGCACATATTGATTAACTCACACAGATTTTCCCTCACTCACACACTATGTGCTTTTACTTTTAGTCATTTATTTAAGCGATTTGCTTTCATTTAAGAGTTGTGATTAGTAGTTTATCTGTGTCTTTCTCTTTCTCGTTTAGCTTTGTTTTTATTTTGCAGAGAGCTATTTGTCCTGGAGATGGCTATCTCTGCAACAAATATTTACCCAGAATTCTTTGGGTCCATCGTTCTGGAAAAACCCATGCTAAATGCAAAAAATGTAGATGCATTACATTTTCCAATCAAGCACATAATAATTAATATTTTATTTATATAAAAAAAACTTTAAATAGTACAACTCCTAAAAATCATAATTTTATTGTCAAATATATTTGTTGTAAACTTGAAGACAAACTTTCAGTACTGTATTTTTACAGCCTCATGCTGAATCCAAGAGGAAACAAGCATGAATGTTGCGTATGTTATGCATTAAAATACTCCTAACAAAGAAAGAGAATGTACCGAAGTGATCAACACATTACAGAAACCCTCATAGGATTTGCCATTTATTAGTCCTCAAGTTTTCCGATGCCAAAAACTCACAGACAGTTGTTTAGAAACCTAACGTTCTGTATGTACGCTGTGTTTATGCCATAATCAGTGTAAACACATCACATATAGTGAAGACACTTTTACAGTCTCTAACACACTCACACACGTAAGCAAGACTGCGGGGAAAAAAAAGTTCAGGAAATGTGTTTTTCCCACCCAAAAAATCAGAAAGGAGCCAAGCATTGTTTAAAAGAGCAGAAAATGTTGAACAATGACAAAAAACATAAGTTGTTTAGGACTCACCAAATCAGACTCCTCGCTGGTTGAGAGGTACATGTCTATGAACATCTGTGTGTGTGTGTGTGTGAGAGAGAGCTGTACTCCACCCAGCCGCTCTACAAACAGTCGTAGGAGAAGGGGGAGCGGGAAGAGTGGTTTCCTCCCGCTCCTGTGGGCTGAGTTTGAAGGGGCTCAAATATGTGCTTGTAAAATGAATGGCGTGTTCGTCTACGCTCTCCTCCCAAAACTACGTCAAGTTACTTTGCTAAACCCAGAAATCTCTCTCTCTTTCCCACGCTAAGAAAAAAACACGCGACATCCCACAAACAACCTATGCCCTCAGACATGCACATTACCACAAGTACACTCACGGCGAACAAATCACTGAATAGGAGATGATTATCATGTTAAAGTGAGAGCCCTATAATTCATTAACCTTCAGTAGAAATGAGATGTATCTGAATGCAAATAACAACTGTATGTATTCAGAATCCAACCTGGTTTGAATACTTTTGTGGTTTTGACAACAACATAAGACAGATGTGAGCGGAAAAAAAGTCTCCTCATGATCAAGAGAGAAATGCTGTACATTTGTCCTCTTGCTCTCCTTCCCCAAGGCAGCACTGCCAAACTCCTCCTCTTGAAAACTGCTCTCAACAGCTGATTAGTGAACCTTTTTTTTTTTTTCACCAAATATGGAAACCAAAGACTTTTGCACAGGAGTCAAGCAATTAACCAGGTACAAAGCATTTGCAAACCATTAGTAATTCATCGTTTATAAACTGTGGTTAATGCATTAATAGGTTCTATACCAATGAGTGCTATTAAAAGTTCCATATTGTACACCTTTTTAGGGTTTTATTTTAGGTGTTGATGTCCTTAAGGATATATATTAGCAGTATAAGTAACAAAAACCTCTCAATATGTTTTTACAGCTCCTCTTCTAGGAGCTCGGTCAAAAACAGGTCGATTTTAGCCTCTCTTCTGATCGGCCTGTTTTTTCTGAGCAGGTCAGTCAAATAACACCATCACAATTATGTCACAGCGTTAGCCGGATGCAAGACAAAGGGAAGACGGAGGCAGATTTGGCTCCATATAATCAACCTAATATAGCCTCAAATTAGAAATATGATCACATACCTGATGACCAAAAAAAACAGACAACAGCTGTGGTAACATTAGAACGGGATTAAACGAGCGTACTGGACAGAAATGATCATCAAAAATACTTGAGTTTGCACACTTATCAGAAAAGGTTCAATAGAGTATTGTCTTTGGTTGTTATGGGCTGGTCTAAAGTTTTATTGCATCTCACGAATATGTCGTTTATGAAATAATGTCTGTGTATTTGTGTGTAGATAGACATGATGAGTTTACTATACACACGATTCACCTCATAGTCATCCTTGGAGTGAGCGTACAGGTCAGCCGATCTGATTTGATCTGTTAAAGTTAACCTTTTCGATATGTTTTCGTGTTGTTGTTGCTCAGTAATGTGCTTGGGTGATGACTGAAGGCTGTGATTAAGTCAAAATCACAGCTATTTTATGCAGGCTGTGTGCAGTTTCTGTGGATTGACTGTTTGGAAACTTGTATGGTAGTTTCATAGCCCCTCACTTACCTTGAAAAAAGCCAGGAAATTTCAGATTTGACATGGGACCTTTAAGGTTCTATTAAATGAATACATTTATATAAAGCTATTTGGTTTCAATTAAGGTTGGTTTATATTATATAAGGTTGGTAAGGTATGGTATATATATAAAATTATGATATTTTATCATTTCAAGTGACCTAATTTAAAGTGAGAACTATTCACTCATTATAACAATTAACTAAGCCTCTACTATATACAAATGAAACATCTCTGCCCAGATTCAGTCAAACGGAGCAAAGTTGATTGAGCGGTGCTTCATAGTACAAATGTATGATGACTCTAAACATACAGCAAAAGCATCCCAGGAGATTTTTTTTAAGGACAAAAATGGGGAATATTCTGCAAAGGCCAAGTCAGCCTCCTGATTACAACCCAATTGAGCAGCATTTCACTCACTGAAGACAAAACTAAAGGCAGAAAGAAACAACAACTGAAGTCAGCTGCAATAAACATCACAAAGAAGGAAACCCAGTCTCTGGTGATGATTCTCAACAAAATATAAAAAATTTACATTTTATTTTTGATTACATTTATTTGTCCAGTTACATTTGAGTCCCTGAAAAGGGGTCATTTCATGTTATATTTGATTTGTTATGACTTGTTATAATGTACTATAATGGCACAACTATAATGTTTTATTTTAATTATTTTTGTGGTGGCATACAGAGCCGAATTTATAATAATTGTGTCAGTGTCCAAATATATATGGACCTAAGTGTGTATATATATATATATATATATCATCATCCAGACTTTTCAGACCTTCCACAAGCATAATACTTATTTCATATTCAAATAAAATCATTGCTTTTTACCAACTTTTTATCACCACCTCCACCTGATTAAACCAAAATCAAACTGCATCTAATACAGAGATGCTTTATTTATTAGTTGATACAATGCAGACATTACACCAAAGTTTGCATTGTTTTATGTTTTTGTCTCTGACATCCTAGAAAGCCTTTACTCTTCTCAAACTGCACAACAACATAATAATGTACACGTTCAGGTCTCCCTCTCTCACCCCAGCCCTAATAACTGCATAAAATATTAATATAAAGAAATCAAGAGCATTTTCTTACCTTAACTTTCTTAGACATGTTCTACTGTTTAACTGTGGCGAAGGATGGTTACTACTGCCTCTGTCCTTCTGATCAATAATTCAGGCTTGAATTCACAATGACTACATGTAGTTTCCAATTACAGTTATCAGCTTAGTGACAGACACTCTGTTAACAAAAGCTTTGGATCAGCTGTTTGTACATTAGTGTAAGTGCTGGACTGTAAAGTAATGAAAATGAATTAGCATAATAGCAACACTCATTTGCATAACTATTTTTGTAGCCAATAGGTCAGAAGATCACAAAAATAAGTGAAAATGTAGAGCATGAAATTGTACTGGAAGTGTACTTCAAAGCTTACAATGTACTTTCAGCTACTGTAATATTAATCAAATAAAAGGCCACCTTCTGAACTTTAAATAAAAAAAAAAGAAGAAGTACACTTTAGTTTTACTTTCTAACAAACGAAAAATACATGTAAAGTACTTTATTATATTTTTTAACTGTAATATTACATTTAAAGTACAGTAAATATATTTGTAAAAGTTCTAAACTGCAACTCATTACAAAAGTTTAATTCCAAATATATATATATATATATATATACATTGATCAAATTAAACATGTTACCATAAATGCTTGTCAGTACATTCATACACTTTCCTTTTTTAAAGACAATTATAAAATGACAAAGTATATAAAGATATACTTACGTCATACTTGTTAAAAACTAACTGCATTTCACATAAATCTAAAATAAAATAAAATTTCACTTAATCACAACTGACATGTAATTATGTGTCTGAAAGCACCCACACTTAATTAAATGTATATTTTTATGTATATTATGCTATTTTGTTTTAAAGTATGCTTAAGTATACTTTTTCAAAAGGAAGAACTTTGTTTTAAATGTGTTTGTGAATCACTTATCTATAAAAGATTGAAGACATATAATATGCCTCAACCTTGCAATCGATATTAATCCAAATTGTTTTACATTCTGAAATTTACCATTACTGTCGACATTTGAGAATGAATCTCAGATTGTATAAAAAGCATTTTTGGATCCAAATGATGCAGAGATTGCTCTGGTATAGGGCTGTGAGCATTGCATAATAAGCGACCAGTCGGCTCTGGGATGGAGATCCCTGTTATCAGCCAGCTCAGATGATATGGCTAAAGTGGCTTAAATCGCTAAAACCATCTAAGACCCTAAAATAAATCATTCTGGTTCCTGGAGAACGAGGATTCAGTGCCGTGCATCTCCCTCTCCAGCCCAACAGAGGGAGCCCTCGTCTGAATATTACTTCAGAGCACCCCCCCAATAATAATATAATAAAATCTCATGCTTGCTATAATCCAGAAATGGATTGATGTCTAAATCTACAAATCTTCAGACTCATTGCAAACTTCCACACAGCACCTTGTGCGTCCTTTTTTTAAATGACTCAGACTGTGCCACTTTCTGGGTGTTTTCAAACGAGAGCTATAAAATACTAGCTTTCCAATAAACCATACATTTGTATCTTTTTACAATGTGACACATGCATATGTGTCTAAAAATAATTATTCTTTGGTTTAATGACCCAGTAGAGTTTTATCACACTTCTGCGGCCTTCTTTCTATGAGAAAGGAGACAACTTAAGTGAATTTGCAACAAGGCCTATTAGTTTCCACTGGAGTTCAAGCTACTTGTTAAGTTTTACTTAATATTCAGTTGCATAACTGCAATAAATGCAACAGTCATCCATTTATTTTCATCTATCAGCATCGCAGGCCGTTAACAGGAAAACACCCTTGATCAGTCAAAAAAGTTTAATTACAGTATAGATATAACGTGTACACTTTTCATTAGACTGACAATATTTCTCCTTTTAAACACAAAACAAGGTTTTGGATGCTTTGGTGATTTTGGAACTGTTTGGTTACTAACATCCTTTCGAAAAGTCTTCTTTTGTGTTCGGCAGAAGAAAGAAATGCATACAGGTTTAGAATGATGATCTTTTTTTTGTGAACTGTCCCTTTAATAAGGGTCAGGGTTGGGTTCAGGGTTAATACTAGTAGTTTAAATAGATACATATGTGTGGAAGTGGACTGCGACATAAAATGCTCCCAAAGTATTTTAAAGATTGTGTCAACACACCTTCATAGAGAAGCAGATGGTGCTGCAGCGGTGTTCAATATTCATCCTGTGAATGTTATTCAAGTCTTTGCAAAGTAGTGGCGTGTCCTTGATAAAAACAGTTTAACAGATGGCCTCTGAATATGCAGTTCCTTCAAAAAGCCTCGCAGACATCGCACAACAGACTGTGTTTGGTTTGTGCCCAGCAAAACTTTTGATTAACATCAGTCCAGAAACAGACTAAGTAAAACTTAAAAAAAAATTAGAAACCTTTTACTCAACATGAGCATGTTTTGCGGGCAATTATAGTTGCTTTGTCTTCAAAACTCGTATATGCACAAGTCTGTTTAAAGGAACGTTTCCTCATTCTTCATGGATTTCTGCACGCCACCAAATTAATAAAAATCACAAATTAAGTTTAAAGGAATATTGAAACTACTCACATTCAGGCCAATCAAGATACAGATAAGTTTTTGTGTGTTTTTTATAGATTTGGAGAAATGTAGAATTACATAACTTGCAATGGGTGCCGTCAGAGTAACAGCCGATAAAAACATCACTGTAATCCACCAGTAATCTACACCACTCCAGTCCATCAGTTAGTGTCCTGAGAAGACAAAGAAATGCATGATTGCATGAACGCATCATTTTTGTTGTTTCCTGCCAAATATTGAATCCTCTTTTCGTAATGTTGGTTTCTAAATCAGCAGAGAAATCTGCACAGATCAAGCACTGTTTACAAGAACAAAACAGGCCAGCTCTAAACAAAGATGTGGGCGAATTCTTATATGAGAGAGGGACTTTTTTTACTGGAGGAAGCATTTTTATGGATTTTGACCAGAAGGGAAAATGTAAAGTTAAAACACTCAAATATTTCCTACAAACACACAGCTTTTCTCTTTTCAAGGCATTAACTGATAGACTGGAGTGACGTGGATTACTTGTGATGTTTTTTTTATCAGCTGTTTGGACTCTCATTCTGACGGCACCCATTCACTGCAGAGCATCCATTGCTGAGCAAGTGCTGTAATGCTACATTTGTCCAAATGAAGAAACAAACTCCTCTACATCTTGAATGGAAATTTACATTTCTGGGTGGCTATTATTTTAAATCCCAAGGACATCTATTTACCCCAGTGAGACAGCAAGAGCAAACGCTGGTTTTTATGGTTGATGTCACAACATACTACCCAAAAATAAAGTTCAAAGAGAAGCTCTAAAAATGCATCAAGCAGAGTCATTACACAGTTTATTGATAAGAGCCGCTGGCATGAAACATTACATTTGCAGTTAAAATAATCAGCAGATTAAACGTCAAAATTTAGCAAAGAACACATTTGCAGACAATATGGCCATCTGAATTTCTATTGAGTTTGTAATGAGAGGATCCTCTTCTGGATGGAGTTGACATGAAAGGAAGAGACATTTTGCATAAACACAGGAAAAAATATGTTGTTATTGACGTTATGAAATATTCATTGTTTGTTACCGCAGCATGTGCTTCACACAACCAAAGTAATGTTATGCAGTGAACACTGGTCAGTGTCCTCATAAATATCACCAACATTTTTTCACATTATAAATACCAGGAAAACACGGCAGTTTAATAACTAATGAAGAACAGTATGCAGCAGGGTTATTATCTTTTACTAAAACTAAAATCTCTCACACACACACACACACAATTTCTGTTACTTGAAATGAAAACGTTAACTGAAATAATACAAAATAACTTAAGACTAAACTAAAATAAACTGAGAAAATGACTAATACTTTAACTAAAAGTTCAAGTAAAAATAAATTACTAATGACATTTTTAAAGCTCTCTCCTTTGAAAGCCATGCAACCAAAACTCTGATGCTTCAAAACATTCAAAAACACATAATCGTTTTGAATCAAACCATTTAATCCATGCCTTCAGAAGAATTGAAATGAATTGTAACAAAAATGTAAAAGATAAACAGAGCGTACAATGTTGTGAATGTTAATCCGGACATCCATGTTTAGAAGATAAAAGAGCAAACATCCTGTGAAACTGTCCAGTCTTTGGTCAGTGCAGTGTTTTGTATCCGAGATGTTTACTTGTGAGACCTGTCCTAAATGAGCGGGAAAAAGCATACATCGATCAATTAAACACATGGAGCAGAAACCATTTTTGAGGGTTTAAAAACATTCAGAGTGGAAGTTGATTTCTTAATGTATATATTTCTTTTGAAGAATGTGAATTTGATCATCTTGATAATCATTCCTCCTCTTTTCTTTTATGTTGAAATTTGTATGCATCCGACTAAGGTTAGTATTAAGATACTATTATAGTTTGAAATAATGCAGATTTTACGTAAAGATGTAATGTAATGTAAAGATTTTTTAAAATATGGACATTTCAGTTTTTAGTTATTTTAGTACAGGCATGTTTACATTAAATAAATTGAGAAGCTTTTAATTTGTTTCTAGCTTTTTTTTTAACTTAACATTTATTTGATTACAAGGAACAAATGCATTTTTTGGCTTTAGCTGTGTTGTTTTTCTATCATAACCCTGGAATGTGTAGATTATTTGATTTATTTAATTTCTTGTGTGTTGCTTTTGTTGAACTCTACTGTACATCATGTTCTGTTATAGTTTTTTTAATAGAGTAATAATTTTTGGCCGACTCTCCTTCAGTTCACAGCAGTGCTGATGAAAGACTGCATCGCTGTTAGAGCCAAAAAGGTCATATTTTAGTCAAATATGCCAGTAATGTTGAAGTTTAATGTATCTGTTTGTGTTTAAACATGGATTAGGAAACACACGAATGGACAAACTGTATATCAAACCCCAGGTATATTATACACAAACCGTTTTGGCCTTTTTTACACCACAGAGAAAACCACTGTTATGTCTATGAACTCTTGAAGAAATGAAATCTTTTACTCACCCTCATGTCATTTCAAACCTGTATGAGTTTCTACACGAGAGGAGATATTTTGAAGAACGTTGGTAACCAAACAGTTGACGGTAACCATTGACTTCCACAGTATAGAAACAAAATCTGACCTGACCTCACCTGAGGGTTTAAAAAATATATATTTTGGGAAATTCTAAATTACAGGTGGAAAAGATTCCTGCTTAATAAAAGTGTGCATTATTTGCTAAATTATTAAAAAAAGATTTTTGTATAAGATTATGATAACACATAAAAGTAAAAATGTCAAAACAATTGTTTTACTTTTTTAAAAACTCAATACAATACAATGTATTTTTCGACATTACATTTGAAACTAATATATTTGATGTACTAAACTGCAGATTTATCAGATGTGCAAATACAAAAACATACAAGTTTCAATAGATATTACATTATGTTTTAGTTTACAATAAATCCTTTCATTGCATTGAGCAGTACACTTTACCCATATTTTGAAGACAATATAGAAGTACATATAAAGTATAAAATTACATATAAAGATGCACTTAAGTGGGTCAAAAATACTGGAAAGGTCAGCTAATTGCATTTAACTATAATACATTTTAATTTAATTCCAGTTGTCTAGAAACGTTACCTTAAGTTTGCATATTCTTTAAGATATTATTGTAGACATAGGCAGTCCATTTAAAAGTTTGATGAAGTGTACTTATTTTTCACGAGTGCAAGTTGAGGTCATAACAATCATTAAAACTGATTGCAGTAACAATAGGGAAAACTCTAATAGTGTAGAAAAACAATGCATGATACACAGGAAAATAGTTAACACCACAATATATATATTAACGCGACATATTTTGACTCTGGAACACAAAACCACGGGTATATTTGTAGCAAATATGTTTTATTTGTACGTTGTATGGGTCAAAATTAGAAATCATTAGTATGGAATAAACATCATGTTCCATTAATAATGTTTTTCTTTACATTTCCTACTGTAAATGTCATTTTTGTATTAGTAAGATGCATTGCTAAGAACTTTTAGAATTCCAGACTCCCTCAGATTCCAGATTTTCAAATAGTTGTATCTCAAATATTGTCTTATCCTAACAAACCAACATTTTTTGCATAGCCTTTAAGTGAAGCAAATCTTAACTTCAAAACATTGACCCTTGATTTTGTGGTCCAGGATCACACTGCATTTCTAAAGCATCACGTGAATCAGTTGTGGTTACATTTTGTATGTTAGTAGTTCATCCAGTAAACATTCCGGCCAGACAAAGTGTGGTTTACTGAAGCCGAAAGTTAAAGGAGTCAACTGGCCTATTGACGTCTCCTTATTTGACTTGGATTGCCTCACTTTGTATTTAAGAAGGGCCTCTACAGAGTCTCCCGTTTGAAAAGGGTTCAAAGAACTTGAAAGTTTTGGTGGCGAGGCACGCACGGCGCGTATTCCCAAAACTGCGTTACGGAGGAGTTGTTTGCCTTGGACTTCCAGAGCGGCTGAAACCTTGGAAAAGTTTCTTCCTAGCGAACGGCGATCTGTGATTTGTCCCCTCGGTTTCCCTCTAGATATCCTAGGCTGGAATAGGAAGTACCCCTGAAACACACATGGTACAACCCAATGCACCTTTTGATCATTCCAGCAGAAGCAGCAGCGGCTGACCGTGCAACAACATTTCAAGCTTCTCGCCGGAGTTGCGGCGCGTCCTGAACCGAGCCGCGTCTGCGCTTCAACTCAGCCCGTGTCCGAACGGGATCGCAGACGCCTCAAACAATGGTTTTCAAAGAGTTATTCATCTAACTCAGTTCCTCCGAGGGGTGCTGATACTTCAGAGAGAAACATTTGCGAAATCAAGCGCGAGGGGGATTCTTCACGATGAGGCTCGCTGCGGCGCTTTGTGGCAGTCTTTTAACTTTTATGCTTCTCGCCGAAGGTAAGTGTCTCGGGAGTCCTTTGCTTGCGGCTTTTGGGGGAGACAAACACATCGGTGCATGGTGAAAATAGCCTGCAAAACAGTCTGGGCGAGCAGAATCGAAGCCCGTGCTCTTTAAAGAGTTACACTTACACTTACACAAACAGCAAACAAACCAAAACAGCGCGGCGCGATGGAGCCAAAGCGCGCAAAAGCATACGGATATGAAAGCGATCGTGCTGTCTAGTTGTTGGTGTGTGTGTATAAATAGGATTTGATCCACAGCGCAGGAAAAAGCCCTCGATTATTCGCTGGTTCAAACCCAACTTGGTGCCTTCGGTACGCGTGAGCATGCACGTTTCTACAAGAGGTATAACGCGCCAGGTAGGCTATCTTTTCAATGCACTCTTGTCTTTTGTAAAAGACGCAGTCGCCACTTGCTTGTAAGTCACTGTGTTTGCAACATGTTGGAACAGCCGCTGCACGCGGGCAGGAATGTAGCGACTTCAAAGCGCAGCTTCGGCCTTAATGAAGAAACGCACGGACTCCACTTTTGACAGAATTGCACGCAGAAACCGAGCGGTGCATGGCTTGAAATGGCCGGGCCTGTCAACTAGATGTCTTCCCTTTCCATACCAGGAAACAAAAGACCCTTGGAGCGATTGCAAAAAGCATTTTGTGATTCATCGTATGCTTTCCAAACATTTCCAGCGCTTACATAACACTAATTATATGCATCTATGTTAGCCATGCCTTATATGCGAGATGTTCCCATCGTACTGACAAATCAGAGTCAACAGCTTGATGTCATGCTCTTTAATATAGAAATGACTAAACTTTGTGCTTTCTAGTGTTGGGCAGTGACGTGCTACACCTGACTGAGGTGTAGTAATAAAAATGCCATGCAAAATATACATCATATTTGGTTTGGAGGAAAAGAGTGAAGACATTTCAGTTATAGACGTGATTAGGGTTCTCTTTGGAAGTTTCTTGGAATTGTCCACTCATACATAAGCACTCATGCAATTGAATTGAGTTTTGTATTGAAAGAGATTACAAAAAGAATGCGTGTCATTATTCATTGTGTGCAAACAATTTTAGCGCTTGCATAACCCTAATTATGTGCATTTATGTTAGCCTTGCCTTATATTCACATACTGGTAAATCACTCTTTTTGCTACACATTGCTGTCATGTTCGACTACACCTCTTTCTTTTTGTGGTTGTGTGTGGAAATTGAGGTTCACATGCATACACATGTAGATCACGGTTTATTTGGAGGTAAAGCTCAGCTTTTTTTAGGTTTGGTAGGACATTTCAGCTACAATTTTGCTAGTGGTTTTGTTCTTTGGAGGTTTTTCTTTGTTTGCAAGACATTGCAGAAGACTTGACTGCTGCGACTTGATTGAGTTTTATATATATAGACACGTTTCTGATCAGTTAGGAAACTAATATCAAAATGATTGGTTGACAGGTTGTCAAGCAGTTAATGTAGAGGCACACATTATATGAGGACTGTTTCTTTTTGGTTTATAAACCCCTTTCATAGCCCATAGTTTGATTTTTATTATCAGTTCATCTTTATTTATTGGCCATCTGCTCAAGCTAGTGTTGGGTGTTGAATCCTTCCCTGTGGCTGCATGACTTTCTTTTTTTATTTCTTCTACAGCACTTCACTTTTAAGTTAAAATAAGTGATTCAGAAGAGTTCAGATTTGAAGATGTTATGAGATCTTTGTGACTCTGGAATTGTTTGTTGCATGGAAATAGAACTTGATATTACAAGCGCATTGCTTTAGATCTGAGGTTTTAGTTGAAAAGAGATTTTCGATTTCATTAAGGAATAGGATGTCTTCATGTTGGTACGTGTTTGATAGTTAATACAGTAATTAACATTTATGGTGCATTTTTCAGTTTGATTTGGAGGGTGTGAGTAATGACAAAATAATCCCATGCCTTAAGGGGCGTGATATTTCTTTCACAAAATGAGTCATTTTATTTCACATTAACAGTATAGAATTATTTTAGTTGTTTTGTATTTATTTATTTTTTTAAACCAGAACAAATGATCAAATTGCAAACAAAATAAGGCAACATTCTTTTATCTAAAGGTAGCATTCAAGTAAAAAATAAGAAATACTACAGTATAATCAAATATATATATATATATATGAAAAAAAGCCTCACTGCAAGAATTAAATATAAATAAATCCTTATTAGAGCTATAAATGTTAATCAGACAAGTGAGTGATTATCTTTGCCTTTAGTTGTATGTTTAACATTAAGGACACAGAAAGTCTCAGCTGCTGGTATATTAGGCTGCTGTCACTTTAGGACTTAATGAACTGATCCCATATATTGACATAAAATGCAGATCCATTTCCCTCTGCCCAGCCAATTATGTTCCCTCAAGACATGACAATGTGTATTAAAGTAAGGGTAGGTGGTTCCCAAAAGACTAGTGATAGCAAGCTAGCTTTGAAAGAATAAGATCCCACCCTCCCTGCAAAGCCACGCCTCCTCCAAAACACATGAATGTCCACAGGCATACCAGAGACTAACCTGTGACATGAGGAGAGACACAGCTGGTGGAGGATTGAATACAATGCTGTCAGATTACCTCGTGTCTCAGTCACCAGCGAGACATAATATTACAATAATAGCATCTTTCATTCTCACTGGAACGCAGAGGTATCTATATGCATATTTGACAGGCAGGCAGAATAGCCTGCTCGGACCTAACATTTTGATTGGACAAACATTTTACAGTCCTAAACCTACAGATGATACATATATTTAGACTATGTAACTTAGTGATTGCTTTTGGGACGTGAAGAGACTTTCAGCCAGCATAACAAAAAAAAATAATTTTCCTTGGCTTCAACGTGAATACTCAACAAGATGGCCATTTTGATGGTCACTTTAAACATTCCTGTGCATTGTGAATGTTTGATCCATTATAACAGTGTAATAGAATATGAACAATGTATTAAAAATACAGTATAACTAAAATAGAAACCTGGCAGTAATCTGTGACCACATGCAATCAAATTTAGAAGGGAGCGTTTCTTATTTTAACCACACACATCATTTTCTTTATCAAGTGTGTCGAGTGTAGAAAGCATGAACAAAAAATGGTGCACACGTCCTTTTATATCCAGCAACAAATGGCACTTCAGTTATTTTAGAATACTTGTGTGTGTTACTGCATCAACTGTGTATTTTTTATCACATTTTCAACAAGATGACTATTTAAAGAAACACCTGTTTTAGTGCGCTGGCTGATTGGACCAGTGAGTAGGCAGTTTGAGTGCATGAGTGTTACTCCACAGGTGCACTGGGGTTACGTGTGTATTTGACCACCAGTGAACGTGGGCTAGAATGGACAAAAAAGGGGTTGGTTTAAAAAAAAATTGGGTTTACGCTTACACCTGATGTCTGCCGCTTAGCCAAATGTATTTTTCAGAACGAGGATATGGTGCTGTGCTGATATTTGCACCCTGTGAATTGGCCGTTTTTGTTGTGCAGTGCTTAACTGCATTTAGGAGGATTTTCAATCTGCACGTCATCACTAAAGTACATTTGAATTGCACATTTTGTGACATTTTTAAAGTGAAATGTCCAGTGAGTGGCGGTAAAAGCGTGTCCGTGAACAGATGCATTCAGATATTAAATATCTAGTGACTGTTGCTAAAAGTTTAATGCTTAAACATGTCATCTACATTAAACTTCACTGATAGTATTTAAAAAAAGAAAAGAAAAAGCGTTGGCCAAAAACACATTTGCTGAGCATACAGTAAATATTTTCTTTAGCTTTTTTAGAGAAGTCATTGATCTTATTTACTGAGTGTTGTGACTTGTTTCACTGTACCTGTATCCAAGCGCTTCGCATTACAATTGCAATGTTGTACCGGGTGCGCTACTGAGCAAGTTTACAAAATCAGAAAAGCCACTCACATGGAACTGGTTAAGTGGTGCAAACTTCAATAAGTATTTATCAGTTGACGTTTAGTGACATCTATATGGTCAAAGAGAAAAATAAAGGTAAAAAGTTATTTTTGACCTGAAAATGTGTGTAATTTAAGAAAGTATGCCACATTAGTATGTGCATCAGGAAGGTGTTTAGTGTCTGTAATGGCAAATTACCCTTTTAATCGCTATCGGTTGTATTCATTAGTGTGTTCACAATGGCTGGCATTCCTAGTGTTTAAAGAAACCATTCTGAATCCAGAACGGCTATAGAATGAAGGAGTAAGTAATTTTATTTACTGGGTGCATTGTGTCTAATGAACTCTCACTACTCTTTTTCCCAGGCTGTCTCTGTCTTTCTTTCTCCCTGTCAAAGGCTTTCTGTGTCCTTGGCCTAGAAATCTTTCACTCATCCATGTCACGTTCCCTGGTCCTTCGTTTTCTAAAACCCTTCTCCAACCCCCAACACACACACACACACACACACACACACAGAAATACATTCACACCACTATGTCTGCATACCCTCAACCATCCAAGAGGCCTCAGCAACAGGCTCTATTAAAGAGACAATATGGGTTTCTAATAGTAATAGTCCTACAACACAAGGCTTTAAGTAGCAGAATGCAAGTTAAAAGCTCCACTCTCTAATGAAGTCAGAGAACTTAAGTGGTCCTTTAGTGTTGGGACAAAATGTCCAAACAAGCCAGCCTCTCTGCCTAGAAGTATAGGATGTATGCAAACAATAGCTTTTGACTCGGTGTAGTGTCCCTGTTTGCTTTTTTTTCTCATGCAGTCAATAAGGAGGCAACAAAAAAATCACTCCGAAGCTGCTAAGAAATTTCAGAAATATTTACATCCAAGTTTTTGACATTTTTAATGTTTTTTTTTTTCATGATGCATGTGTTTTGAAGAATGATAGATTGTGTGGATTTAAAAAAAAGCGCTCTACCGGATGCACTGCAGAGCAAGTTTACTATGTCACAAAAGCAAATATATGGAGGTGGTTCTGTGATGTAAACATCAAATAAGCACTGTTAAAGTTGTTTTGAGATCATAACATAGTATTGTATGAGAAAATGTCATTATCAATCTAATCAATCTGCCCCTTTAATCATAGTTTGTGTAAAAAGGAATAATTGGTTGTTGTACTGTCTGTGGAAACTGACGTGAATTGTACTGTATGTGTAGATGAGTTTTGTGGAAAGTAGGCAGAGCATGTTTGTCCGATATTGATATTTTGGGTTAAAAAAATTCTGGCCATGAGTGTTCCCAAACAGAAAAAGTCAGCATATCATTTCAAGTGTTTTTAATATCTTGATTTTTAGTGACCTTCTTTACAGCTGGTTTAAAGATTTGTCTCGAGTCACCCAATCATAAGTAGACTACTCTAAATACAGGACCAGAATGTGATCCAGTTACTTAAACCACATTTAGAGGTAGACAGAAACGCATGCATATGTGGTGTAAGTGCTCTGATGCGCTCTGACAACACTGAAGAACCGCCTACTCACCTGTCAGTAAACCATGAGCAAAAGCAAGAGCTTTTAATGGTGACTTATGCTTCCCTTTGATCTCTTTCTCTCTCTCTTTTAGTTTTTTTTTTTTATTCTGAAGTTTCAGATGTAGTTAAATATTCACGTTTAGAGAGATTAATGCTACCTTTTGATGTGTTTGGAAATCAGTTACCATGCAAAGTGAGTTCAAGTAATGTTGGTTGGAATAAAAAAGAAGTTTAACCTCCCAACAAGGACAGGAAGAAATTATACACTATCACCACTGCTGGAGAATGATGGGAATGTTTTTGTGTCATTCAAGAGTTTGTTTTACAAGTACAATTTCAGACTTTCTACATGAGCATTGCACATTTAATTATGCTGTCGTTTTCAGGCAGTTGCATTTCTATGCAGTTGGGTTGGCTTGACAAAGCTGCAAATACTGAAATCCCATTTCTTCTTTTTCCTCTGAGACCAAGTTACAACCATTGTCAGACCTTCAGCGCTAACTTACTTGGGCTGCTATATCTTTTCTAAATGATCTGAGTTGTGTCTTTCCATAAACTGAACAAAACGAGCCCATTTCATTGAGGGTGTCAAAACTTTTGTTCAACAAGACGTTTAGTATATTTAAGTCTTTGCACTTGACCACTTGACTACATACGACGTATTTCCTGTATTTTGCCCAAGTGATAAAGCAAGCATGAAGGCCAAAAGTATGTTTATAACTTTTCATTGCTCAATAATTTCTGAAATTCACAGTGAAACATGTTTCAACTTAAATGCTATTCTTCGATAAACAATGTGCACAAACTAAACTGAACTGAATGAAGCACTATTATTAAGCACTGAACTTGAGCAGTAGCTATGGCACTCTCATTTTCTGTAGAGCTGCTTTACGGCTGAATTGCATCTACAATAGAACTGAACTCAACATTGAACTGATTTGAGCTCAATAATGGCACTTTTCTTTTAGAGCTGCTTCAGAGCAGAATCTGTTTTTTTATAGCTGAGTTTCCATAACTGATTCTGCTATTTTCCTGTTTATCAGGGTAAAAATGTTTTGGAACAATCTGTATTGTATGAAGCGCTATATAAATAAAGACTTGACTGATGAGTTTCATTTTGACTTCATTTCCCACTCTTAAATGTGTTGTTTTGTCACTTTTCTTCACTGTCTTGTTCCAGCTCTGTAGCTTTTCTTCCAGGTAGCAGAGTCTAAAGACCATGAAAACCATGGCAACAGTCTATTCTATGCTATTTTGCAGCAGGATTTCCAGCCTGCTCAGTAGTTTCTTCACTGGCACCGACCGCACAAAAAAAGAAGTGTCAGAAGCACAATGTATTTATTAAAATATATTAAAGGGGCTGTTGGGGTCTTCATGATTTTTGTGGCTTCCCTTTAGTACTCATAAGGCATTTATTTAAGCTTGTCACCGTATAAATTTAATAATCTTAAGTTATGGGATAATTATTGCTGTGGTTGCTTAGCAACGGGCATATGAGATTTCGAAAATTTGAAATCTCAGGCTACAAACCCATTTGAGTCGCGGCCCTCACATTTCACACGTTCTTAAGAAGATCAAATTTGCACTTGGGATTCTTGATTTTTAACTACTTTCTAACTAAAGACACATCAAATAATTATCAATTGCTTTGTAGTCATTCAAATTTAGTGTTCACTAGTGATCGATAAAATATTATTGTGCTCAAAGTAATACTTCTCTCTGTACTTATTTGTAGTTTCCTCATATTTTGATTTCTGAAGGATTATTGGAGCAGGGTTGAGTGTAATGCATTAGTAGGTAATTAATCAAAGATAAAAAAGTAATTTGAGATATATAGTTACTTCTGATGTAATAGTAGACTATTGAACAATGTTATATAAAAACAATAAAACATGGATTGAACATCAAAATGTAACATCTAAATGTGTTTTTTTAGTGTAAAATTCCTTTAAATACTTGCGTCAGTATAAGAATAAGTAATTTTTATATTATTTATTTGAAAGAACTAGAATAGTTTCATGTCTGTTTTCTGTTGTATTTAGTATTGTTTTGTATTTAGAAAAAAAATAAAATAAATATAGGATATATATATATATCTATTTAGCATCATTCCAGTGCGGGGTTACTGTAAAAAAGATATATATATATATATTTAGAGAGATTAGTACACTGTAATTATACTGTTAAATTTCTTTTTTACAGTAACCCCGCACTTGAATGATGGTAAAAATTTCGATTTGCATCACAGGAATAAATTAAATTTTAAAGTGTTTAAATAGGAAATAGTCATTTCAAATTGTAATAACATTTTACAGTATTACTGTTTTTTTTTTTTTTGTTTTTACTGTATTTTTGATTAAATAAATAAAGCCTTGGTGAGCGACTTTTAAAAACATTTAAAAATTGCTGGTTTCATTTTGGTCTTTCCTTTACAATGTCAAACATTTTAAAGTTTTTCAAACTAGCCTTCCTTTACCCATGTAATGTGATTAGATAAAATGATTTGAAGGCTCGTGAACCTTTGCATTTTTCTGTAATTGCACATCTACACCTATGCACATGTTTCTCTATGCTTTTGCTTCATGTGTTGCTTTTTATATGTAGTTGCATTGACTGAGAACAAGGCTGTTTGTTTGCAGAAAATTGCAACGTAGTGATTCAGTAAATTTTCCATGTATGTTTGATAGTTCTAGTATGTGTGGTTTGTTAAATGAAGTTTTATTCTTGGGGAGATGACACAAATAATGCCAATACTGCTAGTGTTACATGCTATACTGGTTCTTTGGTAGCTTCGTGGTATTTAGACTTCAAATACTAGCCGGGTCATGGTATTTTGAATTCAGCTGTGAGACTTGTGGCTCTGGTAGAAATAAAAGACAAAGCGGCATTCTTGAGATGCTTTTTTTTTTTTTTTTTTTTAAAGATGAATTCCTCTGACCTGACAGTATCTTAAAATGCAAAATACATGTTACAGAAAGCCAAAAAAAACAAAAAAACATAGCTGATCAGTAGCCAAATATGTCTAATGAATATGTATGTGGGTCAAAGACATCAAAAGAAATGTGCAAATGTGATTTTATGTCCAAGGAAAGTACATTAAATGCAAGTAAAATGTGTGGTTTTAAGGTTTTAGATGAGTTTTGGAAGAATAAAATGTCGAAATTGGGTTGAAATTGGATTCGGAGTAAAACAATATTTATGTAAAAAACCAAGGTAACCTTTCGAGACATTTTTGATTTAGATTAACTATTAAAATGCAAATGGCAAACATTTATGAAATTGCTAGCAATATCTGAATGGAAATCTTTCCTGCATGTTTTCAGTGTACAGTAGTATCAAACAAGTGAGTAGAGAACAGACCCTGGCTCGTCCTTCAGCTGCTGTGAGATGTTTGCTAACAAATTTTGGGAGGAGCATGCACAAGTAATTATCACGGCTGGCTCCTCATTTCCTAATCATGTTATCATCCTATCAGAGCAAGAGAAACCTCCTATAAATAGCACAAGCCCCCTTTCTTCGATATCTCGTTCATAGCATCCCTCCGCCACCCCAGATTCCACCGTCGCACTATCCTTCCTCTGCGAGGGGTTCTCGGGGATCTCTCTCCCCGGACAGCACGCCAAACACGCTTTTTTTTTCTTTTTACAAATTACAAGTAAAGTCTGAACTTGTGAAATAAAGGTGTCGTGGCACCTCGAGTCTCCAGTGCTCAGTGCGTGTCTCCTGCAGGTTTGTAGTGATTCATGGGGATTTGGGCTGGAATGCTGTGAATGTGCCAGTGTTCCTCAGCCAGTCTCATACGTAAGCCTTCAGTTACAGTCTGACAGGTGCCGCGGCTTTAGGGCAGCATGTGCACACTTTTATCTCCGCGGGTGTGTGTTGCCGTTTGACATGCACAGAGCTTACTGCATGTGTGTCCACAGACTCCGTCCTGCGTGTGAGACAGGTGCATGGCGCGGTCCAGTTGCTGGGCAGTCGTGGCAGCGGACAGGAAAAAAAAAGGGGCTCATTTGGTGCCTGGCTTCACAGTCAATGATCAGATATTTTCCATTGGCAGCTTGCCCTTGATTCCACCCACCCTCTCGTTTTATGTGGTATTCTTTGAACTCTTCCCTCACAGTCTGACATACAAAACGAGGGTTATACTTTTATTTCTAATTATTCTAAAACACTCGAAAAATTAGCTTCGTTTCTACTCCGTTGCTATGGTATTTATATGCCTTATCGAATCCATCTGCTAGGCGTTGTTGTCTAGATTGCATCTCAATTCGTATCGTGCAGAACTTCCTCGTTGGTTTTGGTTAATAATAATTACAGGGTATGTTAAATGTATTAGCTTCAGTGTAAAATAAAAACAGTGTTTTCGGACACGTTAAGTGCATTATAGTTCACGTGTTATGTTAAATGCAGTTTCAAAACCGCATGTTAAGTGATCTTTAAATCTCAAGCGCAAACGGACAGTGTTTTTAGACATGTAACTGTATTTGTATGAAAATGTAATAGTTTGTTTATGTTAAATGAAGTCAGATGAAATGAAAAGTGCTTTTTTTCTCCAAGTAGAAACTACTGGTAAATAGAGTAAAATTTTTAACTTGCAAATAGGACCCTGAAACTTTACCAGTTGATTACTCGCATGAATAGGAGAAAAATATGTATTGCAAGTTTTTTTTAATTTGATGTTTAAATATGCAAAAGAGGCAATATCTCAGTAAATATGCAGAAATTTGCAGGGATTTTAGGATATCTGCTTTCATTACTTAGGAAATCAAAATATACCATCCATAGCCTTAAAAATAGCGAATATTTTTTTTCTTTAAAATGTCACACAACTCAGGTCAGGAATGATTTATTAACAAATCCCTCTGTAAATATCTTCAGAATACTAGTAGGCTGACATAGGCTGAGATATTGGGAACGGAAAATGACAAAAAGCTCATTTTGAGAAAACTGCATTTGAAGATTTAAATACGAGAAGAAAGTTATGGTCACAAGTAAACCAAATGTTATAAAATAATAATTGTAACGTATTAAAAAAAAAAATTCTTTATAGCATTTCTAAAGAACACATTTTGAGGGACTAAACTAGCCCAAAATCTCAAAATCAACCATCAAAATTATTATCTGCAAGTTCTTTTGAAAACACACACACACACACTTTGATTTGAAGTACATTTGAATCAAAAACAATCAAAACTTTTAAAGCAAAATGCAAAATAAAAGTCAATGCTTTTATTCTTGTAATTGCGTTAAATGTAAATGTATTGTAGTTTACATATTAATTGAATTTACTTAAACTGAGTGGTGCTTTTTGACTCTTTAAAGTGCCCCTATTATGCCTTTTCAAATATGATATTTCATGCAGTGTGTCATCTAGCTGCATAGTTGTGACATTGATAGTGCACAATAAATAAAGTTTTTGTCGTATTCGCCTTAAATGAGTTGTCAGCAATTCAGTTCTTTTTCTGTTACGGCCACACGCGTCACAAAGTAACATATTTGCATAATGTCCGTTGAATGCAATTATGCATAATTTAATGTTGTTAATATAGTAAGCACATGTAAAAAAGACACTAAAATAAAGTGTTACCAGATACACTTTAAAGATTTAAAGTACACTAGGCATGCACATTCAATACAGGGTACGCTAAATTATGTTTTAAACTGCAGTGTGAATGATTTTTGGTTAAATATGAGCAGAAATCAAATTTTTAAGCAAGCATAAGTGACCATTGTTACATATACAGGGCCAAATCTTCTGGTTTGCAGCTTTAGTGATGTTAGATGATGTTTCTGAATGCCTCTAGTAATTACTGATTCATGCATGACATCTTGTTTAAATGCATTTTATTTTTGGTCTCATGAATGCAAACATGAAACAAATCTTGTTGCACATAGGATTTTAGAACCTTTTATAATACTTATTGTATATCCAAAAAGAGAAGAACACTTACATGAATATATTCTTATTAAATAAACCAGTGGAGATTATTTGGATTATGATTATAGACCAGTAAAGTTCAGTTTAATACACACCTGCTGTTCTGTTGTTGATTATTCCATATACCATATCCTTTGGTTTTGATCCACAAGATTGTGGTTCCTTTTATTTGCTTTGATGACTGTGAATACTAAGAGTGCAGAAAGAGTCCTGCACATGACAGGCGAGCAGAGACAAGTGAACATGAAATGCACTCTTTTGTGTCCTCATTTAAACGGCGACTTTGCTTTTTGTTGTTAGTTTGTGAACCGTTTTTGTTGGTTTGTGTAAACACACCAGAACAAAACAAGAAAGCAGTTGACTCTAGCTAGTCAAACACACCACGTCTACTTCTCTGGACAATGAAGTGAAAGTTGCGGCCACATTTGCTTTGAATTTTTCCTTTCTCACAAAATTATAATGCTTTTTTTATTATAAGAATTATGCTTTTTAGCCAGGATTTATTTTATTGTGTTTTGGTACAACAAAAGTGTGTGAAGATTGTAACGGTGTAAAATCATTTACAATTGTACAATTCAATAGAAAATCACATTTCAGTAAAACATAAATATTGTTAAAAGCCAGTTAAGCACATTAAAATATTTGTCCTTTTTTACTGTAGACATCTGGAATAATTCATAGGTTTTTTTCACCCACACACAAAAGTAATAAAATGTTTAAAATTCAAGCAATTTTATTTTTTTAGGCAAATCTTAAAAAAATAAATAAATATATATATACACACCAACAATACAAATCTATAAAACAATACAAAACAATATCTGATTTGCTCAATCATTTCAACATTTTTACAGTTTTGTTTGGAAGAAAATCAACAAATTAAGGCAGAGGTTATAGTAAAAATAATACAAATACTTAACTGTACTTTTCTATTTTACTGAAGTATAAGTATATTTAAAAAAAATAAAAACTTTAACATCTGTTCCTGAAGGAAAGCATTTGTTTAGAGTACAGTATGTGCTTTTATTACTGTATATCACTGGTGCAGTTTATAGACAGAAATGATAATAAAATGTATAAACACAGTCTCTCTTAAATATGGGGTTATAGACTGGGTGAAGGAAAACGATGATAAAATTCAAGGGCCTGTTTTGTGAGCGTTTACTCATTAGGTTATTACCTTGTGTGCCGCTGGTAGAATTGCTCTGCTAACAATCTTGAGCAGCAGCATCAAGCGATGAATAGAGTGCAAATGAGGGCCTTGTGTCAGGAGTCACATGATTTTGTAGAATAGCGCTAAGATCAAACAAACCCTTTGGCTTCTACACAGTGAATTCATTCATAGGACTAAGTTACAAGCATGCAAGATAAGACTTTTAAAAAAAGAAAGAAGCCCTCAATAATGATAATGGGTGGATTGCCTTTGGCTTCCGTCCAGAGTCCCATGACTTTTCAGTGTATTATTGCATTATTTCTGTGACTATCAAGACTGGGTTTTGTATTTGGATAAGTTGTTGGTAGTTGGCCATCATTTCTTTTCAACAATGTTATTTCAAAATGATCCTTACGCTCATTTGTTGGTTTCTTTGTGCTTAATTGTACTTATGTAGTGCACTTCAGATTGTAAAAGTATATTTAAAAAAAAAAACAGTACTTAACGAAATAAAAGGTCACTTAAGTGTGCTTAAACTAGCTTTTTGTTAATAGGTTTCTTAAGTAGACTTTCAAAAAGTAAATATGTCAAATTAAGTGAGATTTTAACTAAAAATAGTGCGCTTTTATGTGTTGACTAATAGAGTTGTAACGGTATGGCGGTTTATCGTGATATTGACGATTATCATACCGTGCACATTTGCTTATTACCGGTTTTGAAAAAAAAAAATGAAACCAGATCTCACTCGCGCTGCAGTGTATGCAACGTCTTTACACTTGACTGCTTAGACTCCTCCCATACAGCGGAGAAAAACTCTGATACAGAGGCTGCTAATTCTAATCTCTATCTCCCGCCCAAAAACTCGGTATGGCAATATTTTGGTTATCCTAAAAATGATCGCAGGGTTGTCCTTGAAGATGGATATATCCACATGTTCTCACATATTCGCGACCACCATCCCTCCGCGAACATACAAATTTTAAAGACATATTATTTCTGTGATGCAGAGGGAATCCAGTCATGTAATTGTATAAATCAAAATCTAGCTGTGCAGTGAATCAAATCGTGATGTGCGTGTCTGTGAATATACAGCGCACAAACGCTGCCATATGTTTTAATTCGATATTCTGTGTCTCTGTGTGAATGAGCAGCGCTGTTTCTCCTGTAGTAGATCTAGTACACTCTCAAGTGCGTGTGATGCTCGTGGTTTTAAAGCGTCTGCTGTCTCACTCACTATGAGAAGACGTGAACACATCAACATGTCCAGAGCTGCTCTCAGAGAACACTTAATTATCATTTTATTAAAAAGAATATATATCATCAAATACACAAACTGAAAACTCAAAGGTTTTCGTACAACCTGTCAAAATAAAAATAAAAAAAGGTTGGTTTAGCCTGAAGAAGTTTTTAAATATATTAGCATTTGCCCATGTTTTAGTTTAGTAGACCTCTCGTGTTGAGAAGCAAAAGTTGTTTTATTTCACCTGATTGTATTTTCAATAAAATATTTTGTAT
>JAUMHI010000043.1:27124153-27205401 GCA_032359435.1 Enteromius unitaeniatus
GTCTAATATAAAGAGAAATAACTTATTCCTTATTTTGTTCAAATGGGAGATGCAAAGCTTTATTTAATTTTTCTCCCAAAACATTAGATTCATCCTTCCATGTTTTTTTTTTTTTTTTGGTAAAAATAAGTTATAAACCATGTTCAACCAAAAACCATATCTCCTTTTATTCATTTAAGGGTCATTGTAGCTGATGATTGTAATAATAATGATGATAGTTTAATACCGTGAAACCGTGATAGACTATTATCATACCGTGAAAATCTCATACCGTTACAACCCTAACATACTAAAGCACATGTAGGAATTTACATTTAAGGAATCATTCTATATTTCATTTAAAGTTAATGTATTTTGTGTAATTACAAATTTATTGAAATACCTGGCAGATTTAAAAATATCTATATTATTTAGGTTATTATAAATGCTTGTCTGTATATTCTGCAGTACTTTAACCATATTTCAAAGATAGTGAGTGTTTGTGGAACTGCATATAAAGATGTACACGAATCCAACTTTAGAATGGACCGTAACGTTTGTCGAATTGCATTTTTAACTATAATACTTTTTGATTTAATTCCAGTTAACATGCAATTGTCCGAAAACAAACATTACATTCAGTTCTTCATTTAAAGGAACAGTTTACCCAAAAATGAATATTCTGTCATTTTACTCACCCTCAAGTATTTCAAAACCTGTATGAATATCTTCTTCTGCCGAACACAAAGAAAGATATTTTTGGAGAAAGTTTGTAACCAGACCGTGAGTAAATGATGAATTTTCATTTTTGGGTGAACTATTCCTTTAAAGTATATTATTACTGTAAGTACGCTACGGTGTACTACTGCTTCCCAAGTATTGGTACTTGTGGGTCAGAAGGCTTGTTTTCTCCTCTTGTTTGTTTGAAGGGAGTGTGTCACTGATGGATCTCTCCCACAGGAGGTCAATCATTCACTAAAGCCATGTTCTCTAATGGCGTCTGGACATTTTTCAAAATGCCTCTCAGCGTCCCGGTGGAGCTGTTTAAGTATGCCGCCGTTACTCTGATAATTTTTTCATGAGCATGGCCATGTCCAGACACGAGGAGGCTGCGGATGACAGGACATCACGGCATATCTGGGTCATAGTGCTTATCTGGCAGAATTTGAAATGCGACTCCCTGCCGGAGCAAGAACTTATTTGTATGTGGACGAGGCTCTTTGCTGCTCTGCCCTTTTCTGTATTCCAGTCAAATGAAGGTGGGGGATTAATGTAGTCTGTCTCACACATCACAGCCTTTATATCCCGGTCAGTAGCCATCTGTTTCCATATGTCTGGAGCGATCTCTAAATGTCCCCTCTGAACATGGACACAGTCAGTTAGGAAAGAAATATCAGCATAAAATCAACTTCAACTAAAGCCGATGTCAAAAGTACAAAAAGTACTGGTACTAAGATGTGAAATATATAGGATAAATGTTTCTGCTAAACTAACTGGTAGCACATCTTAGCATCTCAACGTGGTACCTGTTCGTGGTGAAAAAATCCAGATTCTTTTTGGTGAAAAAACCCCACTTATTTTTCCAGTATGTTTTGTACTTCCAGCTGTTCAGTCCATGGATCTGAATGATTTGAGAATTCCTGCATTTGTCACCAGGGAGAATTGTGCCATTTTCACAGAAAGATTGAGTTATGACATTTTGATTAAACATGAAAAGGTCAAAAATGAATAAAAGATTAAATGAAGCGTATCCACAGATGAAGAAGTTTTTAGCTGGAGTGTAACGGTTTAACATGCTGACTTCAATTTTATACGGTCATACAATCCATATTGTATTATGATTCCTGTTCATTGTTTAGCAGTAAGTTTACTTTATACAGTAAAAAACTGATGGTACATTTCAAAATAGTGTTAATTTGACAGTTTGTGGAAGTGTAAGAGAGCAAGTCATTTTAGAAATTACAATGAAAAACAATAAATTGCCATTTGATGGTTTTTTATTAAAGTTAGACCGATTAATTGGCACCGATTTCTGAAACAATCAGTTAACGGCCCAAAAAGGGTTATCGTTGGATGTTGTGCCATCTGAAAAAATGCTGTATTGCTCAAGATCATGTCAACATTTACTGTATTACATCATTCATGCTGTCTATTTTAAAAATGATCTGGACAGCGAGGTTCAACCTAGTTATCGTTATCGGTAAACTCCACTATCGGTCAACCTATAGTCGATTTTTTTTCTGATAATGTAAATTAAGGTTTTATAATACATCTTATGTTGTTGAATTAAACTTCAATTAAATTTGAATTATTTTTTTTTGCATTATTTCAATGTTATGATGGTATTGTATATGTTAGTATTTTCCTCAGCTTGTAAAAAAACAACTAGTTGTAATTGATTCATCATATTTTTTTTGTTTAAGTTTGTTGTCAGTGTATTACAAACGCAAAAAAGCAGATTCAAGACATTTTGTATATTTAACATAATTTTTAGTTAACGATTCATTTTAGTTCATTTTATTTATTTATTTATTTTATTTACTATAAATGTATGTTCAGTCCTTTTAACTGAATATTTTTCTACCATATTTATGTACATTTCTGGCAACTACAGCCCTTTATTTTGGACTGAATTTCACTGATTCACTGTGTTTACAGCCCCACTTGCAGACGTTTACTGATTGAGATTTACTGCCTGATTGTTGTTGAGACGACGAGTTAGCGATTCACATTCACAATGGAGATTTGATGGAAAAAGTAATACAAAAAAGTTAGTTTTTTGTTTAGTCTGGTTGAAGCATCATGCCTTGTATGCTTGTCTACGACTTTCTCATCCCTGTCTTCTCGTAAGTTCTCACAGCAGCTGTTTGGAGAGTCTGGCCTAATGCATGTTCCTTGAACCATTGTCTGATCTTCAGCTCTCTTGGGGAACCCCTTCCCCCTTTTCTTTTCTCCGCTGACCCATCAGCTGTGCCCAGTCAATAGCCGTCAGTCCCTCGGGGACTCGCTTGAACTCGCGCTCTGTTTTAGTACGTCCTGTCTAAAGGACGCACGGCCTGTCTCCTTTTGTTCTTCTGCAAATATGATCAGAGCTTTATTTCCTTTGCTCTTGTGTCTAGAGCAAATGACACATGCGCTCCTCGCTGGACTGTTGGTCTTTGACAGGTCTATCAATCAGAGGCCCCAAGAGCCTTCGCAAATACAGCTTCCATTCTGCTGTTTTAAAGTGTGTATCTCAGAGCCAGCAAGGGCCTTTTGTAGTTGTATGGCAGGTGGAAGTCAGTAAAAAACTGACATTGTGTGGTGTTTGCATACTGAATTTTCTCTACTTGGCTTGCTGTATGCAGCTCAGTGTGAATTTATTACAGGGGCACTAACGTATTGTTTTGCTGATTGGCGGACATTATACCGACATCTCTTGGCATGCATTTTAAAAACTATTTTAGCTTGATTTGAAGAGTTTTTTTTATAAACCATGCAATAGTAGGTAGTCTACATATTTAAAGAATAAATATACCTTTATGAACTGAGAAATGTAAAAAAAGCATGTATCTTTTGTACGATTTCATGTTAATCGTTTACATTTCATAGCATGACGCATGAAATCGAATAGATCCAACAAAATGAACATGGAGACTGTAACTGCAAGTACTCATACAGTTACCTTTAATATAAAGCAATGTCTGCTTGTCCTGTCCTCAAACAGCAAACATGACAGAAAGCTCAACGTAACAGAATATTAAACACATCGCATATGGAAATATGCTAGAAAAACCTGATTTCCCTCTATAATTGTGTGTGATTTGTTAATTTTCGAAAGATTTTAAGGTAATTGTTGGGGCGGTGCATGTATAAAATCTGGACCCACAAAACCAAAATGTTTTATCTTTTCAATCTTCCACTGACAACAGCCATTTAATTCAAACGGACCTTATTATCCTTCTCCTGGGGACAGTTTATCTCTCACATTAGAGAGACACAGGAAGCAGGAGCTTGAGACGGATGCCTATAATAAGCTTGGCTTGAGGAGTTCACAAACACGCTGCAAAAACCAATCATATTCCTAACGGATTAGTTCAGCCGAAAATGAAAGTTCTGTCCTTGTTATCATGTCGTCTCCAAACCCCGTATGACTTTCCTGCTCCTGTGGAACACACAAATTGAGTTTCGGGGTCGTATACCTTTCACTCTTTTCCGTATATAATGACAGCTAAAGAGAACTGGAGCTGTCAAATTTTCGAACAACTAAAATATCATTGTAAAAGTTATGCACTACATTCAAAACCATACAATAGATTTCTGCAAAGAAAAGAAACCAGAATTTGTCAAATCTTTACTTGAAGTCGAGGAGTTCACTCACTTGTTTCTACTTAAAAACAATCTCCGTTTAATGACTTATTGATTCTGGAGTATGAGTCATTGAATGATTCATTTAGCTATTTTGTTTAATGCACTTCCTTTAGGATCGAAACTGGATGACCATCTTATATTGCTTATAAAAATTATGTACAGGTTTATAATATATACTGCTCTACCAAAACATCCGTTGATTATTACGCCTGAATGAGAGTAGAGTTCCTAGCCATATCGATCTAGAAAGTCACAACTTTTCATTTTTTGTTGGTCTTGGTACACGATGTAACTGTAGAAGGGTCAAGTTTTAAATAGGACAAATATCAAAGTTCTTTGGTCATTTTTAAACGAGATGCTTCTGGTCTAATCCGATTCAATGATCTATGCTAAGCTATGCTAAAAGTGAATGGATTCAAAAACAGTAAAACTCAACTGTTTAACTATGGGGGCCTATTTAAACTATAAACACGGCTCAAAGACGTGACATCTTGCGAGGGGAACCAACTTTTGCCTCGTTACTGATCCATCAAGCACCTCAGTTTTGAGAAAGTCAGACTCCAGTGGTTTTTCTTCCCAGACAATGGGCCACATAATGACTTTAATAGCCACTGTTTCATGCTGACGGGGAACATGAACACAAAGGTTTTGTGTAATCTTGGTGTCACTTTTCTGATTTCATCATGCTAACATGAAACCCGATCCGTTCACAGCGGTTAAATGTCTTTTGAAATACGGTTACATTTTCATGAGAAGTAGCACTGGCTTTATAACTCTGTTGTTTAGTGATTCATGGTATATGTGTGAGATCGCGTAGTGTACCTTTGTAGTAACTGTAAAGTGTACGATGTTGATTCATCATCACTCCTAGATGTTAAACTTTCTTTTTTTTTTTTTTTTTTGTGCGCACATGTGAGTGACAAACCTTTCAGGGGTGCTAAGCTGTTTTCGAGTCCTGTGGCGAACTGGCTTTGTTAGTGTTTTGGTATGAGATTCAAGCATTTCCTACCTACAGCTTTCAATCAATCAGCCGCTTTCTTTTTGCTTCCTCCTTTTACCCCTTTTCTGTGGCTCAGGTTTTCTCCAAGGTGGGGGATGGAGGGACGCTGAAAAGAGGGATAAGAAAGTGTGAGTTTCACGACTCTTCTACTTTTAACTGCAGCTCATTCTGCCTATGGTGCTTTTGTTGGGCCCCTCGCACCCCTGCCGAGCATTGTGGGACAAACTCTCCCCAGTAAAGGCTTGTGGGAAAAGCTGTGGGTTCACTCATCAAGGCTGACAAAATCAAAAGGTCCCCAGGAATCTGCTTCACTCCTGAATAAGCGAGTAGTGAGTTTAACTTGATAAATAATAAAAAAAACTGCTCTTTTCGATGATTTTTATTATTTTTTTGGTTTTAAGCGTGAAATACATGCACGTCGATATTAGATGCTAGTACTATTTTGTGTAGAACATTGCAGCTCGTAATCTAAAAATAAAAGTTTAGTGCAATGTTTAAAAATGAAGAAATAAAAACATAAATATTAGTATTGTACATTGAGTACGGTTATTATTATTGCTGTATTTTTGTTATACTCAATTTATTTTACAGTGAATTGTTACAGTAGTTTTTGTACAATCATTTAGATTTAGTAGTTTTAATAATTTATGCATATTTTTAATTGTATAATTTCCCAAGACTTCATAGTAAGAGGTCGTGGTGCTGTAATCGTCAGATATAGATGCATAAAAACCTGTTTTCACCACTGAATAAATAGAAAAAAAGCTGATTGCAACTTTTTATCTCACAATGCTGACTTTTTTTCCATAGAATTACGATACAAACTCACAATTCTGACTCTTTTTCTCAGAATTGCTAGATATGAAGCCACAGATACGTAAAAAAAAGTCAGAATTGTAAGATTTAAACTTGGGATTTGAGTTATCCACCTTTTTCCTTACGCAAAAATTGTATGAGTATAGCTTATCCACGTCCAGCTATTTTTAGCTGTACAGAAAAGTTTGTTTTGCTGCTTGATATTGGAAATTGGTGCATCTTATGTTATTTGAATGTATTATCTTAATTATGAACACACTGGTGTATACTGCAAATAGTACTACTGTTTACTGTTGTTGTTATTTTCCTTGTTATTTCAGTATAGTGTGTAATAAACCGGAAGCCTCACCCTTAGGCTTACTTCAGCGTTCAGGAAAAAGGTGGATAAAGTCCAATATTGAGTGTGGAAAAAAGACTGATATGTTCTCAGAATTGCGACTATCTCACAATTCTGAGAAAAAAAGTCGCAATAACCTTTTTTTTTTTTTTTTTCAGCGGTTGGATACAGGCTTCCATGTAATAGAGTGGCATGATTTAAAAAAAACAACAATATTTAACCAATATTGTAATTGTGGCTATCAATTTGTTATAATTCAGATGGAAATATTTGGAAATTTCATGCCATATGCTTTTATAGAGGCTACACATTCAAAATGAGCTGAGAACCGTTTCTGAATTATATTAGTATTGTTATGCATCAGGAAATTGAGACATTTAAATGTGGTTGTCACTCATTCAAAACAAAACTATTAACCAATATTGAATAGACTATACAGAGTTTTTATAATAAATAAGTATGTCACAGAGAATGAATTAAGAATGTAAAAGACTTGGTGAAAATATTGATGGAGCAATTTGATCTTGAAGCTTTCAGCTGTAGTGTTTACAGAGAAATCAATCACTGACTGTTTTTATAGAGCATCGCACTCTTACCTAAAAATACATTCGATTTCCTTTTAAAAATGGGAAAATTGCTGCATGCAGCTTTATTAAGTTGTGATCTTTAGTCTTGGGTATATGTACTCTATTAAAAGCATGCATGTCCTTGTTGAAGGAATTCTTATGACAGATACTTTTCTGAGAAAATGCCATCACCATACGAACAGCTGATAATTTGGGCTATTTAAAACACAGTCTGACTGTCCGCCTCCTGCTAATAACTGTCTTGTTCTCTCTCTCTGTCTCTCTCTCTCTCTCTCTCAGGAAGACAAATGTGTCAGTCTGTGTATAATAAAAAGGAATTGGTGGGTTGATGGTTGAATCACATGAACACAAAATGTGACTTTGCCACGTAAAGAGGCCAAATCTAACCATGTCATTGTCCTTTAGATACACAAAATGCATTTTGATATATATATATATTTATGTACTGAATAAGCTCTTTCACATAACAAATGTTTACATATATTTCTCAAGACAACATATAAACCAATTATGGTTATATAGCCTCCTTGAGTATCAGTATTCCTTTGTATGTTTTGTTATCTTCAGCATCTGATTGTGTTTTATGATCTTACACACAAAGGGTATATGATCCTGAATATTGCACAAAAGAAATGTTGCAAAGGTGCAAACCTTTATTGTTGTATGAACATCAAGGGCAGGATCTAAAAAGTAGCCAGAAGGTCAATCTAGTGCTAAACATGCACAATTAATGATTGTTCCATCTTCATTCTTCAACATTTCCTCCGTGCTCACCGAACCCCTGCTAACACCCAAAAATGTTTCATTTGGCCGCATGGCCCCCTTTCTATTGTGCACCGAGAGAAGATTTAGGTGGAAAAAAAGATAGTGTGCCATTAACAGAGGACAATGGCAATGACTATTAGTCCTGGCCTAGCAGGAGGCCTACAGATGAAGCTAGAAATGCATAAAATGCATTTGAAATACTGTGGGAAGTCCACAGAGTGAGTTTACATTAACACTGAGAGAAAGCTTCTTTTTACCACCGCCTGTTGGGAAAATCAGGTTTTTAATGCTGTGTACATGTTTGTCTAGTGTATTTAATATGCTTAAGCACAAACCATGGGCAAATTCGTCAGCTGTGACACCATTGCTGAGAAGTTTCTCCTAATACTGCGGTGAATCAAAGATGGTCTTTTGGGCCAAAGATGGTCAACTTGTGGGCCAGGCTTTCCATATCATGAGCAGGCATTTCTATGTAAGGATGTTGATTTTTATAAGCTATCTGCTTGAGATGGTGAACAGGAATATGGTTTGTATAACGTTAGAAAAACATGAATAGCTGTTAGTTAATATAGTCAAGCCAAAGGTTAAGGATATTAGCGTTGTATGTATTTCCATTCTAAAACATGGACTTCTAGACAATTCACCCTTCCTCTTTTTTTGGAATCGGTATTAAACATGACTGAATTAATCCGACTAATTAAAACAGCGTTGTGTAGTGCTTACTACAGGTAAAGAGTTCAAGTAGAACAGGTGTGAAGGAGTGGAGGCGGGGTTAATTAGCATATTCATGAGTATCCATATACTAAATGAGGGTTTAAAGCATTATTTAAGGAATTCTTTTATATGTGAAAGATGAATTTTACGGATATGATGCATGCTGATGTGAATCATTAAGCCACGTCCTCCACACATTTTAGTTACTATATTAATCAGACCTTCTTCAAACATACACAGAGGCTTTTATCATTATGCTGGTTTGCTACACATACACAGGAACATGGCTACATGCTTGCATCCTATATCTTTTGTCTTTGTGCCATTTTTATGCTGTTTAAAGTATGCCTTTAAAAAAACTTTTAGTTGCAACTTTGCAGTGATCCTCACACAAAAATACCTCAGTCTTTGAATAAAGTTTGGCAAAATAGTCTATAGGTTTTGACTGGATTGACCTTATGTGTCCGCAAATAAGCTTGAGCATCGCTGGGAGTGATGCTCAGAAAATAGAAAAGGTTCATATATAATAAGGTCATTCAGGGTCCTGAGAACTCAGACATGTGTGCAACTCCATTCTCGGTTTTCTGTTTCTTTTAATTTGTTTGTCTTTCACAAGGCTGATTCAGAGCTGGAGGTAATGCTGATGCTGAACATGGTGGATGTATTGAGCGAGGCAGAGCTACAGGAATTGTTCGGAGCACACCCATAGCAGGCAGCATTGTTCATCTGTGTCTTTTGATGAAGACAGAGGCTTTCACACAGCGTGCTCTGATGTCCTGCTGGGCTGGCATGGGAAAGGCGTCTCAGCGCTTGGTTTAAATTGAATCTGGATGATAATGCTGAGGAAAATAGACAAACACATATATATTTTTTTCTATTATTCCAGACTTTTTTTAAACCGTGATAGTGTTCGGTTTGGTAACATTTTCCTGTAAAAATGCACAACTGGCTATATTTCTTTGAAATCGGAAATAATGGGACCTTTTGCTGCAATCTTCAGGTGACGTGTCCATAAGAGAATCCATATACCCCCCCCTCCTAATCAGTGCTTTTACGGAGCTAAGAGAAAAAATTTGGTGTGCAAAAAAACCCCAAATAATAACTTGATTTGGTTGTTGCTAGTCTTGGGATTGGACCATCTTCTGACCAGCACATGACCAGTTTAAACCAGCATCCCAGCTTCAAAACATACCGAATTTACATGCTGGTTGTTTTCAACAGGTAGATAATTATATAATTACTTGATTTTTCAGAAACTATCTCTCTGACACACTTTATTGCTCAAATATATTAAACAATTACAGCTTTTAAACCAGTTTTAGTAACAATTTTGATAAGTCCACTTGCTACACATTCTACTAAGTAACTTTGCAACTACATGTCAACTAGCAGTCATTAGTAGACTGTCTGCTTAATATCCTCTAACACTTATTCTACTAACACCAAACCTACCTAACGGTCTACTCTGAGAGTTAGTAGACAAGTAGTTGTGAATGAATGAAAATGAGTTAATATGTAGTTACAGAGATGCGTATAGTTAGTAGGATGTCTAAAGTGGACTATAAATATAAAATGTAACCCAACTTTTCCTTAAATTATCAGTCATTGTAGAGGTAACAGGTTTGTCTCGCTTGTGTTTGGCTCTGCGTAACGTCTGCTCTTTCATTTTGTTGTTTTCAAGTTGGTAAAAAAGTAAATGTTAAAGATTTTTGGATACAAAAAACAGAGAATGGCTTTCTTGAAATCACAGCTCCAACCTATCAGAGCAGAGATATGAGCCATAGTTCAACTGAAACAAAAGTGTCTTTGTGAGCTGAGCCATGACCACAAGGAAACAAGTGACCCTTGAAGAAAACACTGCTGCTTCTTCCTTAAGGACAGGATGTTGATGAGGGATTAGAAACAGGCATGCTCGATGTCTGCTCGAGCCCGCCTGTGATTTTTCAAAGAAATGCATGTATGGTATGTTTGTGTGGAGGAACTGGCAAATCTTGTTTCCTTTTTCATCGGACGCAACATCAAAACCTCTGAATCTCATTCATCTTCTGTATATGTGCATCTCTAACTCGCTGACCTTCTTTGTCAGTTTAGCTATCGTCTTGCGCTTCTCAAGGTGAATTCCTCCCTGCTGATGGATGAAGACAAATGAAACATCTGGCACTGAGTACAAGTGATCAGCTGAGAAAGCACAAATACACAGCCGTTCTTAGCAGTGTGCTTGAAATAATGAAGCAGTTTAAATGGAAAGCTGTTCCAATGCATCCAATAATCAAAATAAGCTTTGTGCTTTCTTTTGTGATAAAACTTTTCAATTGTACTATGAAATTTCAAATAGTCTGAGGTTTTGATGCTCTGCATCACGAAATAAACATAAATGAACATCAGAAGGTGTTAGAAGAAACTCTACAACTTATATATTACGCCACATGTAATTGCTCAGTGTATTAAAAGATGTAAAAAACACCTTGTAAGTAATATTTACAATTTTATAATATTACATTGACATTGGAAAAGTATTCGATGTGCGCAAACGTAATGGTTATCTAGGAAAAAATAACTAGAGAGCCGAATTTTGATATTGCTTTTTTAAAATTGAATGCATTACATTTCGTATGTTTTTCTTATCCTGTCATTTATGTCTTGTGTGTGTGTTTGAATAAATCTGTGATGAAAATAATTGACATCCACTGATTCATATTTCAGTAGAAACATAATTTAACATCACACATGTATTATGAAGTTATTATCAAAACTGACTTTCAAATCAAATCAGTTTGTCTAAAAAATACAATGTCAATTTAATTAAAAAGTTAATCATTAATATATTTGTTGGCTTTATTTGAGATTTAATTTTGTAGAACTAACATGCCTTTTCTTTGAAAGGTGTATGAATAAAAGCGTTTTATCAAAAATTGACTTTGAAAAACTTCCCAATCACATTATGAAATTTCATTTGAATCCATATTCGTCTTTTTTGTAGAAACACATTCATAGTTTAAGATACTCGGCATAAAACGTTCAATGAGCAGAATAGTTTGTAAAGTAATCGCTTCATTTCAGCTCATTTCTTCAATGTTGTATGTAAAGATGTGTTTTTGCGCGTGTTGGTATTTTATTGGCTTTATTTCAGAAAAACACACCCATAAACTACTTGCTAGAATCAAAACACACCACGGTTGGTCGCTTTGAATCAGTCAGACCGTCCGTCTCAGTGCCAGAATAAACTGTGAAGTGAACCAGACTTCATGAAGATAGTCAAGTTTGGCTGTACAAGATTGTAGGTTATCCAGACAAGCTACTTAAGCCTGAAGACAAATCATGTCAGTGCTGGAATTGTTTAGTCATTACATCTGCTTAGATCAGCTTGATCCAGAGATTTCTCTCTCTGTGTGTGTGTGTGTGTGTGTTGGGAGGGATTGCTGATGCATGCGTTCTGTGAAAATCTCTCTGGGTGGCCTCACTTTTACACTGGTGTCTTTCTGAGCTGCTAGTTCAGACAATATAGAGCATATAGCCGTGACTGGGCAGCTGGAGTAAAGCCAAACTCGAATATCTCACAGCAAGAACATCACAGGAATGTGACGGACACTGAGCGTTATTAAAGAAGGTTCAGATGAGGCTATTTGCAGCATTGGTTTTCTCCATGATCGGTATTGATCTTCGTCATATGCAGTATTATTTGTCAGGAGGTGTCTGGAGATCACCTATTCAAAGCAAACACATAAAATGTAACCAATAAGGGTTAGAAATATAGTCAAATATATTGTAATGTTAATCATAGTTATTTGTAGTACTACTATATACTACTATATTATATATATTTATAATAAACCACTATTTATTAATATTAGTGTAATATTACACTAATATTATAATACTAATATTATAATATTTATTATTATATTAATATTACACTAATTATTTAGAAAGGTTCTGTTTAAGTGAGCACATGGTAGTAGTGATATTAAATAGTTTGAAGGGTTTAAATGTGTTGTTTTATCTCCAAACATGCTTTATCCAGACCTAAACATATATTTTGTGTGAGTCAGCAAATTGCCAGTTTGCGTGTTTTTATTTTTTGGGCTGCTAAAGATTAACCAAACATTTGTAATTGTTCTTTTCAAGTTAGTCACTGTTGGATGAATATTTCAATGTATTTAAATAATTAAAATGCATACATAAGAAAAAAACTCATCACATTTTAAATATTCAGCCTTTAGAGCCTCTTGAACATGGATATGTTTGCTCAAATGTGAACGATTTACTGCAGCACGTTTTAAAATGTCATTAACATCGTTTTTGAAGTCATTGTTTTGATTTAAGACGCAGAAACACAACTCTAAGAAATTGCTAGTAAATTATTACAAGAAATCTGCAGGTAACACATTGAATTACATGTGAACTGTAAAAGAAAAAAACCAAACTTTTGTTTTTATATAAAACTTTCTACAAACTTTCCTACATTATTATTAGTCTGAAATTGGCAATTAGTCATGTTAGTCTCATTTGAATCGTCTCCTTTACCCTTGCCTGGAGGGCAACTTACCCAAGCCTCCCTACTGATTTTTGCATAACAATGAATGCAAGTGTTATACATTTTTACCCTTGCTCATGGTGGTTTTACACAAGTTTCACAAATCCCCTCAGATAACTGTAAACTCATCCAAGATTACAGATTTCTCTCTCTCTGTCACTGACTGCTGTGAATTTTAGTCCAATTTTTTTTCTATAGTGCTCCTCACAGGACATACTGTTCCAAAGCAAAAGAGACCGTTCCTGTGATGGGTTTGGTGTGATATTGAAGAAATCTTTTTGGAAGAACAATGACAGTCTCTCTCCATCTACCAAAAATTCTGTGGTTTTGTCTGAACAGACACGACTTCACAGTATGACTGTAAGCAAATTCCTTATTTGGCACAAATACAGCAGGAATTAAAGTGAGGGAAGCCAACGGAGCACAATAAAAAAAGACTTGATCATTTTTGGCAGCTAGTATCAAATGCACACATTTGTACAAAAACAGTGTCACGCTGGAGAATTCCTCACCCTCAAGGAGTAGATGAGTTTGTTTCTTCATCAGATTTGGAGAAATGTAACAGTTCATAAAGTCCATCTCCTGTTGGCTCTGACACATATTTGTTTAGAGCAGTTTTGGTGCAGATTTCTCTCCTGATTCAGACCAGACCAGCAATGTTATGAGTTACGGACTTACAAAAAAATGGAAACATCTTGATTTCTTACAAACGCACAGCTTTTCACTGTAGCAGTCTCTAATTGATGGACTTGAGTGGTGTGCATTATCGTGATGTTTGCTTTCTCATTCTGACGGCAGAGCATCCATTGAGTGATTAAGTGCTACATTTCTCCAAATATTTTAGATGGTCTGAGGGGTGGAGTTAAATCTGTTCGAAATAATTTTTTTTTTTTTGTTGTGAACTATCCATCCGTGCATTTTACTTATACCTATTTATTGACCTTGTAATGTTCGTAATGCATCTTATGCCGGACTTCTCCAATCATTTATTCAGCTTAACCTCTTTTTTACATTAACTTGGGTTCAGGTCTTTATGGTTCAGATTCAAACTGCGGTTGTGGTGTTTGAGTCGAACTTCTTTTCTCTCTCTTTTTATGTTCATGCCACCGTTAAACTTCCCCGTCCCATTCCTTCAGCCCACTGACTCTCAGCTCTGCCTCAAATGCAGGCTACAACAGCCAAGTTCATTAAAATGGCTAACTGTGATGGAAAAGAACCGGCACTCAATGACAAGCCCTCACTTTTTCTTTTCCAGTCTTTTTTTTTTTTTAACCCTCTAAATACATCATAATCATTTCCCCTTTACTGTACCTCCGTCATTCAAAGCCACACTTGGCATTTGCAATAGGACACCCTTGTTTTAAATCGCAGACAAATGTCTCTTTCCATTTTTCTCTAGGGTCTTTAAAAAAGGGCTTATGTTACAGTTGTTGAGCAGATATTTTAGCCCAAAGCCATTCTGCAAAACAGTTCAGGTTATCTTTTCCCAAACGTTGTGCATATCTTTCTCAGTTCAGTGAAAAGAGGAAGTTTTATTTATAAAAAATAAAGATATTAATACATAAATAAAATACAATAGTCTTTTCCGATATTAGGTCTTGGGTTCCTGAAGTCTACTAAGTTTTTTTCCCAGATTAACGATAGCTCTTAGTTCAACAGTACTTTCCACGTCACAGTTTATTCCAAGGTCGATCTTGATTCACTGCATTAATTTATTAATTGAATGTAATTTTTAAGCTACTGTACTGTTAAATTCTATTATTATATTGTTCATAATTTTTTTTTCTCCTTTTTAGGATTATTATTATTATTTTTTAAATGTTTATAGACTTTATATAATTATTTTTTAGGTTTTTAATGCTCCAACTTAATCTAAAAAAAAAGAAAAAAACGAAGTAATATATAAATAAAAATATAAGTGTGAAATACACACACATACTGTCACAAGCCGCACCTCCGTGGCTCTCGAACCTTCGCCGGAGTATTAGCGTTCCTACCCGGACACTTTTTACCCTTGTACCTTGGCTGATGCGATCCCAGGTGTTGGTTATTATCTCTGCTATTTAAACCATTTTTATTTATTCGTGTTTGTTTGGACTCTTATTCTGGATTGTGATTCTCGCTGCCTGCCCTGAACTTCCTGCCTGTATTTGGACTCAAAATGGATCCTCATAAGTCTGATGCTCTGTCACACATGCATATATAACACATACATGTTAATGAAAATGCTTTTTTGTGTTTTTATTTAACATAAATAATCATCGTTTTACAAAGTTAAAGGAATAGTTCACCCAAAGATGAAGATTACCCCATATTTTACTCACCCCCAAGGTGTATATGACTTTCTTCTTTCAGATGAACGGAGTCGGAGTTATCTTGGTAGTGCTAGAGGAGTCTCATTCTCAGGATAAGGTTTTTAAAAACTCAGACTCTGTTCATCTGAAAGTCATATACACCTAGGATGGCTTGGGGGTGAGTAAAATATGGGGTAATTTATATTTTTGGGTGAACTATTCCTTTAACTTTTACCCACTCATTCAGGTATATTTAAACCAGCATCCAGTCACTTTGCATAACCTCCATAGAATTTGAATTAGAAATGAGCGAAATATAAAAAAAAAAATGTCAGTGATTAAACTCTGTTCCATTTATAAAGCGCTGAATGGATGAGATAACCAACTTGCAGCACTGCTGAGCTCTTGTAAGCAAACCTTTCATAAGTGTTGAAGGACTTTTTAGATGTAAATCCTTTCTCTGGCTGCTGAAAGAGGGCTCCCGGCGGCAGCTGCGTCTTCATTCTGCGTCGGAGGGGTTAAGCTCGAAAGTCTGACAGCTTTCTGGAAAGACATGTTGATATATCTTTGTGGTTGAGGGGTAATTTCACGGGATAGAAATTAGAGAGAACGGCAGTTGCACATGCACACAAAGTGAGGTATTGGCATTTTTTGTTGCCAATGTCTGTAACGGAGAGCAAGCGTAGCCACGGGGGGAAGAGGAGAGATTCCAGATGTGAGGGGTTTTCAGAAAATAGAAGGGGTGGAATGGAGATGGAAAGCTGGAAAATGAAAAGATGATGTTTGGGATGATTCAAGTACAGGCATATCTGCTGCGCTCCCATTGTGTACATGATCGGACTTAATTGCTCTCTGAGCTAAAGTAAGGAAATGAGTAAATGACTTTAGGAGATAAACATGTGGGTTCACCTTTAGCACAGCGAACGATTCCTTTCAGTTTCCAGCTTGGCATCCACCGATTTAAGAGCGTGCTACTGGACGCTAAACACTGACATAACATAATGTGGATAAAGCCAATCTCCATCAGTACTAGTCATATCGTGCCTAATCTGCTTTGCAGCGAACGCAAGCGGTCTCAGATTGCAGATTCGAGGCAAGTTCTAGCGTGAAATAAACATGATTGAACATCAGAGGGTATGTTGAAAGATACTTACTGAAATGTCTCATAATTGTTCAATCGGCGGAAAGCAGCCGACAAAGCATCCTGCGAGTGACCTCAGGAAAGACAAACGGTGCTCACAGTTCATTAGTTAGCTATAAACCCAAACGCTAGAGGGCACTTGTTAATTATTTATGCATATTTGACTAAATCTGACATGAAGATTATGTCCAATTGAGTTCTACGTAAACTGTATAACAAACATTATTATTTGGTCACACTGTTAACTGTTCAATAAGACTTTTCCCTCAATAAAGTTTCATTTGCGACTAATACATGAGGCCTGCTTTAAAAATATAAGTGGCTGAATATGTTTAATACATGTTTATAAAATTCTTATCTCAGTCATGGTTTGCTTCATTTCAAAGATATTAAGGCTAACAGTGTTTTTGACTTTGAAACAGAAATGGCAAGACTTTAAAGCGTACATGATGAGCGTCTTGCTCCATTTAGTGACTAAACATGGCATATATAACTTGATCTCCCACAAGAGAAGGGCTGTAATTATTCTAGCTTGCCAAAGAGCAGCACAGAACCATGTGGTGCTGAGCGCCAACTCACTTTTCACTCGGGCCACTCTCTTCAATCCTCTCCAGAGCTGCTCGCGATATGAGACGAACAAATAGATGCAAATGATCTGAAGTTAAGCCAAGTCTGTCAAGTCTTTCTCATGCAGCATACATGATGAAGCACATACTTGAAAGAAGGGAGGTGGGCTGGAGTAGTTATTAATAGACGACTTCTACTTCCTTGAAGAGGGTTGAAATTTCCTAACACTAGTTTGTGGTGAGAAGTAAATTCGGTTTGGAACAAGCTGGGTGTGCTCGTATTGGGTTTAATATGTTTATCTTGTCAAGGGTCATCTTTATCGTTATTTTGGGAACGTAAGCCAGTGGTGATTCTCACAAACATTCTTTGCATTTCTCTTGAAACATCAGTCGTTAGAAACGTATCATCATGTGCTGTTTAGGGACTTTGTCTAGAACTTCAGAAAACACATGTATTTCAATATAAAATTTATATTAGGTGGCCTTAACTACTATGTACATGCATTTATGGTGTATATGTTTTTACATTGTGTCTGTATGAGAGCTACATCTGTAATTAGAAAACCTGTAGCAGCTGACTTTGTTTCTGTGTGTTTTGCAGGTGTTTTAGGCGCTGCTGAATGCTCGTGTGGAAGAAATCACTTCACGTGTGCGGTCAGTGCGTTCGGCGAGTGCACGTGTATCCCGGCGCAGTGGCAGTGTGATGGTGACAACGACTGTGGAGATCACAGCGATGAAGAGGGCTGCAGTGAGTCTCTTACACTACACTTACACAAACTGTTTATTCCTTCTATGACAGATTGCTTTTTCAGTCCTCTGCTGAAATCATTCTCTACAAAAGTTATTTTGAATGGTGGTGGTGTATTTGGAGTATGCTGAAGTATTCTTTGTTCATTTGTAGTATTGAGCACACTTTCCTTTGTCAAAGGGGTTCGCAAAATGCTTTGTGATTGAAGCGTTCGGAAATCTCTCTCAAGTGCTGTAGGGTCTGTAGTGCTTTCACACTCAATAAAATAGTAACGTAATCTTTTTTTTTTTTTTTTTTTTGGAGAACAAAAAGAGCACTGGATGAAGTGAGAATTTATCTACAATCAATTGAAATTGATTGCACATCACAAAGTGCATTTACATGCACTTTAAAAGTCGATTTTAGTCAGACTAAAACCATCATGTGTCTTCATAAAATGGCATGTAAATGCTTTAGCCTGACTGAAAATGTAATTTTTGTTAAAAAACAAAATCATTATAATTTTGGTGGACTAGTCGGACTAACAGGCCTACATAATTCAATTGCAGTGCAGCTTCTGGCATGTGTAGATACAGTTCTTGTGGGGAAAAAAATAAACATTTTGTGTACTGTAGGGAAAAGTCATTAAATAAATAAAATTACGCAAATAAGTCAAATTAAGCAAAGAAAAGTCTTGGATGCTTTTTTGCGTATTACTATAACATATAGTACTATAACATATAGTATAGTATGAATATGTAATTTATTACTAAATGCAGTTAGCTGATTTTTTTTGACACTCTTAAGCAAGACTTAAGTACATATTCTATTGTATTTTAATAGTACTGCTAAAAGTACTGATGAGCATTTACAGTAAAACGCAAAATACTTAATTCTAACATTTCTATTGAAAATTATGTCATTTATTAAAAAAAATGTATTGACGTTTTGAAAGTACTTTTTAAAATACACTGATTAAAATTATATTTTAAAGTAAAACCCTTTTTGAAAGTGTGCTTAAGTGTCTTAAGGAGTTTGGTAACACTCTCAAGCTGTTTATTTCAGTATATGTAATCTTAAAATATTTATATATTTTTAAAAATGCACTTTTAGCACATTCAGCACATTCAGTACAAGTAAGCGCTCTTATTTTTTCACAACATATTGTTCGCCGGCATTCACAGTGTGGTTAAAAAGGAGCTCAGGAATTTCCTGGCTGTGTATCAGGAGATTCAGGATGCTTCTGTCTACAGCGGCACAATAGAAAGCGTCTTTTTTGCCTCCCAAACGGCACCTGACGGGACTGTATGAGCCTGCGGAGGGTGCTGGGCTCTGCTGAGCGTATCCACCTCTACAGGGCCATACAGAAGACGTTTTTCTCCAGGAGGTGCAGAACAAGCACCAGGAAGATCTCTAACAATGTCTTGTGCTCAATGCTTTCTGCTACAGCCTGAAAGCACAGAAAGACTCAGGAGGGGATTCTTCCTCTGAGCTAGCGCAGTTTTCTAATGAGGAGCAATGCTGGAAACTCACACACACAGACATGCCCAACGAAACACTTCAGTATAAGCATATGCAGTGCGTACAGAGACAGACAGCATTAAATACACACTGCTGTATATACTTAGATCGGTTCACATGGATGAGATTTACAATAGTGTTTAAGAACGCATTGAAGTTTTATTTGCATAAATGGAGGGATAAAAATCTCTTGCGTTTAATAAAGATACATTGCTGGCTGTTTTTAATCGCATCAAAAAGAAAAGTTCTGGTAATGCTTTATTAAATGGTTACATCTATTAGTTGCTTATTAATATGCATATTACTAGAATATTAGCCATTTATTAGTGCTAATTTAGTGACTTATTCTACATGACCTTATTCTACATCCATAATCATACCCAATACCTAAACTTAACAACTGGTAACAACTACTATTATTAATAACAACTATTAACTACAATAAGCAGCAAATTAAGAACTTGCCCAGACATGATTATTTGTCACAAGGCGTGCAACACTCTTGACGACTCATGATGGTTGTTCAGTACTTTTGGGATTCACATGAAGTCACAATGGACTAGAAATGCCTTTTAAACACATTTTCCTGCAGGGCAGTGCCTTAAGGAGCCAGCACAATGGTCATAATGGTGATGCACTGGGTACTGTACTGTAGTCACTCTGTGTGGAGTGTCAGAGATTGAAGTAGGACGCAAAACAGGAAAGAAAGCTTTTTCACTTTTTTCAAAAAGATGTTATTGCACATGTTACAGCGGATCAAAAATCTGAGTTCGTACTGTAAAACCAACATGAACTAAATGGTTTAAAGAATGTAAAAAAAACAAGTCAAGAACGAGAAACAACAAACGTAATGTGCTGAGAGAACCAGTCAGTAGGATCACAGCCTCACATCGCCTACGCATGCTTGCGATGAGGATTTGGATATTCTATTGAGGGATGGCTTGCCAACTCCACACGGGTTCCTGGAGGGACCTGGCGTGCTTGCATTCTTGACTGTAGCTGCTCCCAAATGTGTTGAATGGGATTCAGGTCGGGTGACCGGGCTGGCCACTCCATTCTTGAGATGCCCTCCTCCTCCAAGAATTCCGTCACCTCAAGTGAAGCATTCAGAGCCTTAAATGATGAGCAGTTCCCAGTTACGAACACTTGTGATGGGTCAATTTCTACCTACTGACAAACAATCATGTCTGGAGACCATTAAAAGCCATTAAGGAGGACATTTCTTTAATGACAACATTGACTAATAACAGACTTATAGAAGAAACAGATTTAGGTTTTAGGACAACTTTGCTTAAAGTTTTTGATCCACTAGTATATATAGTATATATTTTGAAAATATTTGGTTATATCTTTATTTATTCATATATATATATATATATATATATATATAAAATCATATTCTTAGATTTTATATTGTAAATATTTAATATATAAACATAACTTGCATATGCATGTTTGTATAAATATATATATATATATATATATATTTGACAGCACTACTGTTTTAATTTAAATGCAATTGAATTAACCAAATTTCATATAAAAAATTCCTACTGGGTCATAAAAAGCACTTAAATACAATTTATTGCATTTAATATAAGCTTAAACTGTAACACATTTTCTTTTAATTGCATTAAGCATCAAGTTAAAACCTTACATTCATCTGCATTTCAATATATTCTAGCTGCCTTATAATTTTGCGAAATATTTTCACTAGTTTTCACTATTTTCACAACAAAAATATATGTGACATTTATTTTCATTCACTCAACATTGTATGAGATGTTGGAGGTATGGAGGTATTACATCAAATTTGATGGAGAAGAAGAGATTGACGAGGCAAACAAAACATGTTTATTCATGTGGCATAAAAAAATGCACTGAATAGTCAGAGCAGGTACAGATACGGTAATTTGCCAATTACAGTAACTTCACGTCCACCTGCATTCAGAGGCTTGGACTGTGCTGTTAGTAGCTATTATTATTATTTTGTAGCAGTGTAATGGTGTAATTATTAATTTATTAATATTTTGATTGAAATGGCTTTTACTGTTATATTTTCAGTTTCATTTATTTATTAATTAGTAATATTTGGATGAGTTTTATTATCAATATTTCATTTTTTTTATTTAATTACTTGAACTTATTCTATTCTATTCTATTTAACTTATTTTATTCTATTTTAGCCTAAATGTGCTGTATAATAAATACACTATGATATGTTTTTATATTATTATTATTATTATTAATATGAACCAGATTTATTTATTCAAACTATCAAAGTTAATTGTCTTATGTTTAACTGGTCAATTGGTTTCCCTTTCCTCAGTTTTGCCCACCTGCTCACCGTTAGACTTTCACTGTGATAATGGAAAATGCATCCGGCGCTCGTGGTTATGTGATGGAGACAACGACTGTGAGGACGACTCTGATGAACAAGACTGTCGTGAGTACATTTACTGTTTTTGTTATAGTTTAAAGACAAAAAACTTGAAGAAAACACAGGAAAAATGAACTTCAGGTATCATTTAGTCACAAAAGGAGAAGACTTGAAAATTCTTGTCCATACAAGTGCAGCTGATAGTGAGCAAGCTTCTAAAGGTAGCCTATCAAAAGTGTTTTTTTTCTAGTGTTGTTAAAGCATACGAGAAGGTTTGATGAGAAACAAAGCAAAGTGTCATATATTATTTAGTGAGAATCTCGACCCCAGGAGTTGCTCTCCTGTGTGCATTCATGTCAGCAGCAGCAGCTCTATCATAAAATAATTATAACATTTATGACACCTTTTGCAGCATTTTGAAGCTCAAAGATGGTCACTATTGACTGCACCTCTGACAAGAGCAAGCAGGACATGCATCTCAAATCCAGGTTGTCGTACAGTTGTTAGTGAGTAATGTTAACGTAAAGAAGATTTTGTCATCATCTACTCAGCATTACACAAATGAAGATATTGTGACCAAACAGCTGCTGGTGTTTTTGTCCATACTATGGAAGTGAATGGCTACAGGCAACTGTTTGGTTGAACAACAGATTTTCTTTCATGCTCAACAGAAAAAAAAAAGTTAATGAATTTTGGGTGAAGGTGAAATTTTCTGATCAGCTGTAAGTGTTAGACTGGACTGAAAGAACAACAGCATGGTTTTTGTTGACCTTAAATGTCTCTCTTCTGTCTGTTCTACAAGTGCATTACAGTAATCAAGTCTGAATCAAAAATAAAAGTTTCTAGAACAGTTTCCAGGTCCCTGAATGACAAAATTGGCTTCGCTTTGGCAATGGTTATAGGTGGAATAAGACCACAGATGACTCCTACATTTCTTGCTTTGTTTACACAAATTAGTGTTCCCTAGTGAAAAAGAAATATACTTAAATGTATTCGAATGACATTTATTTCATGCTCAGTATACATGCAGTTGTGCTTTTAGTATGCTAAATGCTGGTATACTTAGTCTGCTAAATTAAAAACTAGTCATTTTACTCACAATGTACTTTAATTGAGCAGAAGTAGTCCCATTAAAGACATACTTAGTATATTTGATTGTGCTGAAGTGGAACTATTGCAAGTATTTTGCGTTTAAAGGGCAATATAACACAATCCTCATTAAAAGTGACATTTAGGCTTTTTTATTAATAAGAAATATGCATTGTGCACAAGTATCTGTCAGTAAATATTTGAACTGTACTTAGTATGAATTAAATATCTTACTTTTTTACTAGAGTTATGAAAACATACACAGTTGAGCTCCCGCCAGCTGAATGAGTAAAATAAGCTCCAGAGACGCTTGAGTCACAAACACATCTAAATGTGTTCACCAGGGTCACGCCTGCCAATGGTGGGCAAACTGGGAGAGTTTACTGACCATAATTATTTGTTACTGGCCATAAAACCTCATTTTGCATTTGTAATTAATATACACTGTAAATAGGTTTGAATGCGTGCCAGTCAGCACGAGTTCTATGTTATTAACTGCTGTGCTCATTTCACGTCTAAGTTGGTGTTCCTGATCACAAAACATTGCTGGTAAATCTCTCATTACTTATTCTCTTCCAATTAGCATAGGTTTTGTATTTGTTTTTGTTGGTTATTGATTTTGATTTACTTCTTTGGAAAAAAAAAAGATGAATATCCCTAGTAAAAAAAAGCAATATATTAAAATACATTTATTTAATACTACTGTAAGTCTTTTGACACATTTATTAAGAGATTCTAATTTTAATGAAACATTATTTGGCGTATATGCACAGTACATATTTCTTAATATTAAACCTAAAATGTGTTTTGATGAGATGCGTATAACATCAAAATATCTGAAGTGTATTATATATCAAATGCATTTAAGCAGATTTATAGCATAAGGACACGTTTAAGCAGTGTTTGTAGGCAATGGGGAACACAGCAAGTCTAATAAGGTGGGAAAAAGTTTATTTTGTTGTATCCTGTGTGAGCAGACTCTTAGTCCAGTGCAATGCAAAACAGAAAAGAAATGAATCTTTTCTGTGTCAGAATGTCCCGAAAACATATCAAAAATCAGACCCATTTTAGCCCCACTTAAGTAACATCACATGGGCCTTGCTGTTAATGTCTCCTGTAAGTTGTGTATGGATACAGAAGCCAGGAATGAGTTTCATTGCATCATTACACGTTGTAGAGGAGCAGCGTGTCTGTCTGTGAGGCAGAAAACAGAAGCAACAATAGTCTTTGCATCTGACCCATATTTCTCTGTGCTGTTCACTCTTGAGGCTCATCTCTTGGTGGGGGGTCTGTCTGCCATAAGCTTTCCATGAATTTTTCATTCCTTTCCACCACACTGCCTCATCTATCGCATTCAGCATCTCTCCTCCAGCTTCTGTCTGTTCTTTTGGTTTATATTATCAACAGCGTATTGGGATAATTTACACTTTCTCTGTCAATTAGTAGCATGCAATAAAATTAGCCCCACGACTGCTGCCTTTTCTGTGTATTTTGGTTAGTTTTGTAGCAGTTTAGGTTTAAGTGATATATTTTTCCATCTCATTTTTATTTAACCATATGCATTACTACAAAGGAACCATCAAAACATTTTATTAAGGGTTTTTTCCAGTGTGCTGTGCCGTTTAAAAGATGTTTTGTGCGTATGGCAGGTAAAAGAGCGGCGGTGTGTGTGTGTGTGTCTGGAACGGTGGGGGGTGTAAATACAAGCAGCGTCACATTTAACACTGCTGTTCTGGAGTCCCATACCGGTGTCAATAAAATGCTTTGAGCGCCACCAGTGCACTGAATTGAGTCGCTGCAGTGTGTTTCTACAGCTTTCTAGGTCAATGTATAGATGATATGTAAGGAATAGTTTACCCAAAAATGAGAAAAGGCTGAAAACATACTCTCCTTCAGACCATATAAGATGTAGATGAGTTTGTTTCTTCACCAGATTTAGAGAAATGTACCATTGCATCACTTGCTTACCATCAGTAGATGTTTTGCAGTGAATGGGTGCCGTCAGAATGAGAGTCCCAACAGCTGATTTAAAAACGTCACCATAATCATTCCAGTTCATCAATTAACATTTTGAGAAGCCCAAATACATTTTTAACATCCATCAAACTAATCTTTATATATATTTACATATATCCCAATATATAGATATAATAAGGTCATGTTGAACCCCCAGGTATAATTTAATAACAGCTGTTTAGAGTGTAATCTGTGCTTGATTTATGCATATTTCTCTCCAGATTCAGAGATGACTTTTTCACTGTAGAAAACAATATTATGGATATATAGACTCCTATTTTGGTCGGAAACAGCGGTTTGAAGTTATGAATGTCTTAATGATGGATTCATGCTCTGGAGTGGTGTTGGTTACTTGTGGGTTGTTGTAATGTTGAAGATGGTCATCTACATCTTGGATGAAAACTATTCATACGTTTAATCTGTTGACTCATTAATTAATTTTCAGCTCCACGAGAATGTGAGGAGGATGAGTTTCATTGTCAAAATGGATACTGTATCCGGAGCCTGTGGTACTGTGATGGAGACAATGACTGTGGAGATAACAGTGACGAGCAGTGCGGTGAGATCATTTATACACATACGTACGCGCATATATATATATATATATATATATATATAATATTTGATTATTCAGCATTATATTTATATATTTTGAATGTATTAACTTGGGTTTTATTTTACCGTAAATGTTTGTCAGTACATGCAGCAGTACTTTCACCATATTACTAAAACAGCAGAAGGGTGGGATTGGGATTTATTTGTTCATTTAATTCCTGCCAAGTAGGGTATTATAGCACCGGTACCCAAGTAACTGGTATTTACTGAACCAAATCAAAACGCGGATTTCGGTGTCGGTCCCGTGCCTAAACGACAAACCCAATATATCTATGGCGGCAAATCTATGGCAATAATAAGCGAGCGCACCACTGATGCTGTAAATCATTTCATAATGATTTTGTCTTTATTTAATGTAATGTATTGTTTATAGAGTAAATCTTTTGACTTTGTACAACTGTTCACTTGAATGATTTATAATGAAATTGCATAGTTTTATATTATTTTGCATAATAGTTCTGTATCCCTCTGTGTTGTTTTTATTTATTCTGTTTGGTTGATAACGGGCCTTTAATAATCTCATTTGTAATAGATATGATTAAAAATCAAGAACAAGGCATTCATAGCTGTATTTATAAACTGCTTACTAATGACTATTAATGTTGGAACAATGGTTTCTGAAGGATGAACCGACTGTTTAATGCTTAACTAATGATTCATGGTGTGCAGTTACTATAAAGTGTTTCCATTTTTATTTTATAAGTATCGATTTAGGCACCGGAACCATTTTAAAAGTATCGATTTGGCACTGGTATCAAAAAAAACCTAAACGATACCCAACCCTGCTGCCAAGTTTGACCAAAAGTTTCTGCCAAACAACCTTCATTCCAACCTCAGTACATAAAATGAGTCGATTTTTTTTCCCACTGCAAGAATCTCAATGGCATTCTGTGCTTGTATGTGTGTCCAGATAAGAGGAAGTGCTCTGATAAAGAGTTCCGCTGCTCTGATGGAAGCTGCATCGCAGAACACTGGTACTGTGATGGAGACACTGACTGCAAAGATGGAACCGATGAAGAGAATTGCCGTAAGATGATTTTGAGTTTGAGTGCACCTATTTGTCAAATGAAAAATCCCTGCTTCTACCCATGAATCCATCATGCATTATGTATCGTCCATCCATCCGTCCATCCATGTTTCAATCTGTCCATTTATGCATGCATTTTCCATCCATTCATCCATCCACCCGTTATGCATCATATGTCATTCCATCCATCCTTGTATTCATAGATCATTGATCCATATTTCCTTCTATCATCCATGCATTTATCATTCATGTTATGCATCCATGTTTCAATCATTTTGAATCCATCCATCCATTCTTGCATTCATGCATCCCTCCATGCATCCACATCTCCATCTATCGTTCCATGCATCCATCCATCCCACACCTGTAAACAGAATCTACAGAACAAAACATACATGGTGGGAACATGAAATATGTGCTGAAGGTTCAGAATATTCACTGCTAAGTGTAGCTAAAGAGAAAAAATGTATGCTTTAGTCATTTCTTTGATTGTTTTAGTTTTTACTTAATACCTTCTGCTCATTATAAAATGTAAAGTCAGAGCTGTGCAGGTATAGTAGGAAAAAAAAAAAAAATATATATATATATATATATATTCAGGCAAGGATGCAAAAAGTTTTCACAGAACCATAGACTGCTACATTGCATTGAGTTCAGTAAAATATCTCTTAATGTCAGGTGATCTCAAGAAATTTGCAACCATAGAACAACATGTGTATAGACAGGCACTCTTCTGAGAAATCATGGGCAATTTCTGCACTTTTTTCATATGCTTTGTTTTTGTTTGTTTTATTTATTTCAAATAGCTGTTGAGGGGGATTTGTTGGACTGCATGTGTGTGGGAGTGTAAATCACGTTACATCCTTTTCTCTCTCCAGCATCTGACGTGATGACAGCCACATGCAGTGTTGAGGAGTTTCAGTGTGCATATGGCCGCTGCATTCTGGACATGTACCATTGTGATGGAGATGACGACTGCGGGGACTGGTCTGATGAGTCCGACTGCTGTAAGGAACATCTCACTGCCTTCTCATTTTTATTCTTTGGTTTGGAAAAGCCTCTTTTCTTTCTCCGCTAACAATCATTAGAATTATTATTACCTTCCCTTATAAAGAAAAGCACACTTTAGTGTACTTGTAATAGAAATAATATTCTTTTTGTAATTAAATCAATTGAGTTTAGCGTTTTTGAGCCACTTAAGTAGGTTTTAAGTACATCTTTATGTAATTTCGTTATTCTGTTGTCTCTGAAACTTTAATTAGGTGCACTAATGAATGTATTGACAAGCACTTCTAATGGACTAAACTATCTTTTAATGTTGTTTTTGTTAAAATCTCAAAATGAAATGTATTATTTTTAAGACATGGCTTCTCAGAAAGAGCTTAGACTAGTTCATAATACATTTTTTTTATAAACATGCCTTACAAACATTATTGGTCAATTGTTTTACATGTTTTAAGATCAGCCGGTGCAAGTTTCTGTCACACTTTATAATAGGTGGCCTTAACTGCTATTCACTTGCATTAAAACATAAGTACAATGTACTTATTATTACAAAACGCTTTTGCTGCTATTAAGGGTGAATTCGGGTAAGGTTAGGGACCGGTTTGGTGGTATGGGTGTGTTAAAGTGTAAGGGATGGGTCAACGGTGTAATTATAAAAGTAATTACAGAAATTACACAATGTGCACTGTACCAAATGATTAATTTAAGTACATAGTAGTTAAGGCCACCTAATATAAAGTGGGAACCAAGGTTTTTTTTATTGTTTTGTTTTTTAAACACGCATACATTTTAGTCTAAGACTCTGCTTAAGCCTGGTCTATGAAACCGTGGGTAAATGTAATATCAAACAAAACGTTAAAATTCTGATTAGGTCATTTACATGTGCTTTACTATGTTGTCAAAATAATTGTGCTTTAAAGCATGACAATATTATTAAAACAATGGTTTATAATGTACTTTAAAGTAAAACATTTGAATTATTACAAAGTGCCCTTTTTAAGTGTGTTTAAGGAATGTCTTTAAGTACACTTAAAAAGTGGCCTTTTATTTAATTAATTGTTATTTAATTGATTAATTATCTGCAAGTACAGTTTTTTTTTTTAAATATACATTTAATATTTGATGTACACTACAATTGCACATTTAATATAATCAAGTGCAATTATTACACTTAAGCTGTTACATTTAAAATATTTTAGCATAAAACGGTTCTCTTTACAGCAAATTTTTTGTTTTGTTTTTTCGTTTCTTGGATTAAATTATTTTTTTTAAGTACTGTAAAGTTTTTTTTTTACCAGTTGTGTGTTGTTCTGTATTCCATACAAAGTTAAAATATTAATTTGTAACTTTACTACAAATATGTACTTTGTGCAGTGACATCGCTTAAGTCCTGCTTTAATGATTCGAAAAGCACTGTTAAGTTAATCGAACTGTATTTATTGTAGATTTAAACTATAATGCATTTCCATTTAATTGAAATTAACTTGCAATTTAGTGTCTGAAAACATTTAATTCTGTTCACACTTAAGTGTGTTCTTATACAATCTATTTCCATAAAAGTGCTGTTTAAAGGTATGCTTAAGTGCACTACTTTTAACATGCACTATTGAAGATGACAGATGAGGTTTATGAGAGTGTGTATGTCTGATTTGGTGTGTGTTTGTGTGTGAACGCAGCCTCCCACCAGCCCTGCCGTTCTGCAGAGTTCATGTGCAGCAGTGGCATGTGTATAAATGCAGGCTGGAGGTGTGATGGAGAATACGACTGCGACGACCAATCCGATGAAAAGAACTGCAGTAAGTAGCTGTATTACTGTAGTATTTGTGTGTGTGTGTGTGTGAGTGGATTTCACATCTGTCACACACCTCTTTCTCACCGTCAGGTACGTCGATGTGCATGGCTGATCAGTTCCGCTGTACGTCTGGTCGATGTGTGCGCTTGTCATGGCGCTGCGATGGGGAGGATGACTGCTCCGATAATAGTGATGAAGAAGGCTGTGAAAAGACAGGTAAAGAATATAAAAACCAATTTACACTTGGATTAGTTAACCCAAAAATAAAAACTTGATGCCCTCAGGTCATCCAAGGTCAAGATGTAGATGAGTTTGTTTCTTCACAAGGTTTGGAGAAATGTAGCATCACCAGTGGATGCTCTGCAGTGAATGGGTGCCGTCAGAACGAGAGTCCAAACAGCTGATAAAAAGATGACAATAATCCACTTAATAAACCGCTTCAGTCCATCAGTTAAGAAACAAATCCATCATTAAGTTGTTTTAAGCTTTAAGCTGTCACTTTCCAGCTAAAATATAATTCCGTAATCCGTAATAACACTTCCTCCAGTGGAAAAGTTGTCTGGTCCAAATAAGGAAAGAAAGATTGACGGATCAAGCACTGTTTATCATCAAAAACAATCCAGAACAAAGCTCTAAAGTTCTCTTTGTGCTTCACAAGACATTATCTGATGGACTGGAGTGGTGTGGGATTACTGCGATGTTTTTATCAGCTGTTTGGACTCTCATTCTGACGGCACCCATCACTGCAGAGCACCCATTGGTGAATAAGTGATAACACATTTCTGCCCAAAATAGTTAGTATAGATCAAATAAAATAATTGCTTTGAATTATTTAGATGATTTGTAAGATCTATTAATGAATGCAGCTACATTCTGTGCTTTGGATTGCTAATTTTGTTAAAATTCACACATACTGTATTGTTATGGTTTCTGAAAGGTTTTATAATGTGTAGAAAACATTCATATTTTCTGTGTTCAACAGTTTTTTTCTTGTCTTTGTACTAGTTTCTTTTTTGCGTTCCCCTTCATAGAAACTCCTCCATGCGCGCCGGATCAGTTCCTGTGTGGAAATGGTCGCTGTATTGGCCAGCGCAAGGTTTGTAATGACGTCAAGGACTGTGAAGACGGGACCGACGAGCATCCTCACCAGGACTGCCGTGAGTTTACGGGAATTCACTATTACGTGAAATATCACAGATGATTAGTAGTGGTTGTTCCTGTGTGATGAACCTCTTTCCATTGTTAACATTGTCTGTGTGTGTTTATAGGCTCCAAGTCGAGTGAAGAAAACTGTAATGTTAACAATGGAGGCTGCTCACAGAAATGCCAGATGTCTCGAGGGCTGGTGCAGTGCACTTGTCACACCGGCTACACGCTAACACAGGACGGGAAGACATGCAGAGGTGAGGCCGTAGACGAGGGGAAAAACAGAGCACAGTTAATACATGAGAAAAGAAAGCAAAAAAACAGGATTGTTATTCATTTTCCTTTGGGAAAACATACATTATCTAAAATAGTGGGTGTGAAACTATTGCTAAAATGTTATTATCAGTTAAAATCTAAAATATATTTAAGATCAAATGCTTTTTAGGCCCACTTAAGTGCATCTTTACTTCTATTGTCTTTAAAATGTTTAAAATACTGCTGAATGCACTGACAAGCGTTTATGATCGACTAAAATATTGAAACTTTAAAGTCATGTATCTAAATATATTTGTAATTACACATTTGTAATGATAACGTTGCCGTTTTAATACGTTTGAAACTGCAAATTATAATCAAGAACTTCAAAACACGTCAACACATCAAAATACGTGCACAACAAAATGTTTTTTTGTACTTTAAGGTGAATATCTAATATCACATTATTAGAAAGCACACTTTTTAAAAGTGTACTTAAGTGTGTAAAGCAACAGTCATGTAAATGTCTCTCTTAATGTCTTAAGTTGCCTTTTATTTTGTAAGTATATTTTATTATCTGTATCTTTTTTTTAAAATAAGTTTTAAAGTACACAACAAGTGCACTCAATACAATTAAGTGCACTTATTTTTTTACAAGGGTATAATTGACTGACTTTAAGAAACTAACTTTTGCACTGTATTGCATATTTATGCACAAGCGCCAAAAAATATGAAAAATAAGAACTGTGAGAGTTATATTTTAGGAATATTACTGTACAGTATCGCTTTTATTAAAACTTTTCCATTTAAAGTGCAGAAATCCAGGGATGTCTCTGACATTTCTACATTGTTCACCGTAGTTTTATTAGTTAATGTTAGGTTAGAACTGACTAATAAATGTTCTAATAGTGTCCCTGTAAATTGTTTCTGTGTTTGTGGTCTGAGTGCAGATGTTGATGAGTGTGCAGATGAAGGTTATTGTAGTCAAGGCTGTACCAACATAGAAGGAGGATTTCACTGCTGGTGTGTGCAAGGTTACGAGCTTCGACCCGACAAACGCAGCTGCAAAGCTTTGGGTGAGGCTGGACATCTACTGTGAAAGCAGCAAACGTTGGTGATTTTTCCAATCAGGGTGACTAGTTTAATACAAACTGTTTTTTATTCACAGGTCCAGAACCAGTTTTGTTGTTTGCGAATCGGATTGATATCCGTCAGGTTCTGCCGCACCGCTCAGAATACACATTATTACTGAATAATCTGGAAAACGCCATTGCACTGGACTTTCATCACAGCAGTGAGCTGGTGTTCTGGTCAGACGTGACACTGGACCGTATCATGAGAGCCAGTCTGAACGGTAGCAATGTGGAGGAGGTCGTGTCCACGGGACTTGAGAGTCCAGGTGTGTTCCTCATATTCTCTGATTTAGGACTTTTGCCAGTTGACGTTTTCCCAGTTAGCTGAATGAAAAAGCAAGATGCAACAAAAATGGAAAGACATATATAGTGAAGAGAGTGTCGAAAGCTGCATTGATTATAACAGGAGCTCAGACTGGTGTTAAACTGCAGCTACATGAAACAGTCTAAAGTGGTTAGTGACGATTTCAATGGAAGCGTTGCAGGATCATTATGTTGCATGCTTTATTTGTACAGTTTTGTTGTTTATGCTGCTTAGTTAAAGGGACAGTTCACCCAAAAATTCATTTGTTCAACACCTGTATGAATGAATGTTTTCCACTGAAAACAATTACAGTTGTTTTGAGGAATGTGTTGGTTCCCCTTGACTTCCATAGTATTTTTCCCATACTAGGGAGATCAATGTCTACCAGCAGCAGTCTTCACACATTTTAAGCAGAAAAAAGAAATTTATACTGGATTCAAATAACCTGAGCGTGAGCAAATGATGATTTTTTTTTTTTTTGTGTGAGCTGTGCCTTTAACAGTTGAGTTTGACAGTGTAGGTTTTGATTTACAGACATATTAAACAGCAATACAGTTAACCAGGAACAGTTCTTGGTTTATTTTTCATGCTTTTGTGGGTTGGATGAAGAAAATGGCATGCAATTTCCCAACACAGACAAATATTAAATGAAAATTAAATTTATTTGCAAAAGCAAAACTTTTTTCAGGAATGTTATGATATTTTATTGTTTTTTGTTAGTTAGTTTTTTGCAAATAAACTCTTCATTTTAGAACTCTTCATTTTCACTTAATGGTAGATAATGGAATGAATAGTACATAACGTGTATTTGTGATTAATAGCTTGTTTTAAAGCAGCATTAATAGTTTTTTTCATTCATATTATAATTCTTAGGTGGTCTGGCCATAGACTGGATTCATAATAAGCTCTACTGGACTGACTCAGGAACGTCTCGTATTGAAGTGGCCAATCTGGACGGCTCACAGCGTAAAGTGCTTTTATGGCAGAGGATGGAGAAACCCCGAGCTATCGCTCTGCACCCCATGGAAGGGTAAATATTCAGACTGTTGTTTTACTTCAATTATTCTAGAATTTGCAAACAATGCTGTTTTTCAGAAGGATATTCAGCACAAGCTTTGCACAGTAAATCCTCAATACTGATTTTCTGGGTATGAAGTCTTGTGTTCTATGAATTACAGTACATTATTTTATAGTACCCTTTAAGTACCCTTATTTTAAGCTGTCTTTGTTCCAGAGTAATTATATATTTAATTAACTACATGTATTTACTATATGGTTAGGATTTGGCTTAGGGTTCCTTGCATGCAATTATGCATAATTTATTGATATTTTAATAGTAAGGGCATGTAATGTGTGAAACAAAAACACCTTAAAATATAAAGTGGTGCTGTATATTTTTATGAATTGTGCTTGAAGATAATTTGAATAAAAGTATGAATAAAAGTACATTTATAAAATGGCCCTTAGTCATTTTAACCTTAGTTTTACTTTAAAGTATGTTTTAAATCATTGTTTTAAGAATCTTTTGTTGTGCTGTAAAGTACACTTATTTTGCACTTATTTAAAGAATTTGATTATCATTCGTTTCAGCTGTAGTGTTTCATTCAGTATTACATTTAAGATATTTTAAGCGCACTAAAGTGCAACTTTATAATTACAAATGTCTTTGAACACATGACATTTAATCATAAATGCTTGTCAGTGCATTCAGCAGTACTTGAGCCATATTTCAAAGTCAAATAGAAGTAATTATGAAATCAAAGGTTTTCATTGTACTTAAGTCCTACTTAAGTGGTTCCGAAAATCACACTTAAACTGGATTTAATAAAAATGAAAACTATAATGGGTTTTAATTGAATTGCAGTTAGCATGCAGTTAAGTGAACAATAGCATTACGTTCTGTATATTTAGTGATTAACATAGGTACTCGGAAGTGTACCTCTTTTTCAAAACCGACATCAGACTCTTTCCTCATTTCTATGCCCCTTTATTTTTAAATTCTGTACATTTATTATTTTAAGCACTGAAATTGTCCCTGGGAGCTCTTTGTTGTTTGCATGGGGAAAATCCCCTCTTGTGACCAGTTGTTGTTGTTCTGTAATAAGCGATGGTAAGCAGAGCATGAAACCATTCTGGTGACTTCTGGCTAAACTTCATAACTCAATTTGCTTCTAATCACAAAGGCTGGGATCCAGGGATTGTCACAAGGCTTGAGTTGCCGCCGACTCTCATCGTGGCTATTTGTCATAGAGGACAAAGGGGTTTATCAAATCTAGCTTGAATTCCCTTTCCGACAAGTTTTGGACCGGCTGTGTGTCCACTGATTCTTACTCACAGATGCATGCAGATCAGTGCTGTATGTGAGAAATAATAAACCTTGGAAAAAAGCCCTGTCCGTTTTACTGATGGATAAAATGCATGAAGCACTTATTTTATTAACTAAAAGGTAGACTGGTAAAATCCTGTCAGATATACTGTATGAGGAACATTCATTGTTTGCTTTGTTGTATCCTGATTGCATGATTTTCCAAAACAGGATTTCTAATTACTTCTGCTCTGTCTTTAGGAAGATTTACTGGACCGACTGGGGAAATATGCCGTGCATTGAATATGCCAACATGGATGGCTCTAATCGCAAAATAATTGCGGATACGCACCTCTTCTGGCCCAATGGACTTACCATTGACTACGCCGGTCACCGTATGTACTGGGTGGACGCCAAACACCATGTCATTGAAAGAGCTGACCTGGATGGGAAGAACAGAAAAGCTGTCATCAGCCAAGGTAAAAAATTAATTCATCAACTGAATAAAATACATTTGCGCGGTATTTGGTGAATGCTGATAAAAAAAGTACTGTAACCTTTAATGTAACCTTTTGCAATCTCAATGTCATAGTGATGGCAACAGATTTTGGATTTATTTATACAAAGGAGGCATATGCGAGGCTGGAATAAACACAAGCATCATCCGAGCGGTTTCAATGTCGTATCAGAACCGAACAGCACCGCAGACGTGTGCAGTTTAAACGGTCTAAGCATTAATGCCAGGGAAAGCCCCTTAAACCCAGAGAACAAACACGTATTAATTCTATTATCAGTTCGGTTTTTCAACAGCGGCAGAGGTAGATTAGGTTGGTGAGATTTTTTTCCTCCAGCGTTCTGTAGTATTTTAGTCTTCTGCTCCTATGGGATAAAGAGGGTCTGAATAAATTCAGCTTTCTGTCTGATGTGTGATGGAGTGCAAGCAGCGGTCTCTCTAAATGGCACATTAGAAAGGAAGCTTAAGCCTCGGGGTTTGCAGGAACAAAATACCTGTGCACCTGGGAAAGGTGGGGGAAAATTTAGACCTGAAAACCGAGCTCTAAAAAAAAAAATCCAGCTCAGATTTGCTTACAGTGGTCAATGACAGATTTACTAGAGAGGGAGGCACCAGCATTATAGAAAATCAGGGTGCACACACACGGAGAAAAGATATGTTGACTGTAAAAACAAGATCAAAGCGAACGATGATTGAGATGACAAGAGAAAGGTACCAGCAAGGAGGGGGACGGCAGATGGCAGCAGAGCTGGGAACAAAAGATAAAAAAGAGAAGAAAAAGGCAAACAAGCCTTCTAACTCCAACCTAGCTTTGCTTCTCTATAAAGATAAGATCACAAAACCACCCCACGCTGTGTGTGTACACCTGGGGAAGGGTGAAAGGGGCAGAAAAGGCGGGAGGTACAGGCAGGGTGGATACACGCCTATAGTCTGGCAAAGCGCCAGGTTTAAAGTAAAAGAAAGAATAAAACACGAGCTGCTTTCTTAAAATGAAAGCTTCTGAAAGGGTTTTTTCCCACAGCGATGCCACTGAAGAAGCATTTTAGAGCCTTCCAGTAATCAGGTCTTTGAAAAACATTTAAAAAACCAACAAAGAAAAAAACACAATAGCTGTCATTTTGAACAGTTCCCAGAATTACTTGAATTGCATTTTAATTTTCATTTTTTTATTTTTTTTATCAGTTATGTTATTAGGGTTGTATGTTACGTCTAACATTAAATTAATGTTTATTGCATATTTCAGTTGCTGTTTAGTGTTTGTCTGAATGGCTCTGTGCACCTTTTATAACTGCGTGTGTATAAAAATGTGGCAGCTGTGTTTGCCAAAATTTTACTGTAAAAAAATATGGTAGCAGTTTAGGGGATAAACCCTAAAACATTGCTACCGTATTGTGTACAGTAAAATTATAGATTTTTATAGTCAGTCTACAGATTTTATTTAATTTATTTTTTTACAGTGTATATAGCTAGTACTTGTAGTTAATTAATATTACGTTGTACTAACAAGGGCACGTTAAAATACAGTGTAACTGAACCTTTTCTGGAATAAAAAGGTTCCATGGATGTTAAAGGTTCTTTATGAAACCATCTTTACCTATAAGAACCTGTATTTGTAGGAGTGTAGCAGATAAGCAATAGGAAGCGCCTTTGTTTATGGCTTTTGGTAAATTAAGTGCTTGCTTGGCTGTTTTTTGAGAGGTTTCATTGGGGTTGTAGGAGCTTGTCTTTACCATATTTGAAAAAATCATAATTATCCCGAGCATGTGCAGAGAACTTCTCCCTCCCTCGCCTCAGATTGGCTGTTACTCTGAGGAAAAGAGTTTGTAATCCCTGAAGGATGGAAAGTAGCTAATTAGTGGCTTGAAAGTAGTTTACCTCTGCCAGTGTGCTTTTTATACAAATTTGACGTTTTTTATGTCTAATTTTATCCCAAAATCCCAATAGAGCCTTGTGGAAAAGAAGTACACTTCAGGGGGCTTTTAAAAAAGTACTTTTTATAGAAATTAAAGTGTCAAAGGAATGTATTGTATATAATGTGTATTATCATTTAAATGTATATTCCATGCGATTAGACTTAAGAGTGCTTTTTTGACCCGCTTAAATAAGACTTTCGTAGATGTATGTCTTCATGTGTAATTTCATAGCTACTGTTGTCTTTGAAATAAATTACTGCTGAATGTGCTGCCAAGCGTTTCATGGCAAACTAAAATGTTCTACTGAAACTTGTACGTCATGTATTTAAATATATTTGCAGTTTGAAAGATATGTTAAAAGATGTTACCTTAAAATGTAAAATTCACACTCTACAGTTAAAATTATGATCAAGTAATTTGCTTTAGTATGTTGCTCAGCATTAAAAATAGCATGACAAAAGAATATTAAACATGATTTAAAATGAAAATCAAATCAAAAAATGATTTGACGTTAGTACAGAAGTATTAATGAAGGTTGTCATTAGACACAGACACATGCTTGCCTTGGCACAATAAATGAGGTCACAGCTGTGTTTATGGAGTATTTTACAACAGCTAAGAATGCATCATAAAGAAAAATAAATTAAAATGAATAAACAGCCAATCAGAGTCAAAAAGTCTCACGTGCCTTGATAGAAATACAAAAAGACTTTTGTTTGTGTGCATGATGAGAGAAAGAGATCTTGTGATGCTCTTCACTCAAGAAACCCCGGCTGCATTGAAAACAAGCTTTATCTATACTCTGGGTCACATCTGACCTCAACATTAAAGGTGTAGACTTCACAGTCAATAAAACCTGTGATATTTGAACGTATGCACTATTCGGTGTTGTAAGTAATTTAACTAAATGTAACATAAAGCACCATTTTCACTCGGCAAGAATTGTTCTGTTTTCTCTAGTTGATATTCTCATTAACTCTGAGCTGGAACAAAATATTGGAAGTCAGTCATCTTTGTGTAACAAGGCCACGTCTTTAGACTTGACTGCTTGAGCTTTGAGCTGCTGTTGGTAATCATGATAAAAATCTGCATTACAGAGTACAGAGGCTAAATGTATCTGTGAACCTTACCCTCTGCCAGGTCTTCCACATCCATTTGCCATCACGGTGTTTGAGGACAGTCTGTACTGGACCGACTGGCACACCAAGAGCATCAATAGTGCCAACAAGTTTACCGGCAAGAACCAAGAGGTCATCCGAAACAAGCTGCACTTTCCCATGGACATCCACACCCTGCACCCTCAGAGACAACCTGCAGGTCAACTAACCATAGTCCCTATTACTCAAAGTAGAGTATACAATTTTACAAACACAATTCAAATTGAACCAAATGCAACCTACAAAGCTGCAAAGCTCTGGATAAAAAGGGCAGGTTGTTGATTAATGAAGGCTTGTTTTCACACAGTTCTTCGCACATTGCCATGTTGTGACCTCAAAATACTTTTAGCATAGTGCATGATGTGTAAACCAATACATTTTGAGGTTTGCACCTTGGGTTTTCTAACATGGTAAACTTGCTTTATAGCGCACCCGGTACAGCATTGAATTTGAGATGTGGTGCATCTGGAAACTATCCAGTAATGTTTCTTGTAAGGTTTAAGAGCAGACCGTGTTATTTTCAAACACTATAAAATGCTAAACTTTATTATTATTTAATAATATTTTATTACTGCCACTGTACATGCAACAATTAAATATAACGTAATGAAACGTTGCCAGATCCACGTTTATCTGTTTGATAAATTAATAAAACTGAGCATGCTTTTAGCGCCACCCTCTGGTCATTTCACTTTGGAAGTATTGCGACAGAATTTTTGCAGCAATGTTGCCACAGTCAAGTTTTACCCACTGATCCTGGGTTGAGTCATTAATGGTGATTTTAAAAGCTTTTTTTTCCTTTTGTTATGTTTAGGTGGGAGAAACCGCTGTGGGAGCAATAATGGAGGCTGCAGTCACCTTTGTCTTCCAAGCAATAAGACCTACACCTGTATGTGTCCTACAGGCTTTAAAAAGGTGGACCACTATAACTGTGCCCAGAGTGAGTACTGCTTGTTTTAGTTATTTATCCTCCTTTCCTGCTGCAACAGTATCCCTTCACCTTAAGGGTACAGTAACTATAGCGATATAAACTTCCAGAAATTAATTGTGTCGAGGAGCTACTCACGTTCTGGGTAGCTGATAGAAAATCAAATTGCTTTTATGGAGACAACAGCTTGTTATATGCTTAAATATTTATCAATATTTAGATTTTTAAGTCATCTTAATCCTTAGGAATTATTGTCTTAATAACTATACTAAGTAACTCTGGTTTGGTAATTTGAATTTGGTAGTTTAATAAATGCAAAATGGCTCATTTAGCCAATGCAACAGATTTCTCGTTCAGCATAAATTTTATAATGCATGTTTGGAAATCACAAGCCCCTAACATTTCAGCAATATTTTTCAATATCGTTTTTAGGTGTTTGACTAATTGGGACAAAATGTATTCTGTTGGTCTTAAAGTGGTGTTTTTTTATGCACTGTAGCTCAAGAAAATTGCATTTGAGACTCAAAAGGTTTGTAAAGTAGAAAATGTGTACTTCCTTTTTTTTACGCTGTCATATACGCTCTTCACATCGTAAGACAAATTGGTATTTGATCATAATCAGTAATACGTCTGTCAATTGCAGCTGATCTCTAACTAACTTTCTTGGTTTACAAATTAAAAAATGAATAATCCAGCCACTAACTAAACAATATTATGTTATGTTCACTAATTCAAGCTAAATTTGTCATTTTTCTTTTCGTATTGAACACATTTCTGATTTTGTGATATGAAGGAACTGATAAACTTCTTAAATCTGAAGAACTGACAGGAGACCTTTGGTCTTTGATCAGGTCTTGACAAGTTCCTGCTTTTTGCCCGAAGGACGGACATCCGTCGAATCAGCTTTGACACTGAAGACAAGCTGGACGACGTCATTCCACTGGCTGATATTCGAAACGCAGTGGCCCTGGACTGGGACTCTAGTGAGCGTTATATATACTGGACTGACGTCACCACTGATTCCATCAACCGAGCAAAATGGGATGGAAGCAAACAGGAGGTTAGCAGGAATTGAACCCGAGACAAAAAGAGCAGGTTTTAAGATCAGACTGACACACAAAAAAAAAAAAAGCCGCATTTATTCGATCAAAAATACTGAACATTTTTATGTAATATGGAATTTATTCTTGTGATGCGCAGCTGAATTTTCAGCATCTTCAGTGTCACATGATCCTCAGAAATCATTCTAATATGCTGATTTGATGATGTTCAAAGCACTTATTACTGCTTGATATTTTCATAGAAACTTCCTTTGATTAATAGAAAGTTCAAAAGAACAGCATTTGTTTGAATTATATATTTTTGCAACATTGTGAACACCCGTTCTGAATAACCGTATTAATTTCTTTCTATGTTTCATACTTACCCCAAACCGTGGAATGAGCGTGTGTCAGTTTCCACACAAATATTTGTGTTTTCAACATTTAATAATAACCAAGAATGTTTCTTGAGCAGCAAATCAGCATATTAGTATGATCTCTGAAGGATCACGTGACACTGAAGACTGGAGTAAGGATGCAGAAAGTACACAGGAACAAATTGCATCTTAAAATGTGTTTAAATACAAACAATTATATTAATATTTTAATAATATTTCCCGATACTACTGTTTGTATTTTATTTGTAATGAAGTGCAGCTGTGGTGAGCATTAGAGACTTACGAGATGATTTATGTCGTATGTCTTGATAGATAAACACAAAGTATAGAATATAAAATGTTACAGAATGGAATAATTAGGGGCGAATGTATATAATACATTATTTTTAATCATCCTTTTAGTTAGTCTGTTGATCTTGATTAGGTCTTTTCATGCCACTGCTGTTGAGTGTCTAAATTATAGAAAGAATGTGAAAAACGGACCCCTTGTGAACAAACTAACAAAAGCAAATAAATCCTCCCTCATGTAGTAGGTGGCTGTATGGTACTGTCATGTAATATGACAGATGATATTCATGCTGCTTGCAGGTTGTGGTGGACACCAGTTTGGAAAGCCCTGCAGGTCTAGCTATCGATTGGCTCACACACAAACTGTACTGGACTGATGCAGGTACTGGTCTCTTATTAATTCATCTTTTAGAGCCTAGTGTCAGATCTTCGTTGTATGCCTCTTTTCATGTAATCATTTTTAATTTAAACGCACACTACAAGTCTTCTCCCTTGCCTCTTCTCACTCCCTTTTCTTCTAATTTCATTGAATCTAGATGCTATTAATGCGACTATACTCTATACATTTGCCAATGTTATTTAGAAAAGACTTGTTTTCATAACTCATTTAGGCACAGATCGGATTGAGGTTTCAAACACGGATGGAAGCATGCGCACGGTTCTGATCTGGGAGAACCTCGACCGCCCCCGGGACATTGTTGTTGACCCGATCGGAGGGTAGGTCAAATGTGGTTCAATGTGCAATGCTGATGGTTAAATATGACTTTTATGATTTATGTGTGCCTTCCTGTCTTAATGAATAACAGCGCTAACTCCAGATTTGTGAGTCTTTTTTCACACACTTTAATGGATCCTTCCCAATTAGGTTGCAATAATACTTTTTAGTTTTTTACTTTTTTTGTCATTTGTGCCAATTAAAGGTTAGATCTTTAAGGAATAGTTTTTATGCTATTAATATTATTATTAAATTGTCATCATTTACTCACCTTCATGTTGTTCCAAACCTGTAAAAGTTTCTTTCTTATGCTGAATGCAAACATTTTGAAGATGCAAGCAGTTGTTAGTCCCCATTGATTTCTGTAGGGACAGATATACCGTAGTCAATACGGAACATCAAATGTTTGATTAGCAGCATTGTTCAAAATATCTTTTTATTTTCAGCATACAATAGAACCTCATTTAGGATGAGGATGATGGAATTTTTATTTTCAGTTGTAATTTTTGAGATGAACTATTCCTTTTGAGACTTAGCCCTTTTTCCACAGGTGCCAATATATATGGTGGATGCTTTATAGGCTATTTGGCAGTATTAAACGTAGCGTAGTAGCTGTTAAGGTTCACACAATATAAAGAAATGATACTTAAACGCTTTTTTTTGCCTCACAATAGATTCATGTACTGGACAGACTGGGGTGCCAATCCTAAAATTGAGCGCGCTGGGATGGACGCGTCCAACCGTACTGTTATCATCTCAACAAACCTGACCTGGCCTAATGGATTGGCTATAGACTACAGCACTGAGCGGCTGTACTGGGCCGATGCTAGCATTAAGACTATTGAGTATGGCAACTTCGATGGGTCCGGCAGACAGGTAGACACTAGTTCTTCAGTTAAAAGGATTTGCAGTTTATTCTTCAGCAGGTTAAACTTTTATTCATTCTTCTCCATTGAAGGTGTTGATTGGGAGTCAGTTGCCTCATCCGTTTGGGTTGACGCTTCATGAAGACCGAATTTATTGGACAGACTGGCAATCCAAGAGCATCCAAAGCGCAGACAAGCTCACTGGTTTGGACCGAAGAACGCTGGCAGAAAACCTTGAAAACCTCATGGACATTCACATGTTTCACCATCACAGAAATACAGGTAAAATATCCCGATTGTGTATTCACGAGTTCGCTCTTTCTCATTAATAAATAGTTTGATAGAATCAAAGAGAAGCAGGTTTGGCGTGCCAAATCCGGGACGCGAACCCTGGTTCGAGGACAAGGGTTCAGCGCCCGGCTCTGCCTCCGACTGCCGCCTGGACGAGGAAGATTTGCTAGCGGAGGAGTAGGGGATGGGGAGGGATTGCAAAAAGAGCGAGATGCTGAAGGGTAGGAGACGGGTTTATTTATAGTAGGTGAGGAGGCTGTGATTGGATGGGAGTGGCAGGAGATGATTAGGAAATTGGGAACAGCTGCGATTAATCCGAATTACCGCTCCTCCCGAAACTTTGTTATGATCAAAACATGCACTTAATGATACAGGTACCAAATATACAATATACAGCACAGTCCACATCCTGGGTGCTTTATAATGAGTTCACATGAAAGCAGCAACAGTAGATAAATAAATAAAATAAAAGGAGACTCTTTGGTGACACGCTATTTCTTAACACACTTAAGTACACCTTGTAAATAGCACATTGTATGGTCAAATGAAAGGTTTTACTTTAAAGTGCTTTTTAAATGATTGTTTTAATCCTCTTTAAAGTGCACATTCTTATGTGTTGACTGACTGACATACTAAAGCACATGTAAGGTACTTAATTATAATTTTAACTTAAGTGTGTTATTCTATATCTAAAGTACATACAATTCAATTGCAACTTTTTATAGTACATACATTTTAATTGCAAATACATTTTACCAAAGGTTCTTCATGGATCCATTGATGCCAATGCAGGGCCTTTATATTTAAGAGTGTAAATATGTGTACTCAGCAGATCAGATGCCCTAAAAGTGTGCAATAAATATGTATGAAATCATTTGAACTTATAATACATTTGTAAGTTAACAGTTAGAAGCCCTGTTCTTCTTCTGCTGACGGCTGAAATTCACACGCATACCCAGCAGATATGAGTTAAAGAGGAATGTGGGTCTCTGTCGTATCGGATGTCTTGGGTTTTCAGACGGAGGATTAAGGCCAGTGGTAACTGATCTTCAGTCTGGAAGTCTCACTGGTGTATAATGATCCACCGAGACACCCAGAGGCCTGTTATCTGTTACATCTGATTGAACGGCCATTTCTTTCTCTCACCTGTCTCCACTCTTTCTGCTTTCTGTCTAAAGTCCAGACGCCTTGTTCGGTGAATAATGGCGGCTGCAGTCACCTTTGCCTCCTGGCTCCTGCTCCCAAAGCCTCAAGCTGTGCGTGTCCCACTGGTATCAACCTACAGGCGGACGGCAAGACTTGCACTCACGGTAATGCCGATAAGTCCAGGCTACTCTACCCATCTCGAATATCTAAGAAACCGGCAATAACTTCTCATTCAGTAGCCGTAACTTCACAATTGACTTGAAATGTAATGAAATGGCCGCAGGTGTTCTTCGCTCTTGGGATTCCAGGTGACAGTTCAGTCTGTGGCTTTTGTTGCAAGCGCAATCTTTGAAATTCGAGGCTCATTTTGAGTCGCCTTAGGGGTTTAGGGGTCGCCGTTATGATGATGTGTTAGTGGCGATGATGTCATGGGGCATTTCTGAAGTCGAGAAAGCATTCGATTTGTTTTCCCGTACAATTCAGTCTCTTTTTGCAAGCTTAATTACTCGGGGTTGTCTCTTAGGGGATATTTAGTCTTGGCCACTTAATGCATTTTGATTGTGTGAATAGCTATCTCATTGCAAAGGCCATTTCCTGTAGCTCCGCCCACCAAAATGACAAAAGAAAGCGTGAGGTTAACTGGGACAGTGGCGTGGAGAGTAAAAGTGCTAGTGTTCGGTAATATGATATAATATGAAATAATGCATAGCATTGTTATCAGGGTACTAGTGTTGTCACGGTACCAAAATTCCAGTATTCGGTACCAATACCAGTGAAAATCCACGGTTCTCTGTACCAATTTCAGTACACAAAAACACTTTTATATAAGAGGACTTTTATTTAATCAAACAGTGCAAAATATATTTCATAGCCTAGAACTGCTTTTCTGATGGACCGATTTTAAAGATACAAACATTAACCATACATTTGTTCTCTAACTCACATATTTTGGCTACACAGTTTATTTAAAAGCCTCTAGTGTGAAAATGGTACACTATTATTTCCTGTTTTAAAGCTATAGGAGCATTAAATAGTTAATAAAGAAACTTTATTCTGATAATGTGCAATAACTTTATGTATTTTCTAAAACTAAGCGGGAATTTCAAGTTGAATTCAGCGCCAGAGCATGCAAAGCGGTTACTGCTGCAGAATATTCTGACGTATCAAAACATATTGGATTACTTCAGAAAACCTAATACTGTAACATTTACTATTTTTTAGTACCGTCTTGGTACCGAAGTACCGGGTCTTTTGCCAACACTACATGATAGTTTAAAGTTCTGTGAATAATTCTGTATACATTATTATGAATTGTTTTGACTTTTTTCATCAACAGATTTAAATGTTACAATGGGTATCATTACATTGATACCTGTGCACTCTGTGACCTAAACAGGCCACAGATCAAATAAACAATAAAAAAAAAATCTAAAGCGATTTTTAATTCAAGAAGGGCTTTTCAGAAGAGCTTTTTAACTCAATTTCGACTTTGTATTTCAGAATTTTGACTCACAATTAGGACTTTTCTTCTCATAATCTTGACCTAATTTTTAAACATTTTGGCAGGTGTTTCAGTTAAAAAAATTCAAATTTCAAAATGATAACATTAACTCGTTACATAAAGTTGAAATTGAGATACTAATTGTGTCATATTTAAATGTGAATTAATGTGAGTTAAAATTGTGACTTTTAAAGTCGAAACTAACATACTAAGTGGAAGTTGTAACACTAACTTATAATTTTGAGATTAAAAGATAAATATTGCTATAGTATTTTTTGCCTTATTTCATAATTTTGACATTGTATGCCAGAACATATTTTGGTACTTTTTGTTAAAATGTTAGCTTCTCTTAATTATGACTTTTAAAGACATAATTAGGGCTTAGCAAAACATGCTTTTCTCTTGCGTGGTAAAAATAGACTTCCATGTTAAAGCTGAAATTGGATGTGATTGGACACACTAGTACACCGCCTGCAACGTGCGTAGCTTATATTGTTACCATGCTCAAAACGAACTGATTTTCACTTAGTGCAGCCTCCGCTTGTAAAAAAGTCTCTTCACTGAGTTAGTTTGCACAGAGAAAGGTTTCAGTGTTTGGGTTTGTATGGAGAGAGGGAACCCAAGCCGTATGAAGAGTGTTTGGAGCTGTGGTTTGTGGAGGAGAGTTGGGCGGAAGGAACATTGTGCTCGTTCAGGTTAATGCCCAAATCTGATGTAGCGTGTGAATCATACATCTGTATGGTGAGGTAGTCTGAAGCTTGCATATACCATCTGAACAGCCAGATGTGTTTATACTTGACCAAGTCATGTCTGAAATGCATGTCAAAGCATTTCCTAAAGAGGTTTGAGTGGTAAGGGTGCAGTCTTTCTAGAATGCATCTTGGAAAGCCTTTTACTTTGTCTTTTCTTGAGTGGATAGCTGTCCACGGAGTGAAAATGCATGAAGTGTACTAGTATATTATGTAGTATACTAGTATGATTAGTGAAATTGTCTAGGAATGCATGATATTGGATTGTTGCTGAAATCCGATATGCCGATATTTTTCAACTTACTTTGGCCGATTACGATGCCAATTTATTTGTCTCTCCTTAAAACCAAATATTTTTAATATTGGTTAATTCTCAAGAATGAAATAAACAATAATTAAGTTATAATTATTTTCAACGCTATCAATGTACGGTCATTCTAAAATATATCAACTATATGTGAATAGTCTATATCAGGGGTGTCAAACTCAATTCCTGAGTTCCTGTTCCAACCCTGCTCCAAAACACATACTGTGCAGTTTTCAATTAAGCCTGAAGGACTTGATTAGTTGGATCAGGTGTGATTAATTACTGTTGCATCTAAACTGTGCAGGGCTCCAGTCCTCCAGGAAGTGAGGTTGACACCCCTGTTATATATCATAAAGTATTATTTTAAGATTTAACCTTTGTAGATGGTCTAAGGCTAAAGAGTTCTAAAAAGAAAACCTTTTAGAGTTTGTAATTCATAAAAAAAAACCCAACACATTAATGAATAAATCTGTATATAATTTATTTGCAATTGTCATCTCATGCCGATGCCGATATTTACATTTCATGCTATTATCGGTCTGATAATATTGTGCATCCCTAAAATCCCTTTAGAAATCCTTCATTACTCTTTCTCACAGCGATGAACAGCTTCCTGATCTTTGCCCGGCGGACGGACATCAGAATGATTTCTTTGGACATCCCATACTTCGCTGATGTGGTTCTGCCAGTCAGTACGTCTATGAAGAACACCATTGCCATCGGAGTGGATGCTGTAGAAGGTGTGAGGAAATTCTCAATGTATGGACACTTTTACTTCTAATGTTTATTTAGGGAACATCATTGTGGATATTTTACTTCTCCTGCAGGTAAAGTGTACTGGTCCGACAGTACATTAAAGAAAATCAGCAGATCCAATATCAACGGTACAGAATACGAGGACATTATTTCAACTGGTAAGGAGTCTACCGTTAACCTCGAAACTGTTTACAGTAAGCTTCTTCCTTTTATCCTCCACTCATTTGAAATGTTTCCTCCACTCTTTCAGGTCTGATGACCACAGATGGTCTGGCAGTGGATGCAGTGGGCAGAAAAATCTACTGGACGGACACAGGGACGAACCGCATTGAGGTGGCTAATCTCAACGGCTCCATGAGAAAAGTGCTTGTGTGGCAGAACCTGGACAGCCCTCGAGCCATCGCCCTGTTTCATGAGATGGGGTAAAACGTTTGCCCTTTTCACTCTGTCATCGCAAGCTAGGATTTGGCTGTGTATCATTCACCATATACCCATGAGAAAAACGTCCATTAACTTTTATTAAAAGAATATACTTAAGTATGAACTGACTGTAATGTTTAATTACATGTTAATCCTAATTAAATAATGTATTTAAGTTTAAATATATATTAAATACATTTAGCTGAACACCAGAGTGCTTTTGACCCACTTAAGAAGGACTTAAGCAAATTTTACATTTAATTGCGAAATGACTTTTATTGTTTTTTTTAAGTGCTGCTTAATATACTGACAACCATTTATGGTAAACTAAATGTACTTATGTGTCATGTATTTCAGTTTTTCAAATTATTACACATTTTTGCAATTTTACTTTTAATTGTAATAAATTACAAACGCACTACAGTTAAAATCAAGCACTTTGCATGTGCTTTTTTAGTATGTAGTATGCCCCAAAAGAAGTGTACTTTTAAAGCATGAGAAAATGTACTTTTAAAACTTTGATTGTCCTATTATATAGTGCACTTTTTTTTAAAAGTGTGTTTAGAAATAGTGATGAAAGTGCCGTTTTATTTCATTAACATGGCAACACTTTATTTTAGGGTCTCTTAACTAGTTGTTTATTAACATGCATATAACTAGTATGTTTTTTTTAAGCATATAATAATGCATTATTCTACCTGGTTTTATTCTACATCCCTAATCCTACCCAATACCTAACTTAAAAACTACATTAGTTGAAAGAAATGTCATATTTATAGTGAATGTGTTTCCTATTCTAAAGTGTTGTCAAACTTTAGAATTACATATAATTGTCTCCCATGCATGTGATGGTTAATAATCTAAAAATCTGTCTTCAGATACATGTACTGGACGGACTGGGGTGAGCATGCCAAGCTGGAGCGCTCTAATATGGATGGTTCAGATCGCGTAGTTCTGATAAATAACAATTTGGGCTGGCCTAATGGACTGGCCGTGGACAAAGCTGGAGCACAGCTGCTGTGGGCGGATGCACACACTGAGGTTAGTGTGACCTGAAGGGTGTTTGAAGGCTGGGATACACTACTCAACTTTTGGGCGAAACGACACTCACTGACCAGTATCTGCAGAATGGCTCTGATTTCTGTAACTAGAGTTGACCGATTTCTTAAAATTGCTTTGTGTATTATTTGCACAGACTCTGATTCCATCCAGTCATTCATATTTTAATTGCAGTTAATTCCAGAAAAAAATTATTTATGATATTTATTGATAAAAATGATATTTATTTTTTTAAATGAACTCACAGCACTAATTTTAACCCTTTAAAGCCTGACTTATGAAAAAATACTCCAAACAAGTATATATATATATATATATATATATTTTTTTTTTTATGAAACGCTTTCTTGAACCTTTAGACAAAATATAAAAATGTGCATATTCCTATATTGTGTTTGAATGAATATGACAAGATCATATGCTATAAAAGATAAATGTTTTTTCATTGTCTGCAATTGGGTTATTTTGATTAGGTTAAAAAATAACTTAAAAATACATCAAAACATAATAAAAACATGATAACGGAATACATTTCTTTCTTTCTTTTTTGTCAATTTCTTATCATTTTAGCAAATAAACTCTTTATATCATATTTTATACATCTGGGTTTTATGGCTAATATAGTATTCTGGGAATATGGAGGAAAGACACCTCAATTTGACTCAAACGGAGTATAAAATATGCAATTTTGTGCAGATGCTGATTATAAAACATGATGAAATTCTGATAGAGATCGTTATAACAGTATAATTGACTGGATGGATGGATAGATAGATGATGGTTGGATGGATGGATAGATAGTCTTTTTTTAGGGATGAAAGTCATGTAGATTAATCCAGCTTCGGGTGTAACACCTAATTTAGGCTTCTCACTGAGGAAGAAGAAAACGTATATAAATGCTTGCTGGTTGAATGAAATAAAATAATCTGTTTTTTCCGTTAGCGGATAGAAGCATCAGATCTTAATGGATCAAACCGGAAGACCCTGGTGTCTCCGGTCCAGCACCCGTACGGTCTCACTCTGCTGGGGACACACATGTACTGGACGGACTGGCAGAGCCGCAGCATTCACCGAGCAGACAAAGACACTGGAGCAAACACCATCACCGTCCGCTCCAACCTACCCGGCCTCATGGACATCCAGGCTGTTAACCGGGCAACACCTTTGGGTAGGTCATAAAGTTCATATGTTTATAGCTAAATAGTGCATTGATGTTTCATGTTTAAGAAGAACAATAGATTATGTTCCGAAAAAAAATAACGTTCCTGTTTTTAGACCAGAATTTGTTTTTGTAACCAGCGTTGTTAGTGTACACCTAAACTACTACTAAAGCTCAAATCCATTTAAATATAACTATTGAATGAAAACTTCAAATCTGAGAATTAGAAATGTTGCTAATGAACAAAAATATGAAATTAATTTATTTCAACTAAATCATTTTAGTTGAAAAATCATTTCAAATCACTAAATAATTTTACGTTACTAAAGTTCTAAAATGACTAAAACTAAAATAAAAATGAATTAAATCTAAATAGAAATAATAAAGGCTAGTAAAAATGACCAAAGCACAAAAAAATTACTGAAACAAAAACTAAAATAAAAACTAATGTAAAATGTGTATAGATAATGGAAGATTGTTTCAGCCACAGGACATAAAATTTAATTTTCCAGAGATATAAACTTAGAATGGCAAGATATTTACTTCCAATTGTGAGAAATGAGCTCAAATATAAACTCAGAATTCAGACTTTATCTTCAGTCACAATCGCCTGTTCTCCTTTTCAGTTTCTGTCACAGAATAAACACTTCTCGCAATTGCTGAATAAGGATTAGACCTTAAATCTTAATACCTTATATCTCAATTCTAGTTCCTATTCTCACAGTTCTGAGAAAAAAGTCTCAGTTTTAAGATACAAACTCATTTTTTGTATTGACAATCCTCAATTGCAAGAACATCCTGTGACAGAAACAAGCTTTCATAACAAATGCAATAGTCTATAAATATGAAACTTCACAGTTGTGCAGTACAATCACTTTTGTTACAGAATGTGTCTTAATGTCAGGTAACCACTCAGTCTCCATGAACTTTTTTCTTAAAGTACTTAAATAGTATATAATTGGTGAATAATTGTATGAATTCAAAGGCTTAGCAGAGCTTGGCATACAGTAATACAAAAATGATGTAACTTTCTGGCATAATTGTCTTTCCTCTCCCTGCAGGCTTCAATAAATGTGGCAGGAGAAACGGTGGCTGCTCTCACCTGTGTCTGCCTCGGCATAATGTGACGTCTTGTGCGTGTCCCACCGGTATTCTGCTGAAAAGTGATGGGAGATCATGTGACAATTTGCCTGAAACATACCTGCTCTTTTCAAATCGTGTCAGTGTTCGAAGAATCTCTCTAGACACTAATGACCACACAGACGTGTACGTGCCTGTGCCCGAATTGCATAATGTGATTTCTTTGGACTATGACAGCGTGGAGAGGAAACTCTACTATACGGATGTGTCACTGGATGTGATAAGGTATGCGTCTAATAAAAAAAATTACTATTAATTATAATGAATGTACACTTGCACTTTTAAAAGAGTACTTAAAAAATAAAAACAGTTGTACTTGCATACAGTATATAATGAATTAAATTAAAAGCATGACTTAAGTACACTTTTAAAAGTACATTTTAAATGATATGTTTTGATATGTTGCTTTTCAACTGCATTAGTGGCATGTTATCATTTATCCTTGGATTTCTGGAAATATTTAGCGGATTATCTTTTTTTCTTTAACAAATTCTTATCTTATCAAATAAAAATTAAGTTTTAATATATTTTCAGTAAGAAATTGACTAAATATTTTTATGGAACATGATCTTTACTTACTATCCTAATGATTTTGGGTAAGTATTTTGACCCAAACAATGTATTTTTGGCTATTGCTGCAAATATACCCCAGCGACTTAAGACTGGTTTTGTGGTCCAGGGTCACATATGTATAATATATATTTAGTTGTTTTTTATTAAATATTTAATTATTTTCAGGCGGGTGAACTTAGATGGCAGCAATATGGAAACTGTGATCAGTCAGGGTCTGAAGACGACTGACGGTCTTGCTGTGGACTGGGTGGCCCGTAACATGTACTGGACAGACACCGGCCGTAACACCATTGAAGTGGCTCACTTAGACGGTACATCCCGGAAAGTTCTGGTGAATAACAGTCTGGACGAACCGAGAGCCATCGCTGTGTTTCCTAGCAAGGGGTGAGAACAGCACACTTATTCTAGTTCATTGCTGTTTTATTGCTTTATAATATAACAATGTTTTTTACAGCTTCATGTTTTAAAATTTTTGATTTTTTGATTGCAAAGACAAAACCCATGAGGTTGCTTCTGGATTAAAACCGTCAAAAGTTCACCTAGTTGTCGATTATCTTGCTTATACCATGATCACTTGCTATCATGCACAAACTAAAACTGTATTGGACAGATAAAAATAATGTTTAATTTGTAATCGTTATATGGGTAGCTGAATATTCTGAATTCTGAAGTCAGAAAAAGCAACACTGTAAGATTGCATTCATTTGAATGAATGAGAGCATGAGAGAGAAGGGAAATTGTTATATAGTTATTTTATTATTACTAATGAATTAATTTCATAATTTTTTTTTCCTTTGGCAAGGTTCTTGTTCTGGACAGATTGGGGTCACATTGCAAAGATTGAGCGTGCTTACCTGGATGGCACAGACAGAAAAGTCCTCATCAACACAGATCTGGGATGGCCAAACGGCTTGACATTGGACTATGACACCCGCAGGTAAAAGAGGAAAATTCATTACAAAGGGTGGAGGGTTATGATAATGGTATTGTAGAAAGCTGTATAAAACTTCAAAATACTTGATAATGGTATTGTAGAAAGCATGTGCAAAATAGACCTTCATCCCATTTTAACCAAATTGTGATGCACCGCTAGGCCACAAACACTGCAGACTGATGGTTGTCACTGTTGATTACATAAAGCTGTAACATCTGTATTAAATTACCACATATAATCTCCAGATATGCTAAAACATACAGTTTTTAAGATTGAAAGCTATAGCTTACATACTGTATTCAAGTCGCTGTTAATCCTCTTCGTGGTTTTCACGTTAGCCACAAGTAACTGTAGTGTAGTAACAGTGACTAATAAAAGAGATGGCAAGATCCATAAAACTGGAAAGTCTTATTAGAATTGTCATAACATAAGCTCAGCTCTTCAAAAGGCTCAACAAACGAAAAGCCCAAATAAAGAGACCTGCAGCAGCCAAAATAAGCTCTGTTGATTGCAATCACTATTGTTACGTGCTTGATGTAAAACAGGGATGATCTTGTTAGTAATTTTAGCAATTTTTGGAGGATATGCACACCAGTTTTTTTTTTCCATGTTTTAACGGGGGATTCACTACCACATTCAAACACTGTTAGCACTATGTTGCAGTGTGTATGTAGCTTAGATGTAACATACACACTACTGCAGCTTTCGACAATAATTTTCATTTGAAATTTTTATGTCTTTTCCTTTCTTTCTTCAGTTGTATACCTATATAGTTATACTTTGTTGTCAGTGCCATTTTACCACTAACAACTGGCTTTGACTGCTCAGGTACTTTCCATGAAGAAAGCATAGTGTCCCATCTCTGGGGTAAATTAGGGGAAACAATATTTGGTTTCAAAGTAGCTAGTGACAACTGTGTAAAAATAACAGACAGATGAGACAGACAGACAGATGGGATAAATAAGACAGACAGACGAGATATACAGACAGACAGGACAGATCAGACAGACAGACGAACGAGACACATCAGTCAGATGAGACAGACAGACAGACGGACGAGACGGACAAGACAGACAGACGGACAAGACAGATGGACAGACAGACGGACGAGACACATCAGTCAGATGAGACAGACAGGCGGACGAGACGGACAGACGGACGAGACGGACAAGACGGACGAGACACATCAGTCAGATGAGACAGACAGGCGGACGAGACAGACGGACGAGACGGACGGACGGATAAGACAGACAGACGGACAAGACAGACGGACGAGACGGACAGACAGACGGACGAGACAGACGAGACACATCAGTCAGACAAGACGGACAGGTGGACGAGACACAGATGGACAAGACAGACAGACGGACGGACGAGACACAGATGGACAAGACAGACGGGATATATTAGACAGACAGACGGACGAGACACATCAGACAGACAGGTGGACAGGCGGACGAGACACATCAGTCAGGCGAGACAGACAGACAGACAGGTGGACGAGACGGACTGACAGATGGATGAGACAGTCAGACAGACAGACAGGTGGATAAGACAGACGAGACAGACAAGAATCTAAAAATGGCTTCTTTTAAGCATTTCTGACTCCATTTTGTACCATAATCATGGAAAGTACCTTCAAACGTTTGGGAGAACACATAACCAAAACTTCACGTGATTTCATGTGTAGGATCTTTTGGGTGGATGCACACTTGGACCGCATAGAAAGTTCAGACTTGAATGGCAAACTGCGTCAAATTCTCATCAGCCCTGTATCACACCCGTTTGCCCTCACGCAGGTACCTTTCCATATCTGATCCTCACCCTCACTTAATCTGTCACTCACCTGCACCTTCATCACCCTCTGCTCCACTGACCCGTCCTCTTTCACTTATGTCTCTGCGTTTATCACCTGAGCATGTTGTTCTCTTCCTTTGCATCTTTCCATTTTCTGACCCTCCTTTTTCTTCCCATCTTTCCTTCCCTCCCCCTTTTTTTACCCCCTTTCTTTGTCCCCAGTTGAAACCGGTATACTCTCCTTTAACTCCTTTTTCCCGAATCTCACAGCAAGACCGCTGGATTTACTGGACAGACTGGCAGACCAAGTCTATTCAGCGGGTAGATAAGCATACAGGTCGTAGTAAGGAAACTGTGCTGGCTAATGTAGAGGGCCTCATGGACATCATAGTGGTGTCGCCACAAAGACAGACTGGTAAGAGAGTCTACAAGTGTACTTTATTTTTACTCTAATGCAAGACACTACAGGTAAATTAGTAAACGAATAACTAATAGATGTTACTGTACTTCTCTGTTTAACTGCAATGAATTAAAAATATTGTTTTGTGTCGGATGTTTTATGAAATGTTTGAATATGTGATTAGTATATTATATGATTAAATATGCAGTAATTTTTTAGAATTTGGAAATATTTTTGTTGAGACATTAATAAACAAAGGGATTTTTGTGTATATATAAATATATATATATATTACTCCATAAGTTATCCAGAAATTAACAAGTTTAATATATAAATAAATAATATAATTAGTGCTGTCAAATGCTTAATCCAACATCCAATATAAATGTTTGTTTACATAATATTTGTGCGTGATTTTTGTGTGTATGTATATATATATATATACACACACACACATACTGTGTATATATACATTTTATATTAAATATATGTATTTAGAAGTTATATGAATATAGACATGTAAATACATACTGTATGTGAATATATACATGGTAAATATATAATAAACATACACAGGGCACACATACATATTATGCAAACAAAAACTTTTATTTTGGATACGATAAATCATTTGACAGCACATAATATGATATAATATAATACACTGCACATTTTGTTTGTTTTCTTGTTAAAACAGTCTCACAACAAATTCATTAGCTTATTTGAAATGAAGCCCTGCAATGCGTTCATTTCAGAAGGAAGATGACTCCTCTATGAAACATGTGCTTATGTGCAAAAGCATATTGTTCACACGTTTTATAATGTGTGATGTGTTTTCAGTGAAACTGATATACAAACATTGAGCATGTGTGATGAAGAAATGTTACCACTGACACTGAAACGAATGCATCTCTTAGATTAACTTACTGTCTTTCTAGGAACAAATCATTGCGGTGTGAATAACGGGGGCTGCACACACTTGTGTCTTGCACGGGGGAACAGTTTTGTGTGCGCTTGTCCAGATGAGCCTGACAGCAGACCTTGCTCTACAAGTGAGTTTAACATGTGTTGAATTAATTCAACTTTAATTTTATTTAATTAATTCAATAATTGTTTTCAAGAAGTTAAACAAATGAATATATTTAGTTTACATCTACCACTTTACCATCAGTGGACTGTAGTATGATTTCTGTATGTTTAGTGTATTTAATAATATATTTATTGATTTTATTTTATTTTTTTATTATTATTTTTTAAGATCCTTTTGTAATTTTAGTTTTTTTTGCATAAGCTTAAAATTATTTTATTCTCATGTTTTTGTATCAGATTTATTTCAGACTCACAATTCAGTTGAATAGTTTTAGTTTTATGAAGCTATTACAATCATTTCCATAACCCAAAAAGCCAATATTCCGTTTTCTAGAAATCTGAATAAGCACACACTTTAGATTTTATGTAAACACCCTCATTAAGAATATCCATTGCATATATTTATCCATATTTGCATGTCTTGAACGTCATTCATTTTTATCATTTTTACATTTTTAGTATTCAGATTTTACATTTTATTTAATGAGAGCAACACTGATTATCTTCTTCTGTTTTCTAGAACTTTTAATAAGAATATGCCTCTATGAATTAGAATTTTTGCTTATGTAAACACCCCCGTTATCCATTGCAAGTGAATATTTATGTATTTCTACATGCCTTTATTAATTAATTTCAGGTTTAGTCATTTAAGTACTTAACTTCAGTTCTTTATACAGGTTTTTTAATGCAATGTTTACATTTCATTTCATTTCCTACACTTTATTTAATGAGTGCAACTGTGAAACTGTAATAGTATGCCCACAATAATTCGAATTTTGGCTTTTTTCTACTGCAAGTGAATTAAATTGCATGTCTTTATTACTAATTGCAAAATGTAAAAAAAAATGGCATACTGTAAATAGTCTGTAATATTCGAATTCTGTCTCTGGACTAGTCTCCGGTTACATTCCGACGGCACCTGAGAAGGACTCCAAAGGTACTCAAGTGCCCAAAAAACACCCCACAGAGAAACCGCATCAGGGTCTGTCAGGGGACAAGTAAGTCAACTACAGCTATCTAATCCAAAAAAAGAGGTTTCCTCTAAGAATTAAGTGAAATATTGTCAGTAAAATCCAATTATTTTCTCCTCACAGTTGTACAGATCCAGAAGACTGCTTTAAGAACGGTGTGGTGTCTGCACCTCGTGGTAAATAATTACAACTCTGATTTAAATGATTGTATGAGAATAAATCAAGCATAAATTGACCCACTTCTCTTTATGAAGATGAGAGCCCTCATATCAGCTACGTGATTGGCGGAGCTCTGTCAATATTGGCCATTTTGATACTCATCGCTGCATTCATTATTTACAGGTACGAGCGTTTTATGAATGCATTACTTTTCTCAGCTGCTCAAGATGAATATTTGATTACGCTGTTATTGTTTGCTTTCAAGGCACAAAAAATTCAAGTTCGCAGATCCAGGAGTGAGCAACTTGACATACAGCAACCCTTCATACAGGACATCAACACAGGAGGTTAAAATAGAGACTGCGCAGAAACCTGCCATAAACAACCAGCTGCGATATAAAAAAGAGGTACTGCTTATCGTCCTTGCCTTTGAATCATTCAGACGTGCTGTCGATAGCCACAACTGATAGAATTGTTCTCATCAAGATAAATTGGCTTTATATTATTTTTTTTTTTCCCATGTTCTCCATGACAGCTCAATCATCCTTACAACTCCCTTTCTCCTTTCATCTTTTGACATCCCCCTTTTATTTTCACCAGAATGGCAGACAAGGTAGTTCAACAAATTGGGAAAATATTGCTTCCCATATTTAAAGTCAGCCGTGTGATTGTGACCAACTGCTTGATCTCAAATCCAGCATCATCTTCTTCTTGCATGCAATCAGATTTTTGCATTAGTGTGCAAAAAAGATTGTTGTTCCACTTTGTTAAAATGATAATGCAGTGTTAAAGGCTATATTGCATTCTGTCTGAGTGTGCATGAATTGTCTTTGAAGTGCAGTGGTTGTGTTTTTTGAGCTTCTTAAAAGTCCTGTACTGTTTTAAAATCAGTGCATCGCATTATAGAAGTAAAATTGGTTGCGAGTGCAATTTCATGTTCATTTGATTCTAATTCTATACATTAGAGTACAATATGTATACTCTGTACTGTATACATAGCTACTAACATTAGTGTAAAAGAAGTGTACTTAATTGTATTGAATAGAATGCGCATGTGAACTTTTGTATCATTTGAACTGCATTGTTCCGTATTAAATTTAAAGTTAATTTATACTAAATTGCAGCTTCATCATACCAATGTGCAATAGAAATGACATTGGAGTATGTTCTTGTTTACCATAAATGTTTGCTTTAAACCTTATAACAGTAGAAGTACTCCAAGAGGTGGATGAGTTTGTCAGATTATGGAGAAATGGAGCATTGCATCACTTGCATTGCTTGCAGTGAATGGGTGCCGTCAGAATGAGGCCAAACAGCTGATGATAAAATCACAATAATCCACACCACACCACTCCAGTCCATCAGTTAACATCTTGAGAAGTGAAAAGCTGTGTGTTTGTAAGAAACAAATCCATTATTAAACATTGCTTCCAGGCTAAAATATCAGTCCATAATAATGCTTACTCCTGTTGTCCTCTATTTTAGCCAAACGCAATAAAAAAATAAAAATGTCTTTATAGATTTTTCTCTTATAAACATGCAACACGCTTCTTAAGACATTAATCGATGGACTGGAGTGGCATGTTAGGTATTGAGATTGTGACGGCACCCATTCACTGGAGTGATGCAATGCTACATTTCTCCAAATCTCATTTTGGATGAGCTGAGGGTGAACACATTTTTATTTTTGGGTGAACTAGTAAGTACTAAGTCTGGGTCAAAAGCACTATATAGTTCAATTCAATATAAGTATATAAAGACTTATAGTATATTCAGACTGTGGTGTTTGTGGTGTCTGAATAATTCTGCATGTCTGCCACCTTTAATCTGTCTTCACATGCTGTGTGTAGGTCCAGGGCGTTTGTGATGGAGGCTACACTAAAGAGAAGATCCGCATTGTGGAAGGCGTGTGTCTGCTCTCAGGAGAGGATCTTTACTGGGAGGACTTGAGACAGTTGAAGGTGTGCCGAGGAGCTGGGCTTCACGCCTGCATGCGTACAGACACCGTCTCGCTGCAGGCCAGCTCCGCCTCTCTGAACGACGGAGAGACCGAGCAGCTGCTGCAGGGCGACCAATCAGAGTGCTCGAGTCTCAGCACCGCCCACGCCGTGACGGCTCAGCATCACAGCGCACATCCCGACACCGGCTGGGTCCCCAACCGCAAAGCCTCGACTGAGAGCGAAGTGTGAAACTGTACTAACAAACACAGTCAACATGGGAGGGGGGGGGGGCGGAAACTTCTGACCAGGGAAAGGCTTGAATACACTCTGTTAGTAGAAGTCCAACTGGTAGGTGCGGTCACACAGACCAGATTCATGTGTATATAATAGTGCTGCCAAACGATAAATCATTTATTATAATGTTTTTATAATAAAATAATAATAATATATGTGTGTGTTTACTGTTTATTTATTATGCATATGTAAATACAAACACATGCATGTGGATATTTAAGAAAAATGCAAAAACAAAAAAATCTAGGGTTTTTTTTTTCCAATTATTTTTCAATTAATTTTCAGTTCGGTTAAAAAAATAGAAAAACTGCAGCTAGCTAACAACAATTATGTAAATTGTAAACAACAACATTGTAAATATTTTCAAAATATATACTGTATGTGTGTGTGTTTATATGTGAAGTGTTCATTTGCAAAAACAGATTATTCATGCAGTTTGATTAGGTTAGAAAATAGCGAACAAAATATAAGAACATGATTTTTGATATCTGTTTTTCCAGATAAACTCGCCAAATACATCATAAATACACACGTGTGTTATGTAGACAAAAACATTTATTTTGAATGCGATTAATCACGTTTAGTCGTTTGACAGCACTAATATATGCATATATATACTTAAGCAACTGACACAGAGGAAAGCTAATGCATACACACACCAACAGCCAAATTAACTGTAAATAGATTTGAGACAGACCTCATACTTGAACGTTTCCATTGCATTACTCCAAACGTCAATAATACACGTATAAAAGCGGTACGGTGACACAGACCCTCCATCATCTCGCTCGCTTCATCCGGATCGCCTCTCCTCTCGGACTACGCAGAGACCTCGCGAGCAGGAAAAAGAAAGAGTCTGACAGATATTTTGAGAGAAACTCTTCGAAGTAAAGTGCTTTTTGTTTCCAGTCCTCATCTTGCCACGGTGAAATGTATTTATGAACTTTCTGGATTGGGTTTTTAATGTTAGTTTTAGTTTTAAAAGCATCAGGACTGTTGAAAGACTCGTTCACACACGTTTGTGATGGTGCCAAAGGACAGAATTCACACACTCATGAAGAATCTGCTTTTCAGTTACACTGAATATTTCTAATCAACAACAGTCCATTTTAAAGAGTATTATAGTTATTTTGTCAAGGATGAAGCCAGTATATATATATATATATATATATACATATACATATACATATAGGTACACTGGGTGTCAAAGGTTTGGAATAATTCTTCTTTTTTTTGTGTCCAAGGTCATTTCTGCTTTCCAATGCTGATTTATATTATTATTATAATATTGTGACACATTACATTACATTTTAAAGTACTGCTTGTTATATATTGGAAAATGCAATTTATTCCTGTGATCAAAACTGAATTGTATGCATTATTACTCTAGTCTTCAGCATCACATGATCCTTCAGAAACCATTCTAATGTTCTCAAGAAAAGCTGTCTGAGGTATAAGAAAAGAAATGAATCGTTTAATACAGCCAGGATTCATAAAACCCATTTCCACCATTTATTGCTACTTTTTTTTTATCTCACAATTGACTTTTTTTCTCAGAATTGCTTGAAACAAACTCATATTGCATGATACAAACTTTTGTTTTCTCAGAATGCAATCCATAAAATCAGAATTCCACTATTGTGTAAAAAAATAGGATTGTGAAATAATAATCGCAATAACCTTTTTATATTGTTTATGCAGTGGTAGAAATGGGCTTCCATATTCAACTGATCAAAAGTGAAATGAAAAAGACATTTATAATGTAAATACAGCCTTGGTGAGAAATTGATGTTAATAATGTTAATTATTCCAAACTTTTGACTGGTGGTGTCACACATATGTATATATATATATGGTACATGGTTCTGGCTTTTTGTTTCTTTTTTTTGATGTAAAAATATGTTCAGAGTTGATTTAGCAAGCAAAACAAACAAGTCAACCAGTGAAGCGCTTGCACATGATTTAGCCGTCTTTGAAACGTTACAGCTAAGATCATGTGTAGGTGAATACGAAAATCTGTCAGCATCATGTCCAAGTCCCGTTTACCCCAAAATGAAAAGAAATAAGACGCAAAATTTGTAGGAATAAGCCTATTGTTTCTCAATACCGTAATGCAAATAATAATAATAACAGTAAATCTCATTCTTGTAATATATTTGAATTGTAAAGTATTTATACATCACTGTAGTGTTTTTGTATTGCCTGTATATGCTGATTTAAATAACTTTACTCACTGTAATACAATAAGTAATACTGTATTTGAATTAATTAGAATCCAATATTGAGATATTTTTTTTAGGATAATGAACGCGAGATCATTTTGGAAGACACTGTCTTTTTGACTTGGACGTGTTTTTTTTTTTTTCTCAGTATATTTGGAAATGTTTCTGATGCTTTCTAGTTTGTTTTGTACAGGTTTATTTTCTGTAAAGGATCGTTATGAACCCATATGTATTTGAGTTCTCAAAAGCACCTTGGAGGAAGTTCTCCAGGGTTCAGGACAATGTTTTTTGCTGCTAAAACTCATGGCGCATTCAGGCCACACAGTAGTTTATTGGTCTTGGCAGCTCAGATTGTTGGCTGACGAGGCAAGTGGAGATGAACGCTGTTCAATTCCTCTTCCTCCCCTCCTTGTTTTTCAACAAAGTATACAGAGCGTTTTGAACAAACATGCATTAATTTTATTCATTTCAACTATATAACCACTTCGTTTGTTTGTAGGGTTGGTGCCAGTTATTTAACAGAGTGCTCTTTGTCTTCTTTTTGTTTGTTTGTTTGTTTTGTTCCAGTCACGTGTAACTGCTGTAAGTTAACTAAGATATATTTATAATTTTCATTGGTTGTAACTTGTATGTAAATATGAAGATGCTGTATATGTAGTTCTCCTTTGCAATACTAACAAGCTGTGTGTGACAGTGATTTACTTTGCTTTTTTCTATCTTTAATATAAAACTGCATTTGCTTTTGAATACAAATATGGCACTGTTTTGGGGTCTCTTTTTTTTAAAGGTAGGCTACCACATACAGGATATTACACGTGTGACATTTTATTACACTTTACATCACAATTCACAGATTAATATATAGGCCTGTAATGGAGTATGGAGTACTCTAATAGGCTTTGTTTCAAGTAAAACTTGTGCAACGTTATCAAAATGATTTCTCTTTCAATTTTAATTAAAAGCTTAGACTATAACTAATAAGTTATTGTCAGTCAGGTACTTTGATGTACGTTCTTTGAACAAGTGCTTGTTATTTCTTCGCTACGGTTCACTCACAAAATATAGTCGCAGTAATCAATAATGTTAATAACACAGGGATGAATGTGATATGATATTATTTAATTTAAAGTATATCTATTGCTGCGGAGATGACCGCATACACGCATGCGCTGGTAAACCTGATTCATTCTCCCGAATCGGTTCGTTCTGAATTGCAATCTTTCTCTCAATCTCTCCATCATTTTTGTTATTTTGTAATTCGTTCCTCTTTGTCTCACACGTATCTTTGGAAATCCTTTCATTTTGTTAAATCGGTCCGTTCAAAAAAGAAACTTGGTAACTTTGAATCATTCTAGTGAATCGGTTCATCCGAAACGGACCGATTCGTTCTATTGAATCGCTTTGCTAGAACAGTTCTTGAAGTCCCTATTAAATTAAAAGTTTTAAGTGTTGTTCTCTTTAAATGTGACTTGAGTTCACGCAAAAATAAATGTGAGATTTATCTATTTTATTATAATTATCAGATTCACACTCCGGCACACAGGCGGCAGTAAAGCATCGCTTGCTTTATTTACAATCGGCAGCGAATCCACAGAAGAAGTAGACTACTGCGAGACTTATTTCGGAGACCGTTTGGGAGGTTTATTGGGAAAAAATATATATAATTAATGCGCACTCAGATAATAATTTAATTACAAATAACTCCGTTGCTTTTTGGCAGCGCTTGTCCTGAAAATGAGCGAAGAAACGAGCGCCGATAAGCCTGCTGTCACTGGAGAAGATGTTCGGCTGCTGATCAAAAGAAAGGATGATATCGAAGAGCAAATTAAAGCTTACTACGACATGCTCCAAACCGTGCGTTCAACATCTAATCTGTAAACGAGAACCATATGTGCAACGTTACTGTAACAGTTAAAGTTTGGTTTTGTTAAATGGTTCACCAAATACAGCTTTTTATATCAACCAACTCGTGTGTATGAAGTCAGGTTTAAGTTTAATCTGGTTACGCCACACTTTAGTAGTTATAAAATGGTAATCTGCACAAAAAAACATGGTTACTTATACCATAAAAACATGGTTAATTGTTGTTAGGACTAACAGAAACGTATAACACGTCTGTTTCCATCAATCAGCTTTAAATAATAGAAAGGACTAATATTGACCCATGTACCTTAGATGTATAAAAAATACAAACCTGACTCTTCTTTCTTATTTGAGTCAATGGCTGGGTTTTGGCCATGGATTTGTAATATAGGCAGGTAGCTGATATGTTTTGTTTTGGGTGATGTTACGCAGCAGGGGACCAAATCCTTCAGGGGTTGTTATCCTAGGTCTTCTTAATAAATGAGTTCATAACGCGTGTGTTTGCAGGATGGTGTAGGCATGGACGCTCCTCTGGTTGATGTTGAAGGCTTTCCTCGTGCAGATGTGGATTTGTACAAGGTTCGAACAGCAAGACACAATATCTCCTGTGAGTACATTTTCACCTGTGTGTTAGATGATTGGGATGAATGTTCTTATGCCTTTTTGTTTTAGTGAACTTAAAAATGATCATGGCTTTTGGACATATAATTATATATAAATAGGGTAAAAGATGACAAGGGATTATAACATTTGACGATCCAGCATTATTTGTGTTTAATTATTTGCAGAAAACATTCATTTTCACCCTACACGTGTATACAGTGTCCAATATTGGTGTCATTGTACAGAAAGACACTCAATATTTGAATACTTTCTACAACTTTCTTCCATCTCCCTTTCTTTGGGTTCTTCTTCTCTCTCACCAAGGCTCCTCTCCCCGATAGCTCAGTTTGGTCGGATGGCCAGCTTTAGGAAGGGTTCTGGTCGTCCCAAACGTCTTCCATTTAAGGATTATGGAAGCTTAAGTGCAGCAGAAATGTTTTTGTAAGCTTGGCCAGATCTGTGCCTTGCCACAATTCTGTCTTTGAGCTCTTCAGGCAGTTCCTCCTGATTCTCATTTGCTCTGACATGCATTGTGAGCTGTAAGGTCTTATATAGACAGGTGTGTGGCTTTCCTAATCAAGTCCTTTCAGTATAATCAAACACAGCTGGACTCAAATGAAGGTGTAGAACCATCTCAAGGATGATCAGAAGAAAAGAACAGCACCTGAGTTAAATATATGAGTGTCACAGCAAAGGGTCTGAATACTTATGACCATGTGATATTTCAGCTTCTCTTTTTTTAATAAATCTGCAAAAATGTCAACAATTCTGTGTTTTTCTGACAGTATAACAAAGAGTGAAAAGGGGGTCTGAATACTTATGACCATGTGATATTTCAGCTTCTTTTTTTTAATAAATCTGCAAAAATGTTAACAATTCTGTGTTTTTCTGTCAATATAACAAAGAGTGAAAAATTTCAGGGGGTCTGAATACTTTCTATACCCACTGTGTATAAATACACACACACACTAATCATTTACCTTGATTTGAATATTTGTTAAGGTTTACAGAATGATCACAAGGCTATCATGGTGGAGATCGAGGAAGCACTTCATAAGTTGCATGCAACCGCAAGTGTCAAACTTGGAAAAGATAAGACAATGATGGATGTCACTGAGCCGACCGTGACTCTTCCAGCAGCATTTGCACTAGTAGACGCTGTAACACAGGGCTCCCCTGCTTTTCAGGCTGTGAGTGCCTCACTTCTAACTTGAAAGTTAAAAAAATTGCTTATAAATGAATATGCAACATTAGAAGTTTGACTTTATGATTCTATATATTGAATATCATTCCATTCTGCTGATTATATGTTACCTGTGTTCTTCTAAGATGCTTATTGCAAGGTTGATTTCATTTCATAGTAGTACTTGAGCTTTTTTTGAGCCTGTACAGAAACTGATGATGCCGCTACAGATTTTTGTTCTGCTCTGTTTGTAGGGGTTGCGAGTCGGTGATGAGATTATAGAGTTTGGGTCCATAAATACACAAAACTTCAGGAATCTGCATGACATCGCCTCTGTTGTCCAACACAGTGAAGGGGTTTGTTGTGCCTCCAAACGCTTTCCTTTTAGTTAAAACTGTAGCACATTTATTTATTCTTTTTAATACTTTGCATTCCTGATCATAAACAACATGACTTGTGTTTACTATAGAAATCCCTACGTGTTGGAGTAATTCGAAGTGGACAAGAAGCACATCTTAATTTGACTCCGAAGCAATGGTCTGGTAGAGGACTATTGGGGTAAGTCATGTATTGATTGGATTTATTCAGTTTAATTAGGAAAATGTAAATGCTTTTAAGCAAGTGGAATTTTTCTTTTTCTGTCAATAGGTGCAACATAGTACCTCTGCACAGATGACCAGTGAAAGGGCACGGATCCGCTTCATGCGAAACAAGATGACTCTTTTGCACTCAAATAAATTAGCAATTGGTTAACTTTAATTTAGTTTTTTTGCATTCATTGTAAAATTGAGTCAAGTAAATAAATGACCATGGGGAGATGACAGACTATTTAGTATCATATTTTCTGAGCTGTGAATTTATTTGCAAGGTATTTACTTACTTTTTTCTAACATCTTTATGTTTTTGGGTGAACTATCCTTTTCATATGTGGCAAACATATAACCCCAGTCCTGGGGTTTGCAATGTGAAAACTGGATGGGAACATTTTTGGTCATGCCTAAATAATTTCAATATCTCCTTATGTGGGGGAGAAAAAAAAATATATATATATATATTAAATAGTACACATTATGTAAACAATACCTTATTTTGAATTTGATTAAATAAAGCATTAAATTATATTTAGGCTTTTCCTGTTTCTTCGAAATGAAAGACAGCTCTCGGTTAGGGTTTTCATTTTGTAAATTACATATTTTACATATATTACATACTTGTATAAATATGAATATAAGCATTAGACTATTTTGAATAGTAATGAATTAATTCCAGGGATCAAAAAAACATTCTGGATATCTTTAATGATGAAAAAATGAAGATGTGATGAGAGAAAAATAGAGATTGAATGTAAATTACAGTTTGACGAGTCATAATTGGACTTGACTTGTCATAATCGCTAGCAGATATGTGGAGCTGAAATTAAAAACTAAATTTATTTCTAGTTTGTCACTTTTTTGGGGTGCGAAAACACAAAAATCAGGCAAAACCTTTTCCTCGTCCGTCGCGAAGGAAGTGCGCACGACTCCCGGAGCCGATTTCCCGGATGGAGTTCTGTCGCCATATTTGGTCGCCGGTAGGATACGAGGATTTTAGGCTGCTGTCGCTGCACGAAGTACCCCGAAATAACACATTTATTCATTTGGCACCCGTCTGTACAGACAAACAGCGTCTCTCACCGTCCCTCTTCCGCCTCCGGTAACCATGGCAGACCGAGAGCACTTGGTTTACCAGGCGAAACTAGCAGAACAAGCCGAGAGATACGATGGTGAGTTGATCTTTTTGGCGAATCGTGTTTAAAATTACAGCAGAGGGGTAACAATGAACAGAGGGAGGTCTATATATATATTAATGCAATTGTGTGCTGAAGCCAAAAGCTAAGCTCCGTTCACACGTGTCCACGACATGGGAAGAAAATCCAGGAGAGCTGTTTTCTGGAAAGGCCTAAAATAACTTGGACCCAACCTATGCATTGTTATTAATGAACTGAAGGAGATGAGGAGATGTGCTCGGACTTGATCTGATCGTGTGTCTGCTAACTTTGATCTGAGAGCATGTGGTTTGAAGGATATGCAGCAATTACCTCCTGAATAAAATCAGACTGCTTCCATGTTTTAGGTGATGCAATAATGACTGAGCTGAATCCTGCTCTTTGCTTTATTGGATGTGTTTTGCACACTTGATGTTGAACAATGAATAGTGTTTCTATAGATGGGTCAGGCTGGTTAGAGTGATGTCTTTTGACAAGCTAATAATTGACTTTTGTGCCGTATGAAATCTTGCAGGTGCAAGATATTTTTCCCCAAGCATTTCAACATTACACTTTATCTTAGTCTAAGCAATGTTTAAGTAAAAACATAGCTTTTTTTGGTTGATTTTTAGTAAACTTAAGTCATGTAAAGCCATTATTTGACTTGACAGCTGATTTATTTTTTAGCACCAAGCTTAAAGGACATAATCAAGTTTTAATCGAAATCAATAATTGCATTATTGCTGTTATATTAAATAATATTTATTAAACGCTTTTTTTTTTGCCTCACATGAATTTCTTAAAACACTTTTATTATTAATCAGTGGGTCCAATGCTGCAAAAACAATATCCTATTAAGGATAAATGCATAAATATTGCTAAATATCTTTTAAAAACTTAGTTGGTTGATCTCTGCTTATACAGGCTATGCTTTTACGTTGTGGACAGCACTATTATAAAAGATCTGTCGCTGTTTCTGTGTTATTGGAACAATTTAATTAATGCAGAAGAAGAACAATGCCTTGAGCTAAACAAGAGTGTGCTTTTCCAAACCCTTAAAGTAGCATCTGCTTTAAACTCGAATGAATGAAATCTGAACTTGTTAAACCACTCAGACATGTTTTTTCTTTGCGATCGAGAACTTTGTTCTTCAGTGATTCTTCTGTGTTTCAGAAATGGTGGAGTCTATGAAGAGCATTGCAGGAAAGGACACAGAGCTCACAGTAGAGGAGAGAAACCTGTTATCGGTGGCGTACAAGAACGTGATTGGAGCTCGACGAGCCTCCTGGAGGATCATCAGCAGCATTGAGCAGAAAGAGGAGAGCAAGGGAGGAGATGGCAAACTCAAAATGATCAGAGAATACAGACAAACGGTGAGCCTGAACTCCTGAGCATCTGTTTTTTTATTTGTGGCGTTAAAAGGTGAATGCGTGCTGTATTCTAGACACTCTGTGGTGTTTCCTCTTATGTTTTGCAGGTTGAGAATGAGCTGAAATCTATTTGCAATGACATACTGGATGTACTGGACAAGCACCTCATTCCTTCAGCCAACACTGGAGAATCCAAAGTGTTCTATTACAAAATGTAGGTGTTTGATGAAGCCAAGTACGTGTGAGCACATGCATTTAATAATTATGCATATCTCTTGATAATCAAATCCATGGCCTACATGAGGGAATAGTGCCCTGCTCTACAGAAATAAACCCAGTTGGCATGTCATGCATTTAACACACCTCTAAAGTCTTAAATGCATGCACTTTCTTGTTCGCATGTTATTTTGATATAAACATGCATTTTGGACTTTATAGGTCTCTTAGTTGGCAGAGGTTCTGTGTGTTACATGACATGAAAACTGACTTTATTTTTGTAGAGCATGGCACCATTCCCTCATGTAGGTCATGGATTTGATTCCCTAGAAACATGCATAGTTATTAAATGTATACCTTGAAGCATACTAATCATGCTCACTTAATTGTTGTGGACTTAAGCATCTGCCAAATGCAGACGTGTAAATATACTTTTTTTGATTGAGCCCCTAAAATCTTTCCCCTAAAAAAAAAAAAAGCAGTGCTTGCTTAAAGAAAGATATCAACCAAAAAATGAAAGCTTGCTGTTAATTTACTCTCCCTCTGGCCATCCAAGACCTAAGTGACTTTTTATCTTCAGTAGAACAGTAGGCTAAAGAAATTTGGCTACTATAACTTAAAAAAAAAACAACACATCAGGTAACATAAAATTATTATTTGTGGTTTCTGATGATATTTTGAGATCTTATGAAGTGAAAGAATTGGTCTGTGCAAGAAACTGAATGTTATATAACGTTATATAATATATGTATATATTATATATGTATAGGCATTTATATTATGAAAGCACACGTTAATAATGTAAAACGTGGATATATATATATATATAGTAGTCAATAGGGTTGGGTCGATAGATGATGCCATCCTCCAAAAACAATACGTTGTCCCAATACAAGGATGTATTTGGGTTTAGGCTTTAGGACGACTTTAATGAAATGTTCTGATCCACTTTAAATGTTGACTAGTGTATCAGAATGCAAAATTGTGTAACATAAAAAATGTACTGCATAATAATGAAAAAAGATTGGACTACTTTAAAAATAGTATGCATTTCAATGTTCTGGCATACTGTAGTCAGCTTTATTCATTATAGTGCTTTGGTGCATTTTCGAATACGTTTCTGCCAGCTAGTGATTGTAGCTAATTAGAAGATAATGAATCTTTTCACATTTTGGTGTTTGTTGTGTGTGTTTGCAGGAAGGGCGACTACCACAGGTACCTAGCAGAGTTTGCCACCGGTAATGACAGGAAGGAAGCAGCAGAGAACAGTTTGGTGGCGTATAAAGCTGCCAGTGACATTGCCATGATTGAGCTCCCGCCCACACATCCCATCAGGCTCGGCCTCGCACTCAACTTTTCCGTCTTCTACTATGAGATCCTTAATTCTCCCGACCGTGCCTGCAGGTTGGGCTTCTTTTCTCTTTACTTAAACGGTGTAATGGTTGATGCCAATTTGTTTCTGTTCAAAACAATGCGGCAAAATAGCGTGTCCTTGTAATGACGACGGTTAAAATCTTAGTGAGAAACACTTGTCCACAACTGCTGTCCTCTTCTGCTGCTTACCGCACTCTAGTGGTTCAAGTCTTGTCCCTCAGGTAGGTCATTTAGGTTGTCTTGGAGGGGTAAGGTTTCGAAGGCACAACTCTTTCTACAGGGGTTCCTCAAGGCTTAGTACTTGGACCACTTCTCTTCTCCATCTACATGTCATCTTTAGGATTTGTACACCTACTCCATCTGCCCAAATTGACTAAATCTCTGCTTGTGTGAAGGACATTAAAGATTGGCTTAACTGAAATTTTCTGAAACTTAATATGGACAAAACTGAGCTAATTTTAATAGGAGAATACTCACTCATACCAATCGTTATGCTCATATAACCCCAATTTAGTATGATCTCTATTGGCTCCCAGTTGCCCTGGTTGATAACCACCTCTCTCGCTTCTCCATCAGGTTGGCGAAGGCGGCGTTTGATGACGCAATTGCGGAGCTGGACACGCTGAGCGAGGACAGTTACAAGGACTCAACGCTCATCATGCAGCTCTTACGGGACAACCTGACGCTCTGGACCTCAGACATACAGGGAGATGGTGAGACATGCATGCCTTCAAGACGACCCGGAGATCTAATGACAATATTGTTATTTGAATTAAATTCAAAGTGTTTTATTGTATTGTAATATTTCCACTCTTTTAAGGAAATTTTATTCCGTGGAAACTGTTTTTGTTGTGGAATCAAATTATTTCAAGTTTACAAGATTGAAAAATCATCTTGGGATAAAAATATTGCATTGACTGACTAAAATTAATATAGTGTAGCATTGTTGTCAAATTGTTTTACTGATACTGAAAAGGTTTTAGTTAAAGGGTTAGGTTGTTAAAAGCAGCTAGTATACAACAACAAAACAATTAGAAGCTAATAAAAAGACATCTTTGGTTAGAAATGAATGCAATGTTTTTCTATAAACATAGCAGAAGTTATTTCAAAGTAAATTTTACAATGTTGTAACCTTTAGTTTCTATTTCTGTATTTTTCTCCAAGTGTACAATTTTCATCATTTAATAACTTAAGTATGGGTTTTGTCATGGGAAAGATATTTATTAAATGAAATGATATATTTAATTAAGTCAGTTTCTTGGGCTAAAAATGGACTGATCTGACGAATCCTGCCATACGTCTCCCATCTTAACATGCTCAGGGTTCTCTAACCGCTCTTATCTCTCCGTTCTCCATGATAAAGTCCTTCAGCTCCTGTTCCTCACCCGTCTGTCTAGATTCACTCTGCATGTTGTTTTTTGAAGCTAAAATAGACTTACCAAAGCAAAGATTGCAAGGAAAGAACTAAAATATCTTGTTCTTTACACTTCTTGTCTGCTAATGTGTCACATCTGACGCTGTATTCACACAGAAGTCTTAATATTCTCTCCTGGGTGTTTGTCTGTGACTAACTCCTCACCACCTGAAGCTCCTGTGGAAGTGTTTGTAGTTGCACCAGTCGTCGTCCACGGGATGCCACTGAATAAAATGAGAAGAATAGTTCATCGTGTAGGCCGTTCATGCTTGATGTGCATCATGTTAATATAGATTTTGTGGTCGAAAGCGCACCATCCGTCTTATTGTTGATATATTTGTAGTTTTACGAACGCATCCTGTTATGCAAAAGAATTAAAAAGAGCTTAAAAGAGCTTTTCCTGTTCTTTAATGCTTCTTAAAGCTAAAGAAATGGAAATAACTTCATTAAAATGTATAAATGGCAAAAAGAGAAAAATTCGAAAATTTTTGCTTGTTTTATGTTCGTCTTTTTGTGCAGTTTACAGCATAAGCCTATTATAAATGTTATATATTTCTTCTATATTCATATTTCAGAATTCTATTTGTGTGCATTTATGAAAAATGTAGTCTTGAGTGCAGTAGCTGGTGCTGACTCATGCACAATGCAGTGAGTGTGTGTTATGTAGGGTCTAATCAGATTGATTGATAACTCTGAAGTGGCATTTTATCATGTGATGTGGTCGATCAAAAATCAAATATCAAACCTAATTAAGGACCATAGGACAAAAGTAAATATTGCATTATTTTCATTATGTTAAAATGTATCCGTAATAATAATAACGAACAGTTTAACTTTTCTAGCTATTATTTCCTATGTGTTCCCTTCCTCTTGTAATATAACGCATGCTGCATCAAATTAAACGTAAAAGAATCAAACTGAAACTAGTCTCTCAGATGCACTCAGTGTGTGTGTGTGGCTGAAAACATGTAGGTGTGAAGTTTGTCTTAAAGTGTGCAGCCAGACTCATTCTTTTTTTCTTTTTATTTTCAGGTGAACAAAATAAAACGGTGGTGCAAGATGCTGAGGATGAAAACCAGTGAGATGTGATGGCCAACATGCTAAACCCCCTTCTCTCCGTCTCTCAGATCTCCCTGTCTCTCAGGGACGCTTATGGTGTCATAGAGAAGAGCTCAGATACTGAAAGCTGGTTCTGTCTTATCACTTTGTCTGTCTTTCCTCTCATTTCTTGTTTCATACCTTTGCTCTTAACCTATTTGACCACATAAACTGGTTTGGAATAATGAAGACTTAAATCTGTTTGAAGTAAGTCTCTTCTGCTCACCAAGGCTTGTTCAAAAGTGCTGTAAATACAGTGAACATTACCACATAAAATAGCTGTTTTCTACGTGGATTTATTGTAAGATGTATTTTATTTCTGTGCTCAAAGCTGAATTCTCAGCGTCATTACTCCAGTCTTAAGTGCTAAAGGACACATTTCATTGATCAAAAGTGACGGTACATATTATAATTTGGGAAAAGTTATTATTTTTTTTCAAATAAATGCTACTCACTAAAATAATTTTTTAGGGGGAAAAAAATCAGTTTCCACAAAAATGGAAATAAGCACCAAAAACCATTTTCAGCATTAATAATAGAGCACTGCCAGTAATAACTGAATATTAGAATGATTTCTGGAGAATCATGTGACGCTGAAGACTGAAGTAATGATGCTGAGAATTCAGCTTTGGTCACAGAAATATACATGTAACAATATCAGCGCATTTCTCATCAAATAAATGCAGTCTTGTTGAGAAGAAGAGACGTCTTCTTTCACAAGCAATCCCAGTTATTCCAGACTTGGTAGTTTATATTTTTAGGGTTTTCTTTTTTCTTTTCTCTTTTTTTAAAGTGTTTTTAAGTAACTATTCACTTAGATCTTATGTGATTATATAAGGCCAGAGAGAGTTTCCTCTGTAAGGTTTGTTGGAAGATCAATGCGAATCACGTATTTCTTCATCAGTGTTGTTCTGTCTGTAATTGAGCTCAGTGGTCATTATTGGAGGCATTCGTTTTTCATTTTATTTTTTGTTGTTTTGGTCCGCAGGTTCTCTGTCTGTGGTGTTGTGTGACAATGGGTCAATAACTATAATGCTTTTGCAGGCTTTTAGGAAATGAATGCAAACCTCGCCTCACTGTTATTCAGAGGCTGCTGCTGCAGAAATATTGCTATAGAGCCGTAAATAGGATGGCTTTTTGTGCGTTAAGGGAGGGAAAAAAACATTTCTCAAAATCAGATGCGAAACAAGCCAGACGCATTAGTTTTCCTTCAGTTGAGTATGAAGTGAATCTCTAGTTAGGGATTCTGGTGACACTTTACAATAAGGTTTTGTTTGTTTATATTAGCACGAGTTAACCATAGTTCAGTTCTAACTCTTAGTAATACATTTTAAAAATCAAGTAAATGCACTCACATGAACAATAAATAAATCAACAATGCTATAATTTATAAACTAAATAAAATACAAACTTTATTTTACGTTATTAATGAACATGTTTTTACTGTAGAATTTAAGATTAGTTGCTTGTAATTATGCACAGTACTCGTATTACTATAGGAAGTATAGTGTCATGGAACAAGGAGGCTATAAAGTTAAGCAAATGAACAAATATTCTGTTACATTAACTAATGTTAAGAAATGAGACTTTGTAAAGTGTTGCCAGGATTTCTTTGTGTATCTACTCTCTCTCTTTCTCTCTCTCCTGTCTGCATCCTCGTGCATTTCTTCTGTTTCTTCAGTACATGTAACTTGAATCTGATTTCTACTGCTGTTAATTCTGCCTGAAGCCAACAAGCACCCGTCTACTCATGGAGACACAGCATGGGATCGACTTGACCTTTCAGATAAACCAAGACTAAATAAAAAAACTAATAAACACAATCTTTCCCTTTGCCTCTGTTTGAATTGGTTTATTGGAGTCAAGGAGGTTGAATGAAAATTGATTCTACACCACGTTTTTCAAAGTAGAAAGCTGTTGGTTTCTTGTAACATATTCTTTAGTAATTTCCATTTTTAATTTCCGTTTTTTATATATATATTTGAAAGGAAACATTGGACTTGGAGGCCGCACTTTTATTATGTGGACAGAAAAAAATAGATGCATCCCTTTATCTCCTGCTCCATCATACTGAGGGTCAGTAGGGGGCGCCAGTGCATTTCAGTCATTTGTGCTAATTGTTTAAATGTTTGCACATGTCCAGATGTTGCTGCTAGATGCATCAACTCTTTTAGTCCCAAGATTATGTGGTACTCACAAGTTGAAAGTGACTGCTGCTTTATGTTTTTAATGGATACCATGTTTTTTTTCTCCTATTATTAGAAAGTTAAAACAGCATTTATTATACTTTTGTAACTATTGTCATTATTTTTACTCTTGCATTCTTTTGAATAAAATAAAATAATTTTAAATGCATATATTTGTACAAAACTTACCCCAAACTTTAAAGTGGTGTATCACTGCAGGCCTGTAGTGAGCGTGTCCTCATCCAGCACCCAGCACTTGTTTGAAAGACTCCAGCTTAAGGGTCTGAGGACTGATGATTCCCAGAGCTGAGTTCATGCTCCTGTGTTCTTCATCATCTGATCCAGGTGAGACTCTGGCTGTCAGACCTCATAAAACCTTTCTAACGTGTGTTGATGCTGTTGCTTAGCTTCACGTGCTTTCAAAGCAAAGCTTCTCTTTCTGTTGTCATAGGCTCAATTGTAGTGAGCTAAAAATAGGTGGTAGGTCTTAAAAGTCACACATGGTTGCATTAACATAGTTAAGAAGACAACTTGAATAGAACTGAAGTGATCTCAAGGTACCAGATTAACATAATGTGTGAATGCATTTACATTTAACCTCCTTATTTAACTGGACTGGACACTTGGACTGGTAGCATGAGCTGTGCATTCACAGTCAATTAAATGTTGGAGTAAAAAGGTGGTCATGGTACAAAGTTATTGGTAGTAACGGCATTCCCTTTGCGAAAGTTGTTCACTAATGGAGAAAGCTTCTGATAATGCTGTGATATAAGTGCACAACAAAGCCCAAAGCCGCACTGTGATCCCAGCCCAGGGGCCTCATTTAGAAACCATCCTAAATTTGATCTCTCGACTATGCGTACATTTGATTCATAGCATTAACGTACAAACAGAAAACATGCATACACCGCTCTTTCAGATGTTAAATCTATGAATCTTGGAATGATTTCAGCTCTCTGCCTTGTAAATGACTAATTAATGTCATTAACATAATTTATATCGCATGTAATCATAATTTAGAGCAGCAAGCTGCAAGAACAGATTACATTTTCAAAAACCTCCAATACTCCCACAGTAAAAGTAAAAGTACTTCTGCTCAGACCCTGACGCTAAGCTATGCACATTTCAACGCCAAAGACATGCATTTAAGTGTAAGTATTAAAGGCTCCTTAAAAGCATGAGCCAAACGTGAGACCCAAGCCAACAGGCTGTGACCTTTTCCACTTGCATAGCAAAAATTAGGTAAATGAAACTGACAAAAACCATGCCTGAAGGGCAGGGACATCCAGACATCAAAGGCCATCTGGCTGGCACACTTACATCACCAATTGAAACTCCACTGTATCAAGCCCACGAGGACGCCATTCCTCTGGTGGAGTAAGCCTGTTGGCACTTAACCCAAGACTATAACATCAACTATCCAGTGAGTCTCTGCATTGTAGCTGGCACAAGCTAACCCTTTAGAGTGGCCTCTTAAGCAAACAGAGAGCTGCTCTGAGTGTTGAAATGGGCCAGAGTGCTCAGCGTGCAGCTAAACCAGTGGATTGAGACCCTGCTAAAACTCTGAATTGAGAAGAGCTAGAAGGGTGATGACTTGTCTGATACCTCCGGAGTGGGGCCATCAGGACAGAGATGAGCTAGCCTTTGTGAGGATGCTAATCAACTCTATGCTGGTCCACGCTGAATCTTTGAGAGGAAGGGAGCTGGGATCATCTACAGACATACAGGGAGACATACAAAATGTGGGTCCCCAGGAACAAGTTTGAAAACCACTGATCTACGGGACATGCTTATTTCTCTGCTGTCAATATGGATTTATCATTGGCAACAGCTTCCTCTTCTGATCCAAGCTTCTACAGAAGAGGGGCACTGATCCTCATGTGAGAATATCACCACCAAATCAAAGTGGTGTGAGGAGAGTGAAGAACTCAAAAATCACTAAAACCCATCTTGGTGCCCAGGCATGGTCGAGCAAGGGTTTCATCTCGCGGCGCATGTTTTGGCACATTTCCGTTAAGGTAATTTTTCTTAAGGCCAATTCACACCACACACAGACAAATGCCAACTAAACTGTAACAAACTATTCTAGTGGCAACAAACTCTAGTTTGTTGGTGCAGTGTGTTACCCCTGTTGGTTGGAGTTTTATTTCACTCAACTGAACATGCTTAATCTGCGTCATGGAATATCTGAGCAAGGTCTGCAAACCATGAGGCGCATATTTCACTCACCCATGGCCTCTATCATTTTACTCACCGTCTTTTCAGGCAAAGATTTAGGCATTAATAACATAAAAATTTTGATTGTGGTTACAGGATCATCAGTTTCTTCCCCAGTCTGATTTACACCGTCTAGCATGGTGCCACGTGATTAAATACAATCGCAATCTGTGCCGCTGTCTACAATGTCAACGGTGTAGACACTGTGTGTTGTGTACTTGTCTGTGCAGTGTGAATTGGCCTTCAAGCACTTCAAGCTCTTTTTCAGTCTACATACTGACAAACAAAACTAAAATAGAAATTTCTAATAGAAGTTAAAACTGTATAGACATAAAAGAATGACGTAAGACAACAAAAGTGATTCAATTAAATTAACTACTGAAAATAAAAAACCCTAGTAGCTCAATGATGCTTAAATGATGCTAAGGACAGAACAGCTCGTTCTTATTATTGCACATTTTATTGCACACAAGAACAGACTTTTTTTGTACAGCATATCCTTTTTGGAAAAGCCATGAAGCATTGGATTTTCCCCTGTCCACCATAATTATTATTTAGTGGCATTTGTGATTGCCCTAACCACTCAGCAAATATCATCTCAGTGTTATCACTTTACAGTATTCTTTGAAATTCACAAAACAGAAGTCACAGACTGCTCATCTACAAACAACTTGGTATCAATAGTGAAAATATACAACCGTATACCTCTTCATTTTAAAAGATGTGGACATCAATAGGTGGAGGCTTAAAAAAACGAAAATTAAAAAAACGTTTAGTTTTAGCAGAGTATAGAGTAGACATTATTGCTAGACTCAATGATTTCCCTCCAGTCTAACACACAACACTACTCACACCATATTAATCATGTAATCATATAGAAATATTAAAAACACTTCAACTAGAATTTATAAAACTAGGCAAATCGTAGTTAAATATAGACAGTAAATATTTTGTTTTGTGTACTTTCATACTTAATAACAAACAGGTCTAAATCTATATAAATAACAAACCCCTAATATTTTCTCTCTATTTTTTAATATTACGAACACTGTATTTTTACTTTGCAAATAAAATGAATAATTTTAGGAGGAAGATCTGAAATTTCACAAAAAAATAGAACACGTATTATATTCTAATACAACCAGTTACAAACCTCTTTTTAAAAACATCCAAAAACACCTGTCAAAAATACAATCACATGAAATTACTACGACAGGCAAACCTGTGTTGTTGTAAATATATATATATATTCATTTATCGCTAAAAGATCTATGTTTCTACATATATTCCCACACGTACATGAATCATCAAAGACTCTATGAAGTATTGCTACGGTCAGTGCAAACAGATTAAAGACAGAATTATCCATATATCCATTACTACAGGAAATAAACAGTCTTTTACATAATCAGTGCTATAAACAGTGCTATTACATAATCTGACTACAAAACAAAAGTACTTGTAATTGGAGTACAATTTAAAAAAAAAGTTTTAATAAAACCAGTAATCAGAGTACAGAGTACACTTTTTCATGGACTACACGCTGGCATTTACGTTACCATCAGTCAACAGCAATAAATTAATTTGTAATTTACTGATTTAGTTGTCTGTTTGGTGTCATTCCAAACAATGTCTTATATCCACAGCAAGCGTTAACTAGTACAATTTAATAGTCTGCTATACTAGTTTACTTTTGCGTGCTGAATACTGGTTGCTTTTAAAGAGATAGTTCAACCAAAAAATAATCACAAAACAAGAAATGTTAAGTAATGGCAAGCAAATACTGTACTTTTGCAGACCATTGGCTGTTATTGTATGGACAAAACCAAACGCAGATATTTCTCAAAAATATTTTTTTTATGTTACGCCAGAAAATGTAAGTCATACAGGAGTAAATAATGACAGAATTTAGATTTTTGGATGAACTAGTTCTATAATTCACAAATTAGTGATTAGATCAAAACATGCAATAATTAAAGAATCAATTTAAGGCTATTTGTGTTGTTGTGTGTGCAGTAGTTTAAGGAATATGTTCCTTTTTGGTCTTTTGTTGTATTTTCGTCAGAACAATACAATATAATAGTGATTTCTGTAGGAAGCAATGTTTTAGCTGGAAGAGACATCTTGATGGATTTATTTCTTACAAACATACAGCTTTTGGCTTCACAAGATGTGAACTGATAGACTGGAGTGCTGTGGATTACTTTTGGAGTATTGTGTTTTTTCAGCTGTTTGGACTGACGGCACTCATTCACTGTAGAGCATCCATGAGTGAACAAATGATGGAATGCTACAAATCCGATAAAGAAACAAATCCATCTTGGACGGCCTGAGGAAGAGTGAATTTGCAGCAAATTTTCATTTCTGTGTGGACTATTCTTTTACATTTGCAAGTCACAAAGTAAAAAGAGCAACAGAGGTTTCCTCTCATGCTTAAAACATTTTGTAATCACTCATTTTGTCCAACTCCACTACAGGTTTTTCATTCCTGAATAGGGAGAGAGTCTGCATAAATAGGCAGGAACATTGGGAACGCAGCCTGGGTACTATAAACTGTGAAATGTCCCAGTGCTGTTATACTCTTTATCGGTGCTCTTGCAATACAGCTTAGCCAATCAGAACACAGCAACAGGACTACCCTTGTGAAAAAAAGTTGTAAAGAAAAAATTGTTTTTAGTGTGCATTTGTAGTGTACTTCAAATATTAAAAGCCTATTTTTTTTAAAACTGCTTGCAGATAACATTAATTTAATAAAAGGCCACTTAAGTTACTTTAAGAGAGTCACTTTCATGACTGTTTCTGAACACACTTAAGTACACTTTTAAAAAGTGACTTTGTAATAATGTAAAATTTACTTTTACGTTACTGTTTTAATAATCTTTTGTTGTGTTTTAACAAAGTACCCTTATTTTGATGTGTTGACTAACATATTAAAGCACATGTAAGTACTTGATTATCATTTTAACAATGTTATTGAACATTGCATTTAAAGTTCTTTTTTTTTTTTCCAAAGTACTTAATTGGAAATTTATTATTATAAATGTGTAAATATAAATGCATTTAAATACTTCACACTTCAAACATAAAGTCAATAGACATAACTCTGAAATTACATATAAATATGTGCTTAAGCAATACTTATGCAGGTCAAAAAACACTCTAAAGTTCTCTCACAGCTAATTAAACACTCTCAGCGAATTGCATTTAAAATGAATTTAAACGACAACATAGTTTCATTAATTGCAAATAACATTCAATTAAGTGTTCAAAAACATTACATTCAATTCGCACTTAAGTATAAGCAAGTATGTTACTTCCATCTTAAGTGTACTAAAATATACTTATTTTTCACAAGGGTAAAACATGCCAATGAATTACTGAAGTCATAAGCAGCTAAACAGTGTCTGACTGTAATTCTTCAGTGTTCTTGTAAGTCGTCATCATTCTGGGTTGACAGAAGACAGAAACCATTATACTTTACAGTAAACCTTCCAGAATGAAGCAGTGCTTAATTAGTCATTCAAAAACCTTAGCCGTTCTTGCTGTGGACAGAACAATGGACTGACTGGATCTTGAAAACCATTCTCAGGCTGCTTCTGTAGAGCACTAAATTTCCTCTTGCTGCTACACTGTATGCAGGCATCAAATCAGACAAGATTTAGTACCTGATCTACAGTAAAAGCACTGTAATAATGAAACCAAAACAAGAACGCACTTAAGAGTGTCTTAAGAGGGCTCTAGAGCTGACCGAAGAGGATGGAGCAGAGTAGAAAGATGGAGTAAAGAAGCATGAGACAAAGACCTAGTCTTCGATCCAGCTTCCAGCCGTTCAGATGCACACCCAGGACCTACAAAACACACACACACACACACACAGTCAACATGGACTGGACTCTAATAGCATTGTGTATTTGTGTAGTCAGGGTGCATTGCATCTTGACACTCATTTTTTTACATTGTACTTTAATAACATTTATAACTACACTGTTGACCCATCCCTTACCACTTGACACTTACCTACCCATACCACCAAACCTGTCCATAACCTTACCTGTATCCAACCTCAATAACAATACGAACACAATAAGTACATTGTAGGTAAGGCCACCTAATATAAAGTGTGAGCAAACATGCCTTAACAATTTGTAATGGTGAATGTGAAAAACCTGATTAATATTATGTTACTATTTTATTTAGATCTACTGTTTATAAATGTATAATTACACTGTAACAATGATTTATATATTTGATTCATATAATAAACATATTAATTAATATGATATTTAAATGAGAAAAATCACATTAAATATTTGTATATATTTTTTACTGGTAATTTTTATATGAATATACATTACAATATATTTTCTAATCTACACTGTCAAAATTTTTATGATGACATTCGAGTTAAAATATTACCCCTCTGTGTTTTTTCCCCATTAGCTACATTTATTCAAAGTTCTTTGCACAACTTATTTATACATTCAGTAAACGTGTCCTGAAAAATTTTGGAAAATGTGCAACCAAATTTTTTTTATTATTTATTTTTTTATTTTTTTATTCAGTTGAATTACTTATTAGCTTTTCATTAAATCATGTTTCATCTGCAGTTCTCTTATCATCCACCATTTTTGACCCTGGAGCACAAAACCAGTTTTTATTGGCTTGGGTATATTTGTAGTAATAGTCAAAAATACATTATATGTGTCAAAATCATCAGGATCTTAAGTAAAGATCATGTTCCATGAATATATTTAGCAAATTTCCTACCATGAATATATTAAAACGTCTTGGTTACGTATTGTAACCCTCGTTCCCTGAAGAAGGGAACGGAGACGTCACGTCGAGACCGACGAATA
>JAUMHI010000043.1:27210087-27229890 GCA_032359435.1 Enteromius unitaeniatus
TGTCTCAAGTCTATTTCAGCTTCACTCTTACTCGCGTCGTAAAGTTCTGGAATAATTTTGCTGCTGAAATGTTAACCCTTGCAGCCTGAGCCAGAAACAGAATCGATTTGTTCATCTCTCAAGGCTTCGGGTTTTTCGAGTCGTTCGTTCATCACGTGACAGTCCCGTTGCAGCCTGAGCCGTGCGTGACTGAACGAATCCCTCCCACGAGACGATTCGTTTTTCTGGAGTCACATTAAAGATTTGTTCAAAATAAATGAATTGTTCAAGAACGACCCATCACTAGTCTTGAGAAATTCTGACCATCGCCTGATTGTCTATGTGTATTAATATACAGAAAATGCCCATTTTAATTAAAATGAAAGTTTAATGCCTCAAATAGGCTACCGAAATATATTGTATATCTTTTATGTCTGTATGGGGATAAATATATAATATCTTGAATTATCAACGTCTCTGCGAAAACATACTTGGGCTTCCCTCTTCCAACAAAACAGAGGAGAGATGTTTATCCGAGGCTCGAACAGCGCAAGCCTCTCCTAACGGCCTTAAAAGGTGCTTAATGAAGCTTGTTGTCGTGTAGAAGATCTCTCTCTTATCTCTTCAGAAGCTGTGTCATCTCTACAACACTGTTACTCATCGGCTGTACTTTCTAAACAGTACATGAAACATGCTGCTCTCTCTCATACACATGCATAGTGTGCATTTACAACTGCAAAGCAATAAAGAGAAGAGAAGCTTGCAAACCGATAGGAGTGAAGCAACAGGGAGGTCTGTGTAAATGTACAGCTTCAAGACATTTCACTCTGGGCTGTTATTTGATCTTGAAAATGATTTTCCAACTCTTCAAATTTCTCAGTATTAATTTTATGATTGTTTGCTACACTACAACTTTCCTGGTTCCCTCCAAGGTTTCTTCCTTTAAAACTTGACCATCTAGGGAGTTTTTCCTTAACACATTATCCTTCAGGCAGTTTTTAAGGCACAAATTTCAGTAACACAGTATTGTTAAAAGTGCTATGCTGATATAACTTTTTATGAACATGCAGTAGGTTTTTTTCCTGTTGTGAAGTGTTTTAGTAATAGTACCTAATTCCTCTAATTAAGCATATTTGTTTACTTACATTTTTGCAACAAATGTAATAATAATTATTAATACTAATATTAAATTATTAATAATTAAAAAAAATATATTGTTTGCATTCACTTAGGAGTATCGCAAATTTAAATCCATAGCAAAAATTTTATTAAAATGCTCTGTCTCTCAGGTTAAATAAAGAAAATAAGGAAACAATAATGCATTTACAATGAAAGTCTAAAAAGATAGCCACAGGGTTTAAAAAAACGATTAAAATACTTTCATTTATTTTAATGCTGTAATCTTCATCTGGCAGAGATATTTTTCTAAGTGGTCTTTACATTGTACTTTTTTGTCTCAGAACGGCGTGATGAAGTTTCTCTGCTAAAGCTACAGCAGTTACAGTAATAAGCCTAATAAGTCTCAATTACCTCAAAAAGGTTATTTTTCTGACCAGGGTTTTACTGACCACCAAGACCAAAATGTAATCAGATTTCACAGTGTGTATGTTAAAAAGTGTTTTGGAAAATCTTGAAATATCTTCTAAAATATAAAAAAGATGGGTGATAAAAATTAAGAACACTCTTCAATAGACTCATTGTGCAGATTTTCAGTATTTGCACTGAAGTCTCTGTGATGGAGAAAAGCATGATACTCACTTCATGATAAGGATGTAGACTCCATACATTGAGATCAGAAGCATAGATTCCCACCTGTAGCAATAATGAAACAAAGACGATAAAAACAGCACTCAAATGTACACATTTTTATTACCTTAATGCTTTATGCAGACTCGTCATCAAAAAAAGCAATTAATCAATGATATTACCTTCCTAATGCTTCTAGATAATTGCAGTACTGTCATAACTCTGCTAATACAATACAATGTTTCTCATCTGCTTAAACATGTGGACATGAGACTCACCATACAACTGTTTCATCATAGATAACCTGGAGAAAATCAAAAAATGAAAGGGTTAAGCGACCAGAAGCTGCAGACTAGTACTAGCAATCATTATAGATGCCATGTTCGCACCTTAATAAAACAGAGGAGAGACCGCATTATACTACTTCTGTCTCTCTTGTCCTTTTTCAAGTGTGCAGTTATACATACACTCACCAAAATCAAGGCCAGCACTGAGAAGATGTAGTACAGCGAGTCTCTGAACAGAGACCACCAGGTCACAGCCACAGTCTAGAGCAGAAATTACAAAACACACAAAAAACTAAAGCAATATGTTAGTTTAATGTGATTCAAATGAAGAATGGCTAAACTAACACTTTAGTGCTAATGGAACTAATAGAAAGATAGACACACACACACACACACACATAGACAGACGGACGGACGGACAGATGGACAGAGAGAGACAGACAGAAAGAAAGAAAGAAAGACAGACGGACAGACAGATGGACAGAGAGACAGATGGACAGAGAGAGACAGACAGACAGAGAGAGACAGACAGAAAGAAAGATGGACAGAGAGAGACAGACAGAAAGAAAGATGGACAGAGAAAAACAGACAGAAAAAAAGACAGACAGACAGAAAGATGGACAGACGGACAGAGAGAGACAGTCAGAAAGAAAGACAGACAGACGGACAGATGGACAGAGAGACAGACAGACAGACAGAGAGAGACAGACAGACAGAAAGATGGACAGACGGACAGAGAGAGACAGTCAGAAAGAAAGACAGACAGACGGACAGATGGACAGAGAGACAGACAGACAGACAGAGAGAGACAGACAGAAAGAAAGACAGACAGACGGACAGATGGACAGAGAGACAGACAGACAGAGAGACAGATGGACAGAGAGAACCAGACAGAAAGAAAGACAGACGGACAGACAGATGGACGGATGGGCGGATGGACAGACAGACAGATGGACAAACAGACAGAAACACTGACAGAAAGAGAGACAGATGGACAGACAGACAGACAGATGGATGGACGGACGGACGAATGAATGAATGGACAGACAGACAGACAGAGAGACAGACAGAAAGATGGACAGACAGACGGATAGACAGACAAACGGATGGATGAATGGACAGGCAGACAGTCAAACAGACGGACTGACAGACAGACAGATGGACGGACGGACGAATAAATGGACAGGCAAACAGACAGAAAGACGGACAGATGGACAGACAGACAGACAGATAATGTGTACCTGACGAGAAAAGATCCCACACACTCCAATGATGACCAGTATGTTGAAGACAGCCGACCCAACAATGGTGCCAACTCCAACATCTCCCTTTGTGATGAACACACCTGCCAAACAAGCACATGAACACTGGTCACATATCACAATCACATTAATCATTTAACACATGTGGGACTTGGCCAAATATATTAATATTCAAGAAATGCACACTATTAACCCCATGAATCTTTCTGAATCATGTCTGACACACACAATTATTGTCATGATCAAAACACACACAATGCCTTCTGTTGTCTGATAGATAGATCATGCTTTTAAGCAAAAAAAGGCCTGTTAGTAAAATTGTGCTAAGGTCCACCTTCAGTGGAGTCTTTTTGCTGTGAAATCTTTACTGATGTGTAAAAAGTAATCATTAGTACAACTTTTTTTATTGTTAGTAACTTTATACGATTGACTGCAGCAGCTTAGCTTTACTTATTTTTACATGTCAATTTTTGTTTTTATGAAAATCATGTTTGAAAGTAAGTCTTAAATATGAACCATCAAGCTTTTAAAGAACATTTACAGTACTTTTTCATCTCTTAATCATCACTGCATTGGATTGCATTTTATATTTTGCAACTACAGAGCTTTGATCATAAAACTAAGCATTCAAATATAATCTTGTTATAATTTACTATTTGGAGAAACTGTTATTTGTATGCATTAAGTAGCCTGTTATAAAGATCTTGTTGATTTACTGTACATGACTTACTAAGATGTATTGTAGTATATGCACATCTTGCATCTTTTTTTAAACTGTATCCAGTGAAACTAAGGTGCAAAAATTGGTCAAAAGCTAACTTACCAATTAATGAAGTAAATAATTCTGGAGCTGAACTTCCTGCAGCCATGAAAGTCGCCCCGGCCACATCCTCACTCAGCTGCAGATTCTAATCAAGAGCATCATATAATGATTAATCAAAAGCACTAGAGCACATATTCTGTAACTAATGCAATTGTCTCTTTTGTCCTACGAATACCTTGTATTTTAACCAATATTCCCTTTTGAAAAAAAGTGCACTCAATTGTTTCACATATGCACTTGTAGTGTACTTCCAGTACACTTTTAAAAAACTGCACTTGTGGATAATATACTAATGAAATAAAAGATCACTTTTATCACTTTTTTATAAAGATCACAGAGAAACCCTTTCATGACTAGCACACTTAAGTTCACAAAAGATCACATTAAAAATTGTACTTTAAAGTACTGCTTTAAATTACACTTTTTTAATGTGTTGACTAACTATTATGAAATAAAGATGTGATTAAGTGTTCAAAATCACTCTTACCCTTAGCTAATTGCACTTAATACAAATTGAAATTCAAATACATTTGAATTTAACTGCATTTAACAAGCAATTAAAGGTCAGAAAACATTGTATTTGGTTCTCATTTAAGTATATTCATTTAAAGAATATTGTTTCTAAAATAAGTACATACAGTATGCTAAAGTATAATTCTTTTCCACAAGGGTTCTCCTGTGGCATGAATCTCTGCAGTTCCGAATACTAAAATCTCGACAGCTCCTGACAAATTGTGAACGAAGCCAATTCCCTGAAGGAACATGAACAAATGGAATTTCCCAGAAGAAAACACACCTTCCAATCTTGACATGTTAATTAACACTTTAGCCAGAGTTCATGACACATAGCATCAGTCCTGACCCATGGGAGGAGAGAAAACAGGGCTGTCATCACTTCAGTTTCTGAAGGAGAGCGAAAGGAACGTGTGCTGTCATTCTTATTCCAGCTGAAATGTCTGACGGGGGCAGCACTCACCTCAGAGATCTTCTCCAGCGACGGGACAAAATAATCATCACAAACAATAGCCAGTGCGTAGAACATATAGACGGCCTGCAACGAGAGGATAGATACATTATATAGATAAATTGATAGATTGATAGATGGATGGATGATAGATAGACTCACACAGAGCACGTGCAGTAGTATAGCTCCTCTCTTGCGCTGTTCTTTGGTGAAGATGTCTTCAGGGAACTCATGAATTGCTAATGGAAAAACACCACATGGTTTAAATATGAAATCATCAGAAACAGTTGTGCCTGCTGAATTTTCAAAACCAATTTATCTGATTGCGTGGTGGGCTAGTGGCATATATGACACCAGAGAGGAATATGAACCTTTATGTTGATAGATCTCAATTCTATTTATTGCAGCCCATCGCTGTGCTACTGAAGCCGTCTCCACACTCATACGAAAGCATGCATACTATACAGCTGCTCTCTTGATTATGTTACACCAGTAATTTCTGCCTAAACATGAGATTTAGAAGAGATTTCTCAACTGGAATCAAAAGTAAAAGATTCTTATTGGAAACCGAGTCAGACAGAAATTCTTTTGATTTGAAATGTTAGAATTTCAAAATAAGCGAACTAGTCAACTGCGTATAATAAACACAACTCAAATGAAGTCTCATTGACCACAAATACAACAGAATCAACCTATTAATCCCATTAGTGAAACAAACAAATGCACATTTGTAAAGTTGTAATGAGTTACAATTTATACATTTTAGTGTTTATGTGAAAATAATACTCATAAGATGACGTTGCTACTCTCTACATTAATTATAGCTTATAGATGTTTATTATGGCTGTGCACATTTGTTCCTTTCTTTTGTTCTTTTTCAAATTATTCTAATATATTTTAGAAATAGATAGAAGTTCTCAGTTGTGTTTCACTCAAGTACCACCACATCTCCTTTCATCCTGAGCAATACAATTTTCCACTAAAGCAAACACATACATAGGGATCATTTTCTGTCTTGGCATTTATTTCCCAGACAGAACAACCTCACCCCTCCTTAGATACACACAATGGTTTCTTTTTCTTGAATTTTCTCATTTCTCCTCTTTTTTTCTTTGCTATCTCACTCCCTCTCTATCCTTCACCTCCTTCCCTCCCTCATTTTTGTCATCTTTCCATCCTCTTCTGTAGCCCAGTGTCAAAAGACATGTTTTGGCTCTATGTAAATCTCTGAATCGCGCCGAAAACCCGCCTCCGGTGAACGTCCTGACAAGCTGCCTCAACGAAGGCAGTTACTATGGCAACGTCTTCCCTAGGGCAGTGAATTGTTGATGAGCAGCGGCTGGAAGCCAATGGCAACAGAGCGAAAGTGAGAGACTGGGTGGAGGGTATATCTTTCCCATGGACTTGATTTAGGAAATATGGAAAAAAAGGAGTGACCATGACAAGCAACACAGAAGTGCAACTGCTAAAAATAGTCCATTTCCCTCTCCCAGGGGGAACGTCTTGGGGTTCTGTGAGAAAGACGCACATATAAGACGGTGTTTGACTCCAACAAAAATAGAGAAAGTGTGTATATCAGATTGCAGAGACCTTAACGATTTGAAGGCAAACCAAATAACGGAAAATGCTACAATCTCAACCTCATGTTTTTACCAAAATGTCAGTGCAACAAAGGCTTATTGGAAAAAAATGTAGCTATAAATACAATTCACTGCACTTTCCAGCTGCGCTAGTAACTAATAACAGTAAAACAGCAACAAAGTTTACTCCTTTTCACACCAATTATGATTACAGGGGCACATTATCAAGATTATTAAAGATTCATTTTTACATGCATAGTTTCCTGCACAGTACTCTATTATGAACTTTTAGCATAGTACATGATTTGTAAAATAACACACTTTGCATATAACATTACCAGCTCACTCTATATGGCTTTTCTGATGTAGTAAACTTGCTCAATAGCGCACCCGGTAGAGCGAGTTCTGGACTCTAGATACTAAAATGATATGGTTGCTCCAGCAAAGAAGTTTCATCTCAGATATGCTTGTGTTAACACTATTGGATAGGTTTAACTTAAGGTTTAATGCAGGTGGTATGTTATTTTCAAACCTTTCTAGAACCACTCATTGGATATTTCATTTACAAACTGCAGTTTTACAATCAACAACCAATGTAGTTGCCAGATTTACTTTGATATGTTTAGGATAAAACTGAACATGCTTATAGTGCCATCCACTGGAAGTTTCACTTTGAAGGTGCAGCGAAATGTGCAAGAAGAAATGTAATATAATTGTGCCGAAATGCCGCAATGTGCAAATACATCACAGCAACAGAAACCTGCTCTGCCTCTTAAATACAAGCAGCAAATTCGGGACTCTCGTTTCCTTTTTTCATACCAGCTGGAGCCAAGTTTAGCTCCAGTGCAGCTGCGCAAATCAGCAGCCCTCAGCAAATGATTGAAGGCCGCTCAAATGTTGATGGCTCACCCAATTCTGTGTGAAAGTTATTCTCTATAAAGCATAGAGTTTAACCTCACTATTAAAAATAAAGGTTCCAAATAAGGGTTTCTAGTGTGATGCAATAGGAGAACGATTTTGGGTTTCTAGAAAGCTAATTTGAAGAACTTTTCACCACTATAAATGAACCTATAAAGGTTCCATGGATGTGAAAGATTATTTAGCGGAACTATCACCACCTATTCATTTTTATCAATAAAAGAAAAAAAGGCTTTGGTGGCTTGAATGTTTGAGAGAAAAAGTGACAGCATCTGTCCTTCTGTCTGATTGTTTGACTGCAAGCTAAGAGTGAGTGACAAACTGCAGAAGAGAATGAGGAGAGAGAGAGAGAATGTTGTGCTATTGACTTAAAATGGCAGGGTGTCTTGGTGTCCAGCTGGCTTATCAACTGCAAAACACGACCCTGCAGTCTACAACAGCAACCCACTCAGGACTGATAAACGCTGAAAAGCTGTGCATCACGCTTTTTATAGTTAACTAAGGAATAAAAACATGAAACATTAAATATTTCTGTTATGTGAAAAAAAACTAAAAAAAACCTAAAAAACAAGCAATATTTCAAATTGTTTATTTGATATTTTGATGAACCAAAATAACATATAAATAAACATTATATAGACATATTTAAAAAATAACGACAAAAATGTAGCTTAAATAAAGCTAAAATTCAATTTGAAAATTAAAAGAAATATTCTGGGTATAATAAATAAAGTTTAGTTCAGCCCAGTGTTGATTATATATGATAATTGATGAGGAATTTAGATGAGGTGTAAATGTAAAATGTTATAATAGCGCATACATTAATTATTCTGCAAAAAAACACTTGTGGTTGTACTACTGAAACTGTATTTTAACATTTACTGTATGAAGGACCTCCATTCACATCTTAAAAGTAAAACTGAAATACAATTTCAGTACCAAAACATAAACATAGACAAAAACGATTACACAGTACATTAAAAAGCTAAATTACTTAAAATAAAAAATACAAATATTATTAAAAATGTTATTAAGTCGTAACAGTATCTGACACACAGATATGCTGAATGATTCAGGATTTTCAGCACAAATCAGCACATTGTGTTTAAATAGCATGTTTCACCCTTCATTAATCTGACCTGTGAATTCTTATCACAGGTCATTAAATGACAAAAAAAGAAAGCAAGTAAGAAAGAAGTGAGAATAAGCAGGAAGGTAGCTTGATTAGAGCCGGATTTACTAGAGCAGGTATGGCTATAGAGTTTTCTTTTCATTATGTGGGGGCAAGTGAGAAAGCCTCAGTTAGGTGTAAAAATCTTTCAGGTTGCTATGAAAAATAGCAAATATAATTTGTATTAACTTTTAAAACACTTTCAGTTGATTATAATAAAAACCCATTGACTAAAGTCATTTTTAAAGCAATTCTGAACATGTCGCATGTCTATATTGCACCAAAATGCGACACTGCTCTCCGCAGAAACACACCTGCCACACATGTGCGTAGTCGAATGGGTGAACAGATCTCGACGTGATATAAATGCAAACAGACAGACAGATGCAGAGATTCCTGCCTTTATTAGCGAGAAGAATATCTTCAGCCCCCTCCCACCTAATACTCAGTGTTGATTGCTTCTGAAGCTTCGAAGGGAAAAAAAATGGTATTCAGACCAGCCCTAGTGGACATAGTCATGAAACCGGCAGGGGGGATTCCGATGCTAAAGGTCCCGTTGCGTCCCAGTCTACGTGCCCCCAGAGTGTAATTTCTGCCAAGAGGGATCCCTGCTGTTTCCGCAAAGGGGTGACAAACAAACCCCCGCCCAACCCTGCCCTGCCCCGCCCCTGCACTTCCAGTAGCCCCAGCCCGAGTATGGTTCTGAGACCTGGTGGGACCTCTTTTACAGTTCTCCATGGGAGAACTTTCTGAGCTTCTCTCTTAAGTGAAGGGCTCAATCTCTCAGCCTTAAGCTGTGGAAGCTATGAGTGTGGACGACTCATAGATTCCAGGTCTCTATTTCAAAACTCTGTCTGTGAGGAAACAGAACGGTCTGGGGGCCCTCTTCACTTGATGGTGTGGAAACTGACATCTGGACTCTGTTAACTACCCAGTTGGTTCAGAGCTGGAGGTTTTGCAGGAGCAGTTTTCCACAGGGTTAACTCTCTCCAACTGATATGTGTACGGGGTGGCCATATCTGCTTACTATGCTCCTTTGGGTAGTCAGTCATTGGGAATAAACCCATTGACTCGTTTTCTCCATGGTGCTTTGACCTTTGTAATATGGTGGGCTGGTACCCTCCAGTCACATTAAACAGGTTTAGAATCGGACCTGGAATCTACTGTATACCAGGTTCTCCAGTTCTCCTGTCTCAGCTGTACATGCCATGATTCACAAAAGACAGGTACTCATCAGCAAGGTGGAGTGTTCCCACAGTGTTTTCGATGTAGCGCGAGTTTCCTTGAAAGGCAACAGCTCGGGTTACCACCTGAACCATTGTTGCCTGAGAGGGAACGATGCGCTTTGATGCTTCCTGCCATATTTCCTGGATCCCTGTGATCACCTTACTTCAACCTACCAGAAGCTAATGCCAAGATGGAAGAAATGTAAAAGTAAAATGAACAAACATATGCATTACTTTGAAATATTTAATACTATATTTCATGTCATTTTTACATTTCTGTTACAGTATATTTTACAGAACCTTTTTTTTGTTATTTAGATATGTCTAACCAACAAGAGGATTTATTTGGCCCATGGGCTTATTAGGGTCACTTTCTCTAAATATGGGACAAATCAAATCTAAGTAAAAGCAATACTTGTACTTATGCCATGTGACCTTAATGCATCATGTCAGAAGAGGTTACACTCAAGGTCGGATTTCTACACAGTCAAAAATGATGCAGCTTGATTTGTTTTTATTAGACTGCAGTGATAGCGCTTGTCTGTGAGGGACTGTCTATCCACCAGCTCCTTCTGAAACGTACACAAAATATTTGGCCAACGCAAAGAACATCATGTGCAATGATTACTGACATGGCTAAAAATAGCTCCTTCCCTTTCCTTCTCATTATTTATTTCCTCCCACCTTTCTCTCTCTCTCTCTCTCTCTCTCTCGCCGCCTCTGTCTTTTTCATCTAAGCTCCCGCTCTCACACGGCTCTCCACAAACACACGCACTCCCAAAATTTAGCATTCAGTTGCCAAGCAACACAAACCTCAAAGGATTCTCGTCTGAAGACGAGGTCTGCCGTCTCGTCCTTTTATAAGGAACAAAAACAATGGCGAGGACGAGAGAGAGACAGAAAAAAAAGAAATCAATCTCAGACTTATTACATAATCCCCTCTAATTATAGAAGAGCAGTTTAAGGAACTGCACCTATTGAATGTAATATTGTTCAGCTCTCACAGACATTTTGACAAACTCACACAGAGATTTAGCCAGTAGCAATTCATCCAATTGCAGATCTGACATTGAGAGCAGTCATTAACTGAGGGCATTTTTGCCTACGCTCTTTGAATTGAGCTACCTACAACCTGGTCTCATGAAAATATGTGTCTCTGTGCAACACACACACAATGCACACACAAATGTCCACTGAGTGGCAATAAAAAACACAGGTTCAATACATGAACCCTGGCACATTTGATAAAAATGTGTCATAATTAATAGTAATTATTTATATACATTTCCCTTAATGAGCCAAAGTGCTACATAGGTTATCTATTATATTCTCATACTCACAAAATGTGAAATGGCAAATGAAACATGATTTAACCTTTAACAAAGCATAGCTTTGCATGCTTGTATTTTAATATTTAGGCACAATGTATAAAAACAAAACAAGCTAATTTTCACAGCAGTCAGTGTTTCATCTTTAAGCCTAAAACTTAACCCTCCCTTTGATGCAAATTTTTGACCAAAAAACCAAAAAAAAAACAAAAACAAAGGCATCACACTTGTAGTCTTTTAGATTCTTCCTTAGCATTAAAAACTAATGGAAAACAAATTCCAGTTTGGTACGGCACCCAAACAAACTCTTACTAACAGTAACAGTCATTTTATTTGGAGACATCAGCCTCAGATTACAAACAAAACTTTCTTTTTAGATGTTAATAAATGTACTAAAGCATAAATATAATTTAGTTTAATAAAATCCCCTATATATACATAAATATAAATATACATATACATATACAAATACACACATATATATATATATATATATTAAACTAGTCAAGTACATTAATTTAACTGATATTTTTAAAAAAGAAATGCTATTTTTGACAGGCCAGTTGAGAAGCACCTGTAGGTTAAACATTACTTTACATCGCTTTAACACAGTAAAATTGTTTGACTTAATTATGCTTTCTACCATCCACTTTAAACCTGTAGTGATTACTCATTTTAAGTGCTCTTAGATCAGTTCAGTGCTTCTTGTCTCATTTCTACTCGAGAGTGCCAGCTGATTACGAGAATGCAAGTTCAAGTAAAGTCATTTAGCCTGATCTGTGAATCCTTTTGACCAGCTGAAATAAGCACTAAGGAAAACTAAGAGCTGTTCTGAACACTTGAACACATGTGAAAGAGAAAATGAGTAAATAAACTAGTCTTTATCTGGGATGTGTTTCTGAAATGCAACTATGATCACAAATCCCATTGTTAACAATGGAGTCCAATGGAACTTGCGACCATAGTTAGCCAACAATGTACTGTTGACAATGTGCAAAGTACTGCTGAAAACTAAATCAAAATAAGTGAACTTGTTTAAAGGATGACAAAAGATTATTAAAACATGGCCTAAATTGGTACTGCAATCACTTTCAAAATACTGTTGAGTGGTGTCTCCCCACACCTCCCCGTTGACTAGAGGTTGCCAGATAAGCGGCAGGATCCAGGAATGACGAGTCACGTTTTAATTTCCCAAACAGTTTATTACATTTTCAATTTGATGACCCACCTCCTCTGTATGCACTACCGTTACTATGCACGAACATGCACAACTTTGTTGGACTGTAGTGAATATTTGAAATGCCCATTTATAAATACAAGTAAATTATGAATCTTAACCGTTCCAGGAGAAAATTTGCAACATTGGCGTCTGTTTTCAAGTTTTTCTCCGCTTTTATTCATCTCCATCGTTCAAACGCTTCTCCAGTGCAAACCCTTGTCTTATTTCGCACTTTGTCACGCCGTATTTCAGATTCATAGAAAGGTCTTCATACTCAAAATGTTAGACATTTGTTTAGCAGCTGCTGCAGCCGTGCAGAGCAGGCAACCTGGATGGTGAAACACTACTGACTTTGTGATCGGGAGATAGATGAAGGGTGGTGCTTCAGACCAAAACAAAACATGACAATATAAACATCAGTTGAGGGCTGCAACTGCTCTTTTTAAACGAGAATATCCAGGCTGTACTACTTCTGTCAGCGATATGAGTACTTGAAATTAACATGATTTCTTAATGCCTGTTGAAGATAACGGAGACATTTTATGATTATTACAATACATTTCTTACATACGGTAGCTTTAACATTATTACAAAGGCCACTTTTTAAAAGTACTTAAAGGAATAGTTGAACTGCTGAACACAAAGGAAGATATGTTGAAGAAAGTTTGTAACCAGGCTGCTTTTCTCACCATTGACTTCCATAGTAATTTTTTTTCTACAGGTCTGGCCATTAAAAGTGCATCTATTTTCGCGCGGCATCCTGCAATTCGGCACGCGTGATCACGTGTCAATAATAACAACAGAGGTATATGTCTGAAATCAATGCCTGCAAGTGTTTTCCAGATGAGGCAGTAGAGCGTCTGTTCCTGACGTCTGTTTATATTTGCTGTAGCCTCCTGATATCTCTGGACAGTGTATGTTCTCTCTTTAACCCCTTTTATATGACTTTTTTTTGTTTGGCAACAGTAATTCATATATCTCTGCAACACGTGGCCTCTTCAGACAGAACTTGTGAAAAAGAAGTACTGTACAGTTTAACAACTGTAAAAAAGTTCTTCTTATGGAAATAATGGGTAACACTTTATAATAACTACACACTATGAATGATAAGTTAAGCATTTGTAAGCATTTATTTAACCCTTTATAAACCATTGTTCCAACATTATTATGCATTAGTAAACAGTTTACAAGTGCAGCTATAAATGCCTTGTTCTTGAGCATATATATAATGTTTAATAATTGTATGTTCATACTTTATTAATGATAAGTTTTTTAATTAGTACGTTATTTACAAACCAGTTATTTAGGAGTTGTCAGTACTTGATAAGATCATTTAGAAAGACTCAGCAAATGACCAATAAATTACTTAAATTTACATTAATACATTTTGTTATTTAGACAAATGATAATAGTTGCTCGGTGTGTTAATAAATGCTTTATTAACACATGTTCCTGCTGTAATTCATGATTAAGTCAGGTAGTTATAAAGCATTTAGTAGTTATCAGACGTCTGTTTTTGTGAGCTCATCTAAAGTGAGGACTATTAATACCTTGTAAAGTATTTATAAAGCAGATGTAAAGACTCATTTATCTTCCAAACAGAAAAGTTAAACAAACACAACACAGATGGATACAGAACACAGCAGTATAAAAAATATAATCATATGACTGTACACTGTACACAAAAACAAACCTTCAATTTCATAGAAAAAAAGTGTACCGTTTGATATTTTGCATATTGAAATGAATAGTGCTATATCCCTCTGTGTTGTGTTTGTTTATTTTTTTCTGTTAGGATGATAACTGAGCTTTTAAATCTCCTTTGTACATTTAGATATGGTTATAAATGAAGAACAAGGCAATCATAGCTGTATTTATAAAATGCTTACTAATGACTATTAATGTTGGATGGACAATGCTTTATAAAGGATGAACTGACTATTTACTAATGATTAACTAATGATTCATAGCGTGTAGTGTTACCAAATAAGGTATTATAAAAATATATACTTAAGTGTATATATATATATATATGTCAATACTTATATACTTATAAATATATACCCAACCAACTTATAAAACAAAAATGTACAGTAGGCACAAAACTTAACACATCAACTAAAGTATGTCTTGTACTCGCTCCTACTGTACCTCTCGATCGTCCGCTGTATTCTACAGCTGATCACATATTTCTACGTGTATACCTCCGCAGTTCACTTAACTGTTTAGATGTTTAGACTGTATAGGGGCAGTTTCCCGAACAGGGTTTAAGACTAGTCCTAGATTAAAATAAATGTTAAGTGCTGTCTAAACTGGAAAAAGCTTGCATTGAGCTATCTTAAAATACATTATTGTCATTGTTTGGTCTTAAAATTCTCACAGATAATGCATTTTTGTAGGACATGTTTCTAAAAATTCTTAAATGTCCTAAATTAAAGGTCTAGTCCCGGCTTAATCTAATTCATATCTGGGAAAGCGCACTTAGTATTTTTTATGCTAAAAGTGCACATTCAATACAATGAAGCAGACTAAACTTTCACAGTTTAGAGAATACAGTATACTCCATGCAACCACAGTAGCCTAGAGCTACAAACACACACAGATATATTTACTTTGTACATTTTTCAAGCAGTGGCCTTTTGGGAAAATAAATATTTACTCTCACACTTAGTAGTTTGTACAAATCAGCACAAAACAGTCAATAAATAGCACACCATAAAATCTTAAATGTAAATGTGAGATTTTAAATATTCTGAAATGCAAAAATTATAAAACATTTGTTGCCCACCTGCTCTGGGAGTGTCAATAGTTTGATTTTCGACTCCATACTGCAGGACCCTGCGTCTGGGAAAGTCTGTTTCTTGCCATAAAGACTTGACCTCTGTAATGACATGAGAAATTATTATATCTCTACACATTTCACAACCAAATGTGTACAAAAGTTTACTTCTATATCTGCAAACTGTCACTGCAACAGTCAACAATGTTAATGAAAACATTTACGAATCCATCAGGTAGACCAAAAAAGGTATTTGCGAGCAAGTATGTTTGAGTAAAAACATTCGGCACCAGAAGGCACTTCAAGCTCCACTACGTAAGTGTGCGTCCTGACGCACATACTGTACAACCAGAACCATTTTGTTTAGTTTTCCCTTGGCAGCAAGAAACACAACAGTGTGGCAAAGCTATGCAGCTTCCTGTTCTGTAATTCAGAGTTATACTGTGAGGATACAGTACCCCAAAGATAAAAAAAACATTTGTCGCACAGACCCATATATAAGTTGCTTGTAAAATTATGCAGTTCTGTAATTCTAGACAGATTTGACATCATCTATCTCAAGCAAAATTGAAACTGAAATCTGAATTATGTTGAGCTTCTGTAACAATGGAGGCAAGGACGTTTCGGATACAAATGCAAGCTTTTTATTTCATCCATGGCCAGACAGGCAGAGTAGGTATTAGCAGACAGAATCAACGGAGAAAACACTTTGGTATATTACACAAAACAAACACGGGAAAGAATGGCATTTAACATTACATACAGGAAGCATAAAACCTTGTGGTGAGTGAGTGTCAGATTGCGGTATAAATGCCAGTGAGAAGGGGTGTGGTGACGAGCTGCAGCTGAAGGTGATAATTACAGAATGTGAAATGGTGTGAATGTGCAATGCAAGATGGGAATTTGAGTCCATAAAGAAATGAGTCCATGGAAGGTGTGGAGGATGCGAGTGCCCTTTAGTGGAGCTTGAGGGCACTCATTACAACTATGTTTATGTGTGGACAGTTTACCTAAAATAAAGCAATATTCTCTGAAATAACTGCATTGTATTTTGTTGATTTTGCTCACCAATAGATGCATTGCAGTGAATGGGTGCCGTTAGAATGAGAGTCCAAACAGCTGATAAAAACTTCACAATATCCCACGCCACTCATCAGATAATGTCTTGAGAAGTAAAGAGCTGTGTGTTTTTATAAAACCAAATCCACCATGAAGGCATTTCTAATCTTGGCTTCTGGCTAAACTGCAAGTCCTCTATTCATAATATTGATTTTTCCAGTGAAAAAGTCATCTCGTGTGACTCAGGAGAGACATATGCATGGACCAAGCACCATTTACAAGCCAAAACAGCCCAAAACTGTTTTGTTTTCAAATATGTGGGTTGGTTTTGATGTGAGAGGTCAACATTAGATTAACTTTTTCACTGGAGCAAGCGTTATTATGTTTTAAGAATTTAAAACACAGAAGAGGCAGTTTAAAGTTAAAAGATGGATTTATTTCTTATAATTTTGCAGTTTTTCTATTCTCAAGATGTTAACTGATGGACTGGAGTGGTGTGGATTACTTGGATGTTTTTATCATTTATTTGGACTCTGATTCTGACGGCACCCATTCGCTGCAGAGCATCCATTGATGAGATATGCAATGCTACATCTCTTCAAATCCTAAATAAAGAAACAAACTCATCGACAGGGTATGTGAAAAACAAATCACAAAACTCACATGAATGTTCTTTTGGATGATAATTTTTTAAAAGCCATCTTCTATAGCAGGTTCTATAGCCTGAACGCTTTTACCAACGAAGCCAAGTGATTACGATCAAAAACTTGTTCTCACTGAAAGATTCTCACTAAAAATTCTAATATTTCAAGCAGTTTATTTTGAGTTTAAATTGAAACAATAGAGTGTGTTTTAAACTGTCCTAAAATTATGCCATTTATAATGTGCTTATTACTCTGTTGTTCAGTTTTATGGACGATTTTTGAAGCTGTTCTCACCAACCGGTCTCTTATCAGACTGTCTCTCGTGCTCTCTTTATAGGGCATATTTTGTGATGCTATATATGGATAAAATCAGCTCCTCTGCTGCACTACCGTCCTTTCTGTCATCACAAAACATAAAATGATGCCACACACGAAGATCACACTGGAACAGTTTGTTGTCGTGGATCAGTCTACTGTAAGTGGGTATAAACCTGAGGCTGTTCTTCATTCAAGATATGACACATATCCCAGTTATACACTTGAGCAGAATATTGTTGTTGTTTATTTTTTCTGTAGACTGAAAGTGACCATCTGTCTATATATCATTACTGTGCAATTCAAATCTAAAGTCTAAAACATTAAAGAGAAACGTGACATTAAAGAGAAAGACACTTTAATGTTTCTTAAGACATTTAAGTACACTTTTAAAAAGTGCACTTTGTAATAATTGCATTACGTTTTGTTGATTTTGCTCAACAATGGTTGCTCTTTAGGGAATGGGTGATAAAAACTTCACAATAATCCACAAGTAATCCACTCCACTCCAGTCATCAGATAATGTCTTGAGAAGTAAAGAGCTGTGTGTTTTTATAAAACCAAATTCACCATTAAGGGATTTCTAAACTTGGTTTCTGGCTAAACTACAAGCCCTCTATCCATAATATTACTTTTTCCGGTGAAAATTCATCTTGTGTGACTCAGGGCGAGATATATGCATGGACCAAGCACCATTTACAAGCCAAAACAGCCCAAAGGTACAAGTTGCATGTACTTTTTTGTAATGTGTCCTTGAGCCCTGATTATTATTATTACCTATTTATGAAATAAAAGACCACTTAAGTGACATAAAGAAAGACACTTTAATGTTTCTTAAGACACATAAGTGCACTTGGTCAGCTGTCATGGTCAGCTGGAGGTGCCAGCCCAGACCACTGGACGGCACTCCAGCTTCCAGCGAACTGTCTGTGTTTTATGTCTGCTTTCATTCAGGAACTCTTATCAATGAACTCATGTCTCCTCCCACTCATCTGTTGTCATGGGATTTCATTGTTTGTTGCCACCCACTGACCTAGTTTCTCCTGTATATAACCCGGAAGTGTTTGTATGTCGTCATGGTTTATTGTTTATGTTACTCTGTCTAGTTTGTTAGTGTTTCTAGTTCTTAGCTTTACTACCTGTTGGATTATTCGTTGATGATTTCTGTCTGGATCTGGATATTACCTCTGTCTCTCCCCAAGGACCCTGTTTCACGTTATTTTGACCCTCTGCCTTGTTTTCGACTATGCCTCTGCTTCTGTCTCCCTAACATTGTCTGCCGGCACTTGATCATTACTGTCTTGACCCTGAATTTGATTATTAAATATGTATGTATTGCCTCGTCGGTAGGATTTAACCCTCGCGTCTGAGACATTGCTGTGTTCTGTGTCTTAAGATGGACATGATATTGACACCTATACACGGGACTTCATCGCCGTGTCAAATCTAGTCATTGGTGAGGAGGAGACACTCAAGGGAGTGTTTTATTATATATAATATTATATATATATATTATATTATAATTTTATTTGTCCGGTCTGGATCGCTGGGTGCTGCGCAATCTTCCCGTGGAGGATCCCGATTGGCCGCTGGCTAGACTGATTGACTTTGTTTTAGAGTTTTGTGGTTCTCATCTCACCGTGGGAGAGGTGGATGAGGACATTCACGTTCGCGGTAAGGACCGGAGCGATCACCGACCACCTCTAACCCGTGGGTCGGTACTCGCTGCGCTCTTTGGCGAACGCCGGTCACACACAAGATGGCGGGGAAGCAACGAACACCATTCCGGCAGCACGGGCGGCAGCACGGCGCTAGCACCGTAATGAACCCTCGCCGTTTCACATCCTCTTCACACTCACGTCGAATATGGCAAGCCACCACCGCATAAAACATCAAGGACTTTGAAAGCTGTGAACACTACCAGGGTTCCGGCACAGGCCGTTTCTGTGACTGTTTCCCAGTCTGTTCCTGTGACGCCGCCCTCACACAAAATGGCAATCTCCAGCCCAGTGTCACAGTATGGCAAGCCATTTAAGCCATATACAGCACTGTTGGTTCCGGTTTCTTAGCCAAAGAGTCTGTTTCTGGTCCTGACCGTTCCTGTTATACAGCCAGGGGCGCTGTTCCAAGCCCAGTCGGTCCAGGTTTCTCAGCTCGAGGAGACGAGTTCTAGCAACCCCCGAAGCATTAGCCCTGGCCCTGACATCATCACGCAGCGTGAGGGGCTGTGTGGTGTGCAGTTCGGCCCAGCTACTCGACCAGTCACCGAACGACAGCTAGGGGAGCTGTCTGCCACTCCGGTGGTTCCCAAGTCGCCCACAGAGGGCACCATTCCCATCACTCAGCGCGAGGGGCTGAGTGATGCTCAGTCAGGTACCAAAGGACAGTTAGGGAAGCTGTCTACCGCATAAGTGGTTCCCGAAATGCCTGCAGAGGACACTGGCACCATCATTCAGCGAGAGGGGCTGAGTGATGTTCAGCTGGGTACTGGGCTGCAGCTAGG
>JAUMHI010000043.1:27229990-27280594 GCA_032359435.1 Enteromius unitaeniatus
GAGGGGCTGTGTCATATCCAGTCAGTCCTGGTTTCCCGGCCAGTTGAGCCATCTGAGGCCTGTGACCCCGATTTTGAATGGCCGGATCCGCCAGACGCGGTCTACGATCTTGAACCCGAGTGGCCGGACCCGCCAGACAATGTCTGCGATCCTGAACCTGAGTGGCCGGATCCGCCAGACCCAGTCTGTGATCTGGACCCCTGGTGGCCTGACCCACTCACGTCTGAAATCCTTGCGGTTCCCAGTCTGCATATATCGGGTCCTAGCCCCGAATCACAGCCCGAGGAACTGTGTTATGTCCTGTCGGTCCCGGTTCCACAGCCAGGAGAGCTGTCAGAGATCCTTGCAGTACCTAGTCCGCACCTGTTGGGTCCTAGCCCCGAATCATGGTCTGAGGAACCGTGTTATGTCCAGTCAGTCCCAATCACGGAGGATCTATCAGTGGCTGCACGACCCCTGGGAATGTTGACCGCGGTCATGGATTTCCTATGGGTTCCGCTGATGGCTGCACGGACTCCGCGTCGGGCCGGTCAGACCACCAACCTGTCCGTGCTCTTTTATGCAGCCTGGTTTCCTGCTCTGCCCGAGTGGTCGTCTGCACTGTTTGGACCGCCCTGGGGGGCTTCTGCTCCACCCTGGTGGACGTCTCCGCCGCCTGCTCCCGGAAGTGTTTGTATGTCGTCACGGTTCATTGTTTACGTTACTCTGTCTAGTTCGTTTGTGTTTCTAGTTCTTAGCTTTACTACCTGTTGGATTATTCGTTGACGATTTCTGCCTGGATCTGGATATTACCTCTGTCTCTCCCCAAGGACCCTGTTTCACAGTATTTTGACCCTCTGCCTTGTTTTCTACTCTGCGTATGCTTCTGTCTCCGCTAACATTGTCTGCCGGCACTTGATCATTACTGTCTTGACCCTGAATTTGATTATTAAACCGTTTGCATTTGAACTCGCACGCCTCACGTCCTCAATTGTAACAGTAAAAGTTTTAAAGTACATTTTAAACGTTTGTTTTAATAATCATTAACATATCAAGTTAATACATTTTAAATTGCAACTTCATCATACAAATATGTGATAACAAATATTTATTTAAATACATTTTATTTAGAAAAGTGCATTAATTTTTTTTTACCATATAAACACAACTACAATAATTAAATAATAATTATGAAATTCAATATAAAATGTACTCAAGTTCTACTTAAGTGAGTCAAGAAAGAAAAACAAAACTCTAAAGCTCAGCTAATTGCATTTTATTTTATTTTTAACAATATCAAGTACTCTTTTAAACAAGGGCTATCATACTTCAACAGAAAATATGTGAATGTGAAAGTCATGTATTGGTTTTACTAGATTTTGTCTAAAATGTTTATGTTGTTGTGGAAGCAAACACACGGTTGATGTGTTATTGTACTTGACTGATTGTTCTGGTTTAAGTACATTTGGTTTAACTCGCTTAACTTGTTTGAGTCATGCAATTATGTCAAATGTTACCAAGTTGACCAGGTAAAAATGTTCAAATGATTTTTGTAAAATTTCCTGTTTTCTGTTGGTTCCTCCAACTATAATGTTAACACTGTGTTTAACAAAAGACAAAAATATGTTTTCAAACCAATAATCATTAGGATTTAAAAAGCCTGTAAAAAGCTCAAGTTTGTATACAAAGCTTGATTCAGAGTGTTTCAAGAGATAAATACTTCTGTGATTCCCAAAATTGCTTAATCTCTTAATAAAATACTAAAATTTAAAGCATATAATTACTGATTTTACCCTTTGATAGGTGCATTTCTAGAATCAGGCTCTTTTGGAGACTTTTCAAACCCTTCATCCAGAATTATAACTTGATTTAGGATATTTTACACAGATTCTTTCTTTCTCTTTCTTCCTCTAAATAATAACATCTATACCATATCACCTTCTCTTTCAGTTCCTTACTGCAAAATCATAAATATATAGTTTATGTTACTTTATAGAGCAGACATTACCAATGGCAAAGTAATGGGTTTGCATCATAAAGTAAAATAATATTCTATCCAACGTGTGATTTAACATGTCCATAACACAGCAGCAATTACATGTTAACTGCAATAAAGGCTTTTTATATACTATAAGTTAACTGGATGGGGAAATCAATGGTGCTGTGACGCAGGTGTGAAGAGGCCAGGAGAAGAAGAAGAAAATCATGTAAAACGGTAATTGCTGCTTTATAAAAAAACATTTGTGACCCTGGAGCACAAAATCAGTCATAAGGCACGGTTAATTTGTAGCAATATTCAGCAATACATTGCATGAGACACAATTATCAATTTTTTAATGCCAAAAATCATTAGGATATTAGGTGGAGATCATGTTCCATTAAGATATTCAGCAAGTTTCCTACCATAAATATATCACAATTAATTAATTAATTAATTAATTAATTTTGATTAGTAGTATGCAGAACTTCATTTGGACAACTTTAAAGGCATTTTTTTCTTTTTATTTTGCACTCCCAGATTCCAGATTTTGAAATAGCTGTATCTCTGCCCAGACATTGTCTCAATTCTATTCTAGTCTATTGTTATTTTTTTTATAAAATGTGTAAATGTATAAAAATTCAATTAATTTATTTGATGTAATTTATGTCTATAAATCAGTCTGCTCCTTTTCATTAGGACCGCTGAAGCGGATGCACACAAATGAGATTCTCCAAAAAACATAAAAAGAAAAAAAAAAAATGAAAATGCATGTCACAGAAGGATGACCAAGGGATGATGGTGATGGATGGGTTGAGTGTTTTGTCTGTGATTATCCTAACCTGTCAGCTGCAGGACCTTTGCGAGCCACACGACCGCGAGAAGCCCGACTCCACCGCAGCAGAAGCGCCTGGCGCTCCGTGTCAGCACCGGCTTCATCCCGCTCCGTCTGCTCTGCGCCTCGGGCTCAGAACATGATCGCCGCAGATTCCTCCGGCTGTAAGGCGGGGCTGATAACTACCTTCTGAGACTAAACTAAACTTTTGGGTTGCCTTGTTTTTCTTCATTACAGTCAACACTGAGACGCATCGTTTCGCCAACCTGTGTTAGGCGCTCAGGTAGCCTATCTTCTGCTTCAAAGCGCGTAAATGCGCTCTTGTGCCACTGGGTTTGGAGCGGTCGTTGTAAATGGTATTCTCTCTTTCTCTCTTTCTCTCTCTCTCTCTCTCTCTTTCTCTCTTTCTCTCTTTCTCTCTCTCATACACACGCAAATCACACCGCTGCCACTTGAGGGCGGCTCTTACTAATAGACGTGCTGTAATCGTGGACGACCAATAAGAAAGACCCAAACTCGTACAATGTCCCTATTGCTCAAATCTCTGTATATATGTATATAGGCTCTGTATGTACACACACACATTAATGTTTTTTATACTGTGCAAACTGTCTGTGCTATTTGCCCTACACCAAATCCAATCCTTACAGGAAACCATTTCTGATTTTCAATACACTCCATTCTGTGTTATTTATAAGCATTTTGAAAAGGGGGGACATGGGGTAATGTCCTGAAAAGGGTAATGGGTAATGTCATGCCCATGTCATTTGTCACAAAAACACACGTGCGCTCACACACGCACATATAGTATATATATTATACTAATATACTGCAACATAATCATTACACATGAGTAATTAACACATTTATTGAAATACATGAAATATGAGTTTCTATATAAATTATATTTATGTATCTTAGTTTATACTGGTCAGTAGAACTTTAACCAGATATCCAAGACAATATAAGTTATTGTGAAATAAAAAAGACATACTTAAATGGGTCAAAAAAACATTCTTAAAGGAGCAGATCACTCAAACATGAAAATGTTGTCATTATTTACTCACCGTACTCATGTCATTCCAAACCTGAATAAGTTTCTTTATTGTATTGAACCTAAAATAAGATATTTTGAAGAATGTTGAGGAACCAAACATTTGTTCGTCTCCATTGACTTCTTGTAATGATCAGGAGATGAGGAGTCGTTCGGGTTCAAATGCAAATGGATTTATTAAGGCTCAGGGTCAAGACAAATATGGTCGAGCGCTTGCAAACAGAGTCAGTGGAGACAGACAATAGCAGAGATGTAAACAAAGCAATGGTCAAATACCGTGAATCAGTCCATGGGGAGAGACAGAGAATATCCAGGAACAGGCAGAAATCGGCAACAAGTAAATCCAAACGATAATACAGACTGAAAACTAGACACAAATGAATCACGTAGACCAGGGGCCTGTTCCATAAACCAAGATTAGAGTATAAGCCAGGCTTATTTCAGTTAGTCTGACTTATTGCCAGTTAATTTGTATTACAATAATTCAGACTATCTGCCATAAGCCTGGCTTATTTGGTGAACTTGTTTTATGGAACAGGCCCCAGGTGACGATATATAATGAATCGTGAAGACACAAACACATCCAGGGATTTAAACACATCAAACTAGGTAAATGGGCGGAGCCAACAATGAAACACCATGACAACTGACGAGATGGGTGGAGACATGAATCAAACACCCAGGCAAGGTAGGCAAGACATGAGAGTCCATGAATGAAAACAGACAAAAACACAGAGCTGTGCTGGCACATCCAGCTGATCGTGACACTTCTGTAGAGAAAGAAATACTATAGAAGTCAAATAGGACAATCAGCTCTTGGATTAGCATTCTTCTTTTATGTTCAACATAAGATAATCATACAGTTTAAGAAAGACGTGAGTAAATGATGGCAAAATGTTAGTCTTGTGTGATTTTTTTCCTTTAAGATCTTAACTAAATGCATTTAGTATGCATTTGAACTGAAGCATTTTCATTTAATTGTTTTGTTCAAAAAATTTATTTGAATTACTATGATATGTGGACCTAATTGTCTGAAGTATACTATTATTAATCTTTATATAATCTTTATATATCTTAATTATTAACACATTATAAAAGAATGATAGTTATTTTACAAGGGTGTGCTACCAGAAGCTGTCTGTCTTTTGCATGTTGAAAATATTGCTAATACCCTTAGGAATCCTTATATTTTTGCGGCTGCCCACCTTCATTTAGTTTCTGAATATTTAGATTTGTTACAACAATGATACACTAGAGAACCAGTGGCCAAATAACATTATTAAGCCAACTGAAACCAAACTGTCAATTATGTCCTTAAAAAATATCTGACTAAAACAAACCCTACTTTATCTGGTTTCCACCACCAGGTGGCGATATTTACTGTGTGTATTTGCTCTTGGCATACCTCACTTCCTCACTGTAGAATGTATGTGATAAGACATGTGATGTAATATTTTGGTAATGTTTCTTTTAAGGTTTGTTCATGAAACGTGAAAAGTGAAGCAATTCCAAACTGTGAAATCCTTTCCATGCCAAAATACTCCTTTAATTTGATTAATTTTCCTTTGTGCAGTGAAAAAGACCAGACAGAGCAACTAATTAACATTGTCACTCTTAAAATGGTTGAGTAATGTTTATCTAAAACTTTAGAGATTTATAATTCCCTACATTATTGAGAAAGACACACTCAACTATAGTATTTCCAGAGCACTCAAACCCGATAAGCCACAACTTCAGCATGATGTCAGAGACATGTTTCTCTTCCACGTTCTGGAATATATCACACAGTACACTCCAGCCAAATAAAGACAAAACTAAGAGTATTGTTGTCACCAACAGTCCACACTTGACAAGTATAACACAGAGAATGCCTTTGAATGTGCAGTGTTTAGAAAAGGACTCTAAAGTTGGCCCGTTTGCATTCAGGTCCAAGGTGAAGCACTAAGGGAGCTGCAAAATGCATTTATACAATTTTAGCTTGCGTCTCTGCAAAACATCATAACCTGGATGAAGAAATCCTTGCGAAGACAGAGCTCCTTGTGATTTCTGCCAAGATTAAACTTCTGTTTAGATGTATACTACTAACACTAATGCCAACTTTTTAAGCATTATTAGCCCACTTTGGTAACAATTGCCAACAACAATCTTTACCAACAAACCAGTGTTTCCCAAAATCGTAGTTGAAATGAACAATCGCAAACAAAATAAGAAATTTAGGTGGTTGAACTAGCACTCAGTCTGTGGTAAGAAGCACAGTTTCTTGTTAGTAAGGCATGTGGACTTAAATTATGCTCTTGGGCACAAGCTAACAAGCGGTACAGTCAATATCTACATTTACATTAATCTATATTTTGTATCTATATTTTAGTGCTTCCTCAATAAGTGCAGATTTTGAAACTGCAGAATATGATGTAAGAGGGAAAGGTTAAATCAAACATCAAATAAAGCAAAATGCTAAGGAACAAAAAAACTTTAGTCATACTACTAGATGCTTGTTGCAGCATCTTCTAAAAGATCTAGAACTGACGAATTACCACCTGTCTATGATGTCATTAATAGTGCACCAAACACTGATTGTAAGCCTAAACTTAACAAACTTTATAAACTTAAAAATTGTAAACTGTTTCTTCAGATCTGATTGGTTAATCACAATATTGTCCCAGGGTCAACAAGGTCTTCGTATTCGTACAAGGTGGAAAATTCATGCTAATTTGTACAACCTCATGATTATGTACTATTTGTCAAAACCCCAGTGACGGGTAGGTTTAGGGGCGGGGTTAAGTGTAGCTCATTCATACAAATGAGTGAGGTCGTGCGAATTAGCCACGTCATAAAATATATATGAATTGCCGTGAGCCCGGGCTGGTAAAATCAGGTTAGTGTTATTAATGACCATCTTATATTATTGTACCAACATGGTTCAAACATGTGACCATGTTCAGGACTGGCTAGTTAGTTTCTTGGTTACATCGTTGTACAGAAAATGCCAGGACAACCCGAGCTTTGAGCTTTACTAATTGCATTTCAACAACAGCATGGATATGAAGGTTCAGGCTTTACAAAATCAGGTAAATCATGCTGGAGTATGCATCCTAGATTTTCCAAGCTCTTGCCAATTCAAGACTTGCATGCAATACTGCAATGCTCTATTGGCCGGCCTTCCAGGCAGTGTGACTAAACCTCTGCACATCATCCTGAATGAAGCAGCATAATCACCTTCCTCTCAATCTCAGTCTAGCTGCTTTTGACGCAAGCCGTCACAATGTAGCCTGCAGCCAAAGGCTTTTGGATATACCAGATGATGTGCTAACATTATGAATAGGAGAAGGTGCAATGCAAACTATGGCACAATAAATCTGGCCTTTTAAATAAGAGGCCATCTGTAATCTGTAAAGTCATTGCATCACCCATCATCCTGAGATGCACACCTAAGACCGGTCTGCTTTGATTGGAACAACTTCACCAAATGCTATATGAGTAGGGGTGGCATGGTTCACAAAACCCACGGTTCGGATTGTATCACGGTTTTAGGGTCACGGTTCTGGTTCTGTATGGTTCTTGTTATTTTTACGGGACAAAAAGCGCCATTATAACACAGACGCACGTTCGCGCTGATATGACCGAGCCCATCCTCTAATAGGGAACATGAAATCCAAAATGTTCCCATACACCAAATTTATACAACGCTGGCGCATCCTCCAACTCCGGGCAGGCTTCCTTTTCTCTTCCACTTGCCATTTCTACACGTACAGTATTGTGACCTGCAGCACTCACTGCACACCGTAGACACCTCAATTATTTCGTGCAAAAGGGAAACGCACTGTTGTCACATACGGGGCACGAGGCTACATTGGGATCCGTCGAACCGTGCGATGCATGCATGCACCGAACCAAGACAACAGTACCCAATGGTTCGTTCTTTTCATGAACCGTGCCACCCATATATAGAGCATAAGAAACAAAATTTCTGACAGGACCACTGTAATAAAGAATGACTGACAAATAGCATACAGTTGTATTGATGGTATGGTCAACACACGCTCATTGGAAATACATTTCTGCAACCCAGTAATTATATACCTTACTTTTCAGTTTCAAAGTGAAATGTCTAGAGAGTCCCGCTAAAACACATATTTAATGTGGTACAGGTATAGTACAGTATTGCAGTGTTTTTATTTTGCTGCTTGAGGTATGTTCTGCAGCCGTTCAGAATTCAAATATCCAGTGAGTGTTGCTAAAGATTACTGCTCTATCATGTTGGATATATCCCCTAAACCAAACCCAAACCTACCTGACAGTGTTAACAAATGCCCTGCTATGTTAACTGCCTTATGCAGATTTTAATTTTATTTTGTTGAACCGTAGATTCATGGGGTTTGAACAGGAGCTTTTCATTGTCCAAGTGCAAAACCATATCACGTGAGCTACCGAGTAAACTTACTGAAATAGAAAACTCCTATACAGGAAGTAGGTGATGACAACATTCAGAAGTATCAGTTTTCGAATCATGCAGGATGTAAAAAAAAAAGTCATAATACAACATTCTGCAACTAATTATGTGAAAATTAGCCTTTATTAATCACAAATGTAATTGTGCTTTTGTGTAAAAAAGGAATAAAAATTTTATCTGTATACTGCAGCGATAATGTAGCATGTATAGGTAGTTATAGGTATTTCAGTTTTGCATAAATGTATTAAGATACACGTATTTCCAATATGCCTAGGTTGGGTATGGTTCAGTTCTGGGAAAAAACTCCCTGCCCATCTATGCATGGACTAGCATGGAGAAGACCAGAGAGTGCAGTGATAACCCCTCTAGGGTAAACATAACAGAAACAAATGTAGCAGATATCATTAACATCCTTAATGCCATTTTAATGTAACAACAGAATTCAAGATAACAGAGTCCGATTCAGCACAGAAAAACAGGCGGCCAAGTACTGACTGTGTTCGAAAAGGAGGAGCTGGGGATGGAGGAGGGTAATTAGCTCTTGATCAAAGTGATGAAGCCCCATTTTTCTATAGGTAGAGCTGGATCAGCTGATGCAAGCTTGACTGACATGACCTGCCAGAGCTAACTCTATGCTTGATTGCAGTTCAATTTCAATCATTTATGCTAATTTGACAAGTTATTAATGTGAGTTTGGCAAGTAGTTTTTGAGATTTAATCATTTCCTCAGTCAAGTTGATAGGGTTTGTTCTTGGATTCCTGAAAGAACAAATGTAGCCCCTGAATGACTGCACATTTCCTCATGCCATTCACAATCAGTGAAACAGCAACATCTGTTTTTTTCATCACGGCTAGGCACAATGACGTTTTCCAAAACCTTCACTCTCTCTGCTCCTCTTTGGTGGAACGAGCTGCCAATCTTGATTTCTATATATAATAAGAACTTATGATGTCCCTCAAAAACAGGAAGCTCAGAAGAGACAGGAAGCTCAGAACATCTGGGGTCATGAGAGGAAGCACAGGAAACTTATGGATGTCAGAGAGTGGAAGGGCTTCGCTGCAGGGCTCAGACTGGGCTCTGGTTGGAGTTCACTGGTGTTAATGATGACAAACATGGAACTATAGCAAGGATGTCTATCCCTCTTCTCCTTCCTTTACTGGTCCGTGTGTTGTAGGTGCTGCCTCCAGATCAAGGTGACGTGTCCGTGAAGTGAGAGTGGATCTTACACAGTACAACCACAATGATTGAGTCAGGAACAAGGGCAAAATCAATGAAACTTTAAGTACACTCAAACAGTCCATGCTTAAAAATATCTTTGACAGTTCTTTTTTTGAAGCACATTCTGCATTCAATTCGCATTGAGGCATAAAGAAATAAATACACTCACATTGTCTTAAAAGCATTTTCTTAAAATGATGAAGCCCTGAGCATCCAAAAATCACACTATGAAAAATAGCAGACCTAACCATTGCAGACAGCAAACAAGTCAATGCAGCATCATGACTATACAAAAACCTGTTACAAAAATAAAACAAAACATGTTTTTAACATGTTTTCATACTTTTTCCATTTCGCAAACATGGAATATATCTACTGTTTCAAATATTTTTGGTACCACTTTATATTAGGTGACCTTAACTATTATGTGCTTAGATTTCATTAATCATTTGGTACAATGCACTTATTGTGTACATACATGGTTTTACATTAAACTCATATTTTTTTTTTTTTTTTTTTTTTTTATGTGGCTTTACAAGTAATATTTATAAATGACCAGTGTTAAAAATGCTGGAAAATAACTCCATGTAATCCTACAAGAGTGAGAGTCTTGTAAGATTACTTAAAATATTAAAAACACATTAGAGAGGAAAAAAGAATCACCCACTAATCTTGATAGAAATGTATTGGAGAGAAAACTACAATAGCCTATTTAACTTTCAAATGTAGTGAAGTTAATATCATAAGTTTCCAGAAAAAAGTAAAGATGCTTAAAAAGTGTACTTAAGTGCAGTAATCAAGTAACTTTCATTACTGTTCACATATTTATTGCTGTGTTCCCCAGAGATAGCACATGTACGTTGGCAAAAGATGTCTGTTAAAGATCTCTTGATATGGAAAGCATCTGCTGTCTACAAACATCTGGCAGATGTCTTACAGATGTCAGTTTTACATACTCATAAATATCTTAAAGACATCTAATAGACGTCTATTCGACATCTAAAAGGAAACGTCCAATAGACGTACCAACCTAAAAAAAACTAAAAAATACATCTTGCAGATGTTAATGCAGACGTCAAATAGACATCTCCTAGGTGTGTATGTAGGAAATACTGGATGACGGGGGATCGTTTAATAACATTTAGGTTTTATACAAAACAAACCAGCACCTTCCGGAGCCTGTTATATAGCAAAGAAGAAGTATTACTGCCATTTAAAATGAACAGTTTCATGTTTCTACCTTGAAACAGTTAACCTGATAATTAATAGCACTCTTGTTAAGTTCCTCATGGCCAAAGTTTTGGCGCGCTACTGAGTAACCAGTGTAGCTCTCAGTGCCCTCCGTTGGAAAAAATAATCACCACACAATGGCTCAGGCATTTTGGCAGTGTATCTGATTTAAAAGCATTTTCTTTTACCAATAAATTAACCTATATCCATTAACCACAGTAAATAGCCTACTTTTGACTTATCCTTCAGTGCGTAAAAATACAGTAGCTAAATGTTTTATCAAAGTACTGTAAATGACACATTTCTGACACCGGCTCATACGGAAACACGTTCAGTTTTTATTGCCAGGATCCCTCAGGTTCACATATACAACACTTGATCAATCCCTATTAGTTAAAAGAAACAAGTACAGCTCCAGTGATCCCCATACCATTTCTTTGTATCTTTTGCCTGGGCAGCATATTCCTGTCGGTCCAGTCATAATTCTTTCCGGATGTCATAGACCAGTGTGCATAGTGTGTGGGTTTGTGGTTTGCCATACACCTCTACATTTTTAGTTTCATGTGACAATACTATTTATAAAAGTGCCTGCTAGTGATTCTGTTCTGGGAGCTGATCATTTATGGGATTGGTAGATATAATGGTATTTATTGGCAGATTTGGCAATTTAGAACAGTCATTGACATAACTACTAATAGGGACTAAGCTTGATCTGTAAATCTGTCCTCGGGCATGACATGGCTAGCAACATGACATAAAAACACATTGCTAACAAGTGGAAAATGCACATTCCTAGGAGTGGTTTGGATTGTTTTGTAAGAGGCTTTTAAATGCGCAGTCTGCAAATGCCACAGTTGTAGTGGAATGACGAGAAATTTGGCACTACAACAATCCACTCGCATTTTTCCAAGTTTATCTGCATGATTTGCATGGCTTGATTTCCTGGAGTGACTGTGGCCTGGTTCCAGTGAAAGCAGGCTGTACTTTAAAAGACCTTACAGATGTTTCAGTGCATAATACAAGCATCACATTTAAAACGTAAGGACCAACCAATTTGTAAACAACTGTAACACATAAATCAAACAATAAAGCATTAACATATGATAAAAAGCATTTATGGCTTCATAAACGCTATACCATAAAAAAGACAGTAGTTTGACATTTACAAACCAGTGCCTTTAAAATACATTTAATCACAAACGTGACTGAAAGTAATTCTAAATGCATTTGTTTTTTGTTGTTGTTGTTGTTTTTTTCTCTTCAGAAAGGTTCTGCAGATGAAGAGCCCGGATCCAATCCATACAAAACGAAAGTTATTTATAACTGGAAACCACTTGGGTTGCCACAGCAGAACATTTGAGTATCAAAAAAAAGGAAATTCACAATACAGCTTTAACATAAAAAAAAAAAACAAAAACGATAAAACTGTCCAGAACATGAAAAGATGGAATGTCACACATAATTTCCAAGCAGCCACGATTGAGTTTCTTTCCAGTGTAATTTCATGTAGTTTTTTTCCACTACACAAAATGCCTTAACGATTGATATTATTCCAGTGAAACAAAATATGACCTGCTATCATGTCATGCCTTAATATTCTTACAATTAAAAAATGAAAAGAAAAAAGAAAACATTCATTGGCTCACAATTTTGCATCCCTTCCAGTTCAAATATACATATCTAGCAATAACATCCACATTTGCAAGATTAATAAGTTATTACATTTTTATAAATACATACACAGATACAGAAGGTGGCTTAGAAATTGCTTGCCGCACTCGCGTGCTTTCACAGCCTCCTACAATCTAAAAGACTATGTTGCACACAGATGAACAGGAAATAGTTCTTTTACATTGCTCTTTTGCTATGTAAATCCCATCAGTGTACTTCCTATCTCTCTGCATTCATCAAACTCAACAAATTCTCCACTAATGGCAACAACTAAGCTCCAGGTCCATCTGGATACAGATTTACACACATCAGAGGGAAGTAACACTTATTTTGGCTCTACACTTCTTCACAGAGAGGAATAAAGATATAGATTTATAATTTCATTGTAATACATCAGAAACTGCTGGTACCAGGTTATCACAGTGACTCTAAAATAATAATAATAATAATTAAAAAAAAAAAACATCTGAAGGGGAGAAGACATGAATGATGTACAGTAATGCTGAAGGACGGTTACGTAACATTTCGTTTTGTTTTCGTTCGAGGGTATGCAGACAAGTCCAGTCATTTCGCTCTTCTTCTCATCACTTTATCAGTGCACCTTTAGGTGAGGTAAAGAGTAATATTTGGGTGCAACATGGAAAATAAAAGACAAAATAGCAGTTTTATAAATACGTGCTGTCTCACTGTTCAGCATAAAGCACTCTAGGCAATTTTTGTGTGAGAACAAAGTACAACTGGTCTGGCTGTGATCTTTATAAATAGAAACGCTCTATTTTAAGTCATGCTTTCCTTAGTAACTTAACATTAAGAATTGTTTTCATCTCAAATCAAGAGCCCTGCTTCATTTTCAAGCAGGCTTCTGCAAGGCTCATTCAGATTCAATGGGATCAGGCATAAGGCTTCACACCAAAAAAAAAAAAAAAAAGAGAGAGAGAGAGAAAGAAATGTATCACAATTTGTCCCATAACTATAACATCCGAATGGACAGACAAACTGTGAAAAGGCATGAAATGAGCATTTTGTCTCTGGTATGCGTCATAAAACATATAAAGTCCAGTGAATTATTCCAGTGCTGAAATCTGATGCCTGAATTATGAAATCAAGTAAGTGGCTATTTAAAGCAGGAATTCATTCTTCAGTGCTGAAATAAGAAACATTCCAGGTTCAAGTCAATCACCATAAAAAAATTATTTCGACATGTCTGGCATGCTGTACCCTTGTGAAAAAGAGATACACTTTTACAAAGTTATTACATAAATAAATGTAAGTGTATATTTGTGATTTAGTACATTTAAAAAGTATTAACTTCAAATGCAATATTGAGTAGCACACAACAATTAAAATTATCAATTAAAAAGTACTTAATGTGTGATTTAGTATGTTCGTCAACACATCAAAATAAACACAACAAAGGATCATTAAAACTTTTATAACTGGTTTTTCATAACTTTTATAACACTTACATTAAATGGCCTTTTGTTTCATATCGTATCGGCAAGTACCCTTTTTAAAATATACTTTTAAGAAGTACAAACGCACATTTAACACAATTAAGCACACTTCTTTTTCACAAGGGTAGATGCAAACAAAAAAAGTACTAGTTCACCAAAACGCACGCATGTTATGATTTTCATTGTCGTTTTGCATCGCTCCTGATGTTTTGTTCACATGTTCACTTTAAAGACGAGCGAGAAGCCTTTTACCCACTGCCAAGAGAAAAGGTTAGATCGGGCTCTACCTATTTCTGATACTGTGATGGATAATAGAGAGTTACAATCACACCGACATGTTAATAATTTTCCTCTAGTATATACACTGAAGGTCCTAGTCTGAAGTCACACAAATAAGGTGAATGTATTGCTCGGTATCTGGACACGATGGTTTGTTTGTGACCCTTCGGTTCATCATGTAGGAATCGGATGAAAAATACTAAGATAATATGATTTCGAACATTTTATGTCACTATGTTTCCCGAAGTCGAATCTGAGGCTCGCAAATAATGACTTTTGGACAGTCGGATGTTTCTGAACAACATTAGCCAGTGATTGAGAGCAGATCCTGCACCGAAGGCTATGGTTGTTAACAAGCTGTCACAGTGATGGGACTACTTCAATCTAGCTCTGAAAACCTTGTAGGGTGCAACAGAGTAAGTATAATTTGAGTAAGAATGTACGTAAGCCGGCCAGTTTGTTTTCTTGCACTTGTCTAGTAAGGCTTATCGATGGTCTTGTCACCTAAGAGACATTTTGAGGGATTTGCTAACATTTTCATTGGCCTTTTCATGCGTCTTCTGGTCTTTCTTGCCGCCATGGTTCGGCCTTCGATGCTAGCACGGTTTGTTGACGTTGCAGAGCAGCTCGGTGACTTTAATGAGCCGTGCCACGGTGCTCTGGGACTCCTCCTGCAACCGCTGGTTGTTCTGCCTGAGACTTTGCACCTCTGCTTGCAGCATTGCCTTGTCCTCTTTCTCCTGTGGGAGGCAGGCAAACATAATGACTTTCAGGGTCCTGTGGTCTCACTCTGTATTGGCAGGACACATCCACGCCACATGAGGGGCTGCTAAGTCTGAATATGTCGATGGAATGAAGCACAGATGAAGAAGACAATGGCTGAAGCTGGGGAAAGGATGGATGGCTTGACTTGCACATACAACAAAATATGCCACGTTATGACATGCTGCAATGCAAACACTGATTCTTTGTTCACTTGCTATACAAAAAAACAAAAACAAAACATATATATAAAATGCATTTTATAAGCAGTTTTGCATTTGTATACTGTGCTTGGTGTCTGTAATATTATTAAATATTTCTGAAAGAAGAGTCTTACGCTCACCAAGGCTGCATTTATTGGATCCGACTTCAAAAACTGCAATATTGTGAAATAATATTGCAATTAAAAATAACTGTTTTCTAGGTAGGCCGATATATATTTTAAAAAGCTGCATTTTTATAAAAATGAAATAAATCATACTGACAAAACTTTTTTTTTTTCACTTGAAATTTCACTTGGAATTCATATTTAGTGTTTACTTGAGCTTAAATTTCCAATTCATGTGTGGAAAAAGTTAGCACACCCAACATCTTAGGTGCCTTAAACTACGATTAATTCCAAAAAAATAATAATAAGGGAAAATTAGTAGAAAATCACTAAAGAGGATGACCACGCTTCATATGAACCTTATTATACTGCTTTGTATGTTTAATAATTAAATATATATATATATATATATAAGAAATAAACTGTATGTAAATAATTAAAACCTAAAGAAGTATCACACAAAAATGAAAAAATCTAAATGTCTTTGTTACTTTTGATCAATTGAATGAATTCTTAATAATAAAATGAATCATTAAGGGGGAAAAAAGTGCACAATGGAGTACTGACAGACAGTTATACAAAATAAGCTATTAATAAGGTTATTTCTGCCAAGTGGATGCAAGATCGCCTACAAAACTGAAGGGGGGTGCTTATTTTTCCACAATAGTCATTTTGAATACATTTCTGTATATTGTAGATTGAAGAAGCAAATTAGTAGCTTTTATTAGTTATCTTAGTAAATCAGGACATGCATGCAAATGAGTTCTTGATTGCAGCAAAAAAAAAAAAAAGTCCAAATGTGGCGTCAGACATGCATTCATTAAGCACTAGACATTGACAAGAACAATACATGCATTTTAAATGATGTTCATGCATCTTAAATGATATAAATGCATATAAAACACTGAAAGAGCAATGATGCCTCCAAACATGGTAGTAAGTCACGGAAGACTGTTATCTGTGCATGTATAATAATCAGATTTAATAAGGCCACACTTTTCTCTCAAGGTGACTGAAGACTTCAGAAGACTATGATTTAGATGAGTGCTCTGGATAACTGTGGGACATTATGCAGTCAACCATGCTCACCCTCGCTTTCCCTTCCTGACCTTATGAGGATAATGGGATCAAACAAAAGAGAACTGAGGCCCTGGATCAGCTATAATATTCATCCTGAGGGACCTTAAAGCTGTAAGACAATATAGTGTACATGCACTTCAGTCATATAGTTGTGAGTTGGTGTAAATGGTCTGCAGTAATCCTATAATGTGACATGACTATGACACTCCTACTCTGTGTGCTGACCAGCCAATCACAATTAATCTCCAATCTCTCCATTTCCTAATACCCATTGTAGTTAATGAGTAATAACAACACAATCACAACACTAAAGAAATCTAGCTTCTATAAGCAGAAAAAGTATTTTGAAAAGTGTATGAAATGTTCTTGAGATAATTCAGGTTCAATAGAAGTCAGGCAGACATGTCTTGTTTCGAATCCAGTAGCAGTAATAAATATAATAATAATATATCATATTAAGTAATGAATAGTTACTGCTCTACATTAAATCATTAGATTATATTCTTTTTGTACAACTTGTGTTGTTGTAAAAAATGAAATAGCAAAAAACAAACAAACAAACAAACAAACACTTAAGGCCTAAGCTTTAAGATTATGTTTTCCATTCCCTAATAAACGACTAGGTTCAACTCTGCATTAAGGTGTCCTTGTTATGCTGTAATTATATATTTAAGCACTGAGTACTAACAGCATGCGTAGGGTTAGGATTAGGGTTTGATTTAAGGTTAGTTGCATGTAATTACACATGATTTACTGGGATTACTACATCAAGTACATGTAATGTGAAACAAGGACACATTAGTACAACATATTCTGACTTAACACTATCTAAACCTATCCTATTCCAAACCAAGAAGAGTCATTCATCTAAAATGAACAAATCCCTGTTAACGATGTGCTTCACATAAAAACATGTGGCAACAGTTTACAATAAGACCCCATTAGTTAAGGTTAGTTAAAGCATTAACTAACATCACCTCCTTCACATCTTTCAAGGAATGGTTCACTTTAAAATGACAGTTCATTGAAAATTTACCATTTAAGATGAATTTGTTTCTTAATTAGATTTCTTCACTTGCTCGCAGTGAATGGGTGCCGTCAAAATGACATCACAATAATCCACACCACTCCAGCCCATCAGTTAAAAATCACTGAATTTATTAAAATCCATGAAGACATTTTAACCTATTTCCATAATCCATAATAATGCTTCCTCCAGTTAAAAAAAATATTCTGTTGTGCTTTTGCATCAAAATCCACCCATATATTTTTTAGAGCTGTTTAGGACTGTTTTCTTGTAAACGGTATCTGTGTATATTAAATGGCTGCATTCTCCGAAACCACCTTAACGCTACATCGTTCTTAAGTTGTACCTTAAGACGTACCTTATCTTTAGCGCCTGTTTTCCAATAGCTTCTTAGTTAAGTATACCTTCTGTAAGTCATTCGTTCGTAAGGTTGGTCTGGAGCGCTCTTAGCTATACCTTATCGCTGCTGTCGTGACCACCAATACACAAAACGCTTTTTTACATCGCAGTTTAACATAACAGTTTAAATGAACATTTAATATAAATTCTGATTTAGTATTAAATTTACATTTTTACTTTACTTTAAATTTTTACACATAAAATACTTAACTATACTACACCTAGTGAATGGAAGTGTTTTCATTAATAAAGTTTCCATACACTAATGGCTGTTCACTTTTTTAATTACTATCCTAAAGCACATCAGCTGGCGAACCACTTGACAGAAAAGGCTTAAGAGTCTATATAAAGAAAGATGAGTTTACACAAACTTTATAGCTATGGCAGCACTTGCAAAATTGTGCCATTTTTGGATGCTGTTATGCGGACACTCGCAGCGGCGGTTCTACATTAAATTACTCCCTGGGCGAGACACATTCTTAGCCCCTTTTCTAATTTCAAATAACACAAATAAGATCAGAAATGCTTTTATTTTGAATAAAAATGAAAGAAATAATAAAAAAGTTGGGAAGGGTTAGGGAGGACTTAATTTTCCCAATAAAGGTATAAACCATGCCACTTTACACTCAATAAGTTGCATTCTGTTTTATAGGCTAATGCACTTCAATCGAGGTGGGTCGGCATACGGAGAACATTAACACACGTGAGGGTGTGGGATTGCGTACTTGCTAAATTATAAACACATAAACGTATTTATTTCTGCATGTTCATATTTCAAGAGTTCACGTTTCCTAGTAATAAAATTAGAGCAAATTTGGTGAGCTGTCTGGGGGGTGAGCCGGGAGAACGTCTGCCCCCCGGCACATGAAAAGTGTGGGAGAAGGCGGAGAAGGGGAGGAGGGATGCGATCAAAGCGAGATGTGGGAACATAGAAGCTGGGCTATTTTATAGTAGAGGAGAAGCGATTTGATTGGACACGATTGATTAGAGAACCAGCTGCCAGCTGTGTATGATTACTGCGTTCATGATCCTCTCAAAACCGTTATTTGCAAAGCATGAACTTTAAATTAGCCCCCCGATAAATGCAATTCGTACTATTTTTAAAACGCTGCTTTATAAAGAACATCGTTTTCTTAATACTTTTCCTATACCGCTGTGAAGGAAAGAGCGCACAATCGATCATCGAGGCATCGATATCAATGGACAGCACCTGCTAAGGTCGCACTTAAGAAGGTTTAGAAGCACCATCCTATGGTATAGTTCTGCGAACACACGTAGAAAAGGTATAACTGTAGGTAAGGTGTACCTTTTGAGTCTTCGTAGCACGTTAAGAGACAGCGTTATTGGAGTACGCAGCCCATACAACTTTTTTTCCCCTGAAAAAGCGCAATTTTATGGATAGAAGACTTATAAAATGTGTTAATTTGGGATTTTTGTTCCTTTTAAACTCACAATTTTTGACTTCTCAAGATGTTCACTGATGGCCTGGAGTGGTGTGGATTACTCATGGATTATTGTGATGTTTTTATCAGCTCATTCTGACGGCACCCATTCCCATTGCTAAGCAAGTGTTCAAGTTCTCCAAATCTGATGAAGAAACAAACTCATCCCGATCTTGGATGGCCTGAGGGAGAGGACAGTTTCAGCAAATGTTCATTTTGGGGTGAATTATTTCTTAAATTTAGTTGTTAATCAAGTGAGAACTGTCACACATGTTGTTGTTGTTTTTTTGTTACGGATTGAGTAAAAATCTCATGCTCTACTTGCCTTAACTGCCATTGGTGGGTTAGTGTTGAGAGTGAGCATGGCTGCCCATTGTCCCTCCAGCAATCTTCTCATCTCCTCTGTTCACCCTGCTCAATGACAAGACAGGTTTCTTTTGCTTGTCCCGCCCTACCTCTACAGTCCCTCTGTGTGATTGGCTCTGTGAAGTAGCAGTGGCTCTTTGAAGTAGCGAAGAGGGCAAGGACTGGACAGGGCAGATATACAGACAAGGATGGGTGGATGTATTGAATGGGAGATATTTGAAGGAAGGGGGTTACAGTGTGGGAAGTGTGCTGCGACAGAGCTGTGATGTGACAAACCCACAGAGGACAAAGTACCTTTTGGAGGTCATCCTGCAGCCGCTTCAGCATGGCCTCTAACTGGGACACTTTCTCCTCAAGGTGACCAGGCGAGTCACTGCCAAGGGAGCGAGAGAAAGACAAACACGAAGACACAAAATGATGTCCAGTCAAGTGCTCAGATTAGTTCGGATTTGATTTCTCTTCTGCTTACAAAAGCTGATTTATTTATTTATATCAAAATTTATACATATTTGAATGTATTGTAAAATATAATAGGTTGCTGAGATTCTCAGCAGTCTTCAGTGTCACATGATCCTTCAGAAATCATTCTAATATGCTGATTTGCTTAAAGGAGACATATTAAGCCCCTTTTTACAAAATGTAATATAAGTCTCTGATGAAACAGAATATGGCTGTGAAGTTTTAGCTCAAAATACCTTACAGATCATTTACCATATCATTTAAAAATGCCTATTTTGAGTGGAAGCAGAAACACTCTGATTTACGAGTCTGTCTCTTTAAATGCAAATGAGCCCAGAATAGAACTGTGCCTTTACAACGCCTACCTGCTAAAAACACATGTTTTCTGTGTTCGTCTGTGCAAACCAAAGACAGAACAGTTAGTATATTTTGCTCAAACTTTCTCCATGGCATTAGAACTGGGAACCGTTGTCCCTTGTAAAATCAAAACGTCGGTACAGCAGGTGGAAATTTACAGATTAAGGGGCGGTAATATTATAATGAGATCCCATTGCTAAAGATGCAAGATTGAGCACCAACACAAATTGTTAAAAATAAGCAGCAAATTTTAAATGATTTCTAAGAGATAACACCGAAGACTGGCGTAATGATGCTGGAAATTTAGCTTTCATAAAATACATTTTAAAATATATTACAATAAAAAAAATAGTTACACGTTATTTTACTGTGTTCTTGTTACAGTGTAATTATACATTTATTTTTGAACATTTAGACTTCACGGTTGTTTCTAAAATTATTACTTATGAAAAATTTTGTTCTTCTGAGGTTCCAAAGTTAAAGTAAGAAAGTGGTGTATTAAAGTCTGCTCACTGAAAATGCAGTATAAAACACAGTGAAATAATATAACAATTTATATGTACTGTAAAATGGAACTTTGTCCTGTGATCAAAGCTGTATTTTCAGCATGCTTCAGAATTAAAGTTCTCTTTGAGTTGTAAAGGAACATTTGCTAACCGCCCTGGCTTCATGTTATGCACTGAATGATCTAATGGTGTCATGAGTCAGCCTCACCTGTCCTTGATATCTTTAAACCTGGTGTCTGTCTGACCTAGCTGGGTTTCTGGGGATGCCTGTGATCCATCTCCCGACTTCCGGTCTGAAACCCAGCAGGAAACCACACTGTTAATATTCCATCTTGTCACAGAAAAGTTACCAGATCAGCTCTTTTCAGAGAACAAACTAGACTGGCTCACACTTTCACATGCTCAAACACATTTCATCCACTGAAAATTGCCATTTCTCACCTTCTCGAGACAAAGCTTCCAGAATGTTCCGACAGGCGTTGGCCAGATCAGAAATCGACTGCCACTCTTCCTCAGACGAATCTGTCGTCTCTGAGAGAACTGAAATTAAAAACAGATATTGTAAAATGGCTTTGTGGAGTATTTAGATTTACTGTTTGTTGGCATCGGCTAAAAGTGTTTTTGATCTCAAAAAATAACCATAAAAAAACGTAGAATTCCTCAGTCACCTCCGACCTAGAGAAGCTTTTTTCAAAAATTCATGTTTAAATCTATGTGTTACATGCAAACAGCACTTTGTCATAACTGAAACTTTGTTTTTTAGTTTAATCTGTCACATTAAGACTGAAATTACCGTTCTGTGCATAAACAAATACACTTTGGATATTCTTGGATCACTAGATTCATTTAGATTCAATTGGTTCGTGACCTCTGTTCTCCATTACATTTAATTCCCATTGGGCGTGAAGTTTATTGCCTCTTTTTTATCATCCTGAGGATCTCTGGTTACAAAGCGGACCAATCAGAGCTGCTGTGGTCTGTGTAGATGCAACATGAGTTACACTGGAGGATACACTTTAACCACTGCAAGAGCTTACAGCATGAATCTGATGCAGGAGTATTAGGCCTTTAGTCTGTTTTTAAATCTGAATATAGTATTAAAAGTAGGGTTGGGCGATGTTGACCAATTTCATCGTACGATGTCTAATGTGAAACATCGCGATGGATGATGATATCATCATCGTAGGTGGTGGTTGGGGGGGGTTTAGTTGTAACTAAAACATGTTTTCTGACACTTCATTGCATGTTAATTAAAGTTAAATATACATTATATCATTTGTATTACAGTTGAAATGTATATTTAATGCAATTAGCATTAAGTGTTTTTTGATCCACTTAAGTAGCACTTAAGCATATCTTTTATGTCGTTTTCACAAAACGTACTGTATTACTGTATCTTTATAATATGGACAAAAAACTGCTGAATTTACTGACAAGCATTTAAAATATACTTTACATTTTTACTGTATGCAATGTACTTAAATATATTTGTCATTTCAATTTCAACATTTCAAATATATTCACTTCATATGTATTACTGAAAATAGTAATGAAGTATTTTATACGTATGTGCTTTTGTATGTTAGTCCGCACATTCAAATAAGTACTCTTTTTTTATGATTTAAAATGGCTTTAAGTCAAAACTTTTGATTGATATAGCCTACTTAAATGTGTTTATAGATATAACTGTGTCCCTAAGTCAAGAATAAAAGTGGCTATTCTAATTCATTGATGTTATATAATTTGCAATTATTATAAATTATTTAAATATATATATATATATATATATATATCATTAGGATTTTAAGTACACTTAAGTGCACAATTACAAACAAAATCAAGTGTTTTTTCACCATGATAAAGAAGCATTATTTAGAGCTAACAATACATTTAAAACATTGGGTTTAATGTAATTCCCAACTGCGGCCTTGAATTTGCACACAATGGGAGATGCATTAGTTTATGAGTGTTATTATGTGCCTTATTTAACATGATGGTGTTCTTGCATACGTTACCTCTTTTACAGTTTTCAAAAGCAAGACTAGTGTTAGCAAGTAATCAGGAGAGAAAGATTGGCTCAAATTGAACAAAATAAAAGGTGGTTCCTGCTGACAGTCTGAGTTTCAAAGCAAGAAAAGGATGTGACATGTGGCCAGGTATGGTTTTAGGAATTAGTGCTCTGTGTTTAACCCATCCAAGTGTGCACACACAGCAGAAGTGAACAATCACGCACACACACACACACACCGTGAACACACACCCGGAGCGGTGGGCAGCTATTGCTGCGGCGCCCGGGGAGCAGTTTGGGGAACGGTGGCTTGCTCAAGGGTCTCAGTCGTGGTATTGAAGGTGAAGAGAGCACTGCTTATTCAGTCCCCCCACCCACAATCCCCTGCCGGACCTGACACTTGAACTGCGACTGTTGGGTCCAACTCCCTATCCATTCGGCCATACAACTGTTTGTTGAGTATTTACACACAAGCGCTTCCATATGCATTTTAAAGGAGGGCCTGGAGAGATGTACTGTAACCGCTCAACAATCAAGGGGCAGAGGCACAGAACAGATGGCCCAGAGACAGTGTCTTGATTTGAGGCCATTTAATACCCTTATCCCAACCAGCCCTAGCCTAGCCCCCATCTGTCCGAGCTTTACACTCATTTGAAAACGTCAGTGCCATTCAGGCCATGATTCCTATCTTTTTAAGCTCGCTGAATTTGTTTATGGAGGGGAGGTTGGTCGTAGATCAGCTTATTTTTAAACAGACAGCATTTAGACTACAAGGGCTCAGAAACAAAAGAGACTGGGTATCATCTGCATAACAATGGAATTTAATGCTACACTAGAATTTCTGTGAACATTTTTGATAATGGAGAACTCACAGCAAGAGTAATTTTGTATTATTTGAAATCATTTCATTCAATATGAACTGATTTATAGAAATGAATCAGCAGCATTTTAAGGATGACATGCACATGCAGTACAAAAAACACAACTCTTGCCTCAGTTTTCCTTCTGGATGAGCCAACATGTGTCCGAGCAAGTGTAGTCACTTTGTTGTGTGTTTTTTCATTTTTTATTCTTCTTTTGTTTCTATATAGTTTCTATCAACATTTATAGTTTTAGTTTGAGTCAAATTAAAGTAAATGAAAATGAGAAAGATTTATTAGTGTTGATAAGTGTATGATCTGTAAAATCTGTTCAGATTTGAACACACTGCCGCCTTTAGATTAAATGAAAGAACTCCTGCTGCTTTTCAATTAATTACAGAGTTAAACCTCTCATGGTTAAATATATCTAAAGATCCCATCTGTACTCGTGGAAACTGCACTTATAGATTACCAATGAAGCTAAAATAAAGCTTTATCTGTTTTGAAGTCAACACAGTCATTGCAGACGTACCTATATGAAGGATAATTTAATAACCCACTGCAAATAAAGACCTGCTGCAGCAACAGGGGTGTGAACGCATAACATTAGATGCAAACAAATAATCCATTTTACCTGTAATCTTATTGTGGTAACATTAAGAATCACTTACTCTTAGTGATGGAGTTATGGAGGCTCAGGGCTCTGGAGTTTCTTTCTGCACTTTCCATGCAGGAGGTCCTCATGTTCACATCACTGACCGACGGCCGCTCTTCAGACCCCTGATCACTCACAAACTAGACAGAGAGGAGGAACGACGCCATCGGTGAGGTGAAGACCAAAATATGGTTTATGTTTATAACAAGGCAGTTATTTTTGCTTGAATTTAAACCTCAAAGTAATGCTACTGTCATATATGTATGTAAAATTATGCATAAAATGTAATACAGAGAATATTTATTGCATTTTCTTGTTGTAATTCATCATACTTTCTTTTCTGTCTCAATGATTATCCATCATTCATTCAACATTTATTTTATGGATGCAAACCAAAAAGTTATACATAACGATAAGCATCAATAAAGAAGTCTCAAATCAATCAAATAATCAATCATACAAATAAATAAATAAATATGTCATCATCATTCCCATTTTCTTATCATATTCATTTTACTTCTCTTTTGTCCCACTGACTACTGAATAATAGTTCCATTATTTATTTATTTGATGGATGCAAACCAAAAGCTTTGTTCTTTTCGTAAATTATCCTACTTTCTCTTCTGTCCCCACTAAGTACATTCACTATTTTTTTTATTTAAATATTATTTGATGCATGCAAACCAGCAGTTTATTCAATCAATTTACAACTAACTAATAAACAAATCAACAAATCATTTTTACAGCAGAAGAGAAAGTATGATGAATATGAACAAATAAAATGCAGGAAATAGACGGAGTGGGAGAAAGTGATTTTATAAGGGGAAGAAGGGAAAGGATGAAGTGGGAGGAAAAGAAGGGAAGGGAAGGAAAGAGAGAGAGAGAGAGAGTGGGAGACAGATCTGAGAGGTTAAAACCCTTCTGAAAACACTGCAATCACTTTCCAAAAACAGAGAGTTACACAAGCAGATCCATCAGATGCCCTCTGTGTGGGAGACAGATACTGAACACAACAGCAGCACATCATGCCATGATTCAGGTGCTTCAACGCATTCTGCTCCTCTGTAAGCGTTCATGTCTTTAGTATTGTAAGTAAGCTGGGCAATTAACGTGTAATGTTCACTTGTTTTCACCTTGCGTCAATTACAAATGCAATCGCAATAATCTTGAAACATGGATTTCAGAATTGTGAATCATTTATTTATTTATTTAAAATGCTAAAATATGAGTGAACCATGATATTAATAAGTATCGTTCAATTTTATTTATAAATATGTAAACACAAAATTCAGGGTAGCCACAGTAGGGAATTGTAATTATGATGATTTCTAAAATGAGAAAAGTAACAGACAACTACTGTTACACATATGTTACACATCGAGTCTGTTACACAGATACTTACACTTAAGGACAATCTTGATACACTTTATTTTAAGTAGCTTATGTCTGTGTAATATTCTGTAATTGTAATGTAATTAGAAAGGGATTACATGTATTTAAGCACAATCTTTTGGTTATATAAGTAGCTGTGTATCAGACTCGGTCTGTAACATGTGTAACAGCAGCCGCTTGTTACATCTACATAATTACAAACCGTTCCATAACTTAGTTACAGCGTAAGTACATTCTGTTTTTATGTAAGTACAAAGACTACTACCAAGTACTTACTAGGTAATAGCTCTGTATTATGGACAACGTAAAATACATTTTCATATTTTAAAAAAGCACAGATAGATTAGATAGACAGTTATTTTTTCTTAAATATATCAATGTTGTTGTTTTTTTTTTTTATATATAATAATTTTTAGATTTAGTTTTTCACTTTTTTAGTACTTAAGTTAAATTGTATGAAAATGAGAACTGTTGCCTTGGGAACTAGTTAACTGATGCGTTTACTTTCAAGCTGTGTGATGCATTCTTATTTAAAGTCAATCAAAATCAAAATGTAAGTTTTTTGGGTGTTAGTGTGAATATGTCTTAAGGCCCAGAGCAGATTTAAACACTTCAGGGGACCTGTAAGTAGTTCAACTCTAATTAAATCTGATTGTGAATTGCATTGAATTTAATTATTCTGAATTTGATTCATTATTTCTCTGCCTGCTGTGATCACATGATCATTTATCGCTTGTCAAGACAGTCAGTGCATTCAATAAGCTGTTTCTCCCATCAGCTGTAACACAACATAGATATACCTGTTCCTCTTGCTCCAGAGGCACTTTGGGTTTGACTGCCAGTATGAGGTCAGGGGTCTCGTCCCGAAGCTCTCCGGGGTTTTCATAGATGTGCCTGTTTGCTTTCATCCCCACATTATCATATACATGCCTGACACATTCATAGAGGAGAAACATCAGTTAAACAGAATAAATAAAATAAACAATAGAATAAAAAAATCCTTTTACAGCATCCTAAACGCTACTTTACTACTACAAAAAGTGTCTTATTAAATTAATTTTTGTTGTTGTTGTTGTCTTTTGTTCTTATAAATATGAACGCTTTCCAATTGAAGAGGTTGTACATGTTTTTGGCTACTTCAATTAGAGTATTTATTACTGCAATAACAGACTTAAAAGAATATATATGACCTGAATGTAATGTTGTCAGGCACTGCATGTTAACTGTAATTAAATAAAAAATGTATTGTATGCAATAATATATTAAGCGCAATTCAATGAAATTTAAAGTGCTTTTTTGGTCAGGTAGGACTTCATTACATCTCTATGCAGAATTTTACAAATACTTCTATTGTTTTGAAATATGGCTAAAGTGCTGCTGAATGTATGTACAAGCATTTATGATAACTTCATTTCTACTGAAACTTAAATCCACATGTCATGGATTTAAACTGAAATAATGAAATTGCAACTTATTACATTTAAATTTACATATAATAACACAATACAGTTGAAAATATAATTTAAACATTTATTTTTAACTAAAACAACAGAAACTTTACGTTAAATTTGTTAAATTATTACAACATGCACTTAAAAAAGGTAAGAAAAAGTATAGTCTGTTGATTGTTACTAAACTAAATCTTTAAAAATATATATTTGTTTGTTAAAATGGAAGAAATATACTCTAGATGTTAGATACAAAAAAACTACATGTAAAATTAACTTGTAGTAAAATGTAGAAAATTTAGTAGTTTAATAATGAAAGTTTAAAAAGAGTAAACAAAAAATATTATTGTTGTCTTTGCTGCTAAACGGAATAAAATAAGTTCATGTACTTAAATTGTCAAAACTAAAATAAACAAATTAAAGATATATATATATATGTGTGTGTGTGTTTGTGTGTGTGTGTGTTTTAATGACAACAGCACATTCCAAAACTACTTGCAATATAATTAATGTGTCTAATTCAAAACATTAATAAAACTATAATGACATAATAATATTAAAACTTCTGTGAAAAGGTCATTATAAATACGGGTACTTCCTGTTATAAATTCATTGTAAACCACGGGTTCACTGGCCTTGCTTTATTTTAGAAGCCTGATTTAATCTGTAGACAGTTGTGAAATGAGATGTAGGCAAACCGAAGTCTGTATACCCTTCAATGTACTGGTACGGAGGATGTCCTTCTAGCGAGTAGCTCCGTGTGAGAGAGACAGGGGTGACTTCGGGGCTCTGGCTCTTCATGCTGTCCTGCAGGGAAGTCGCCCGTAAGAGAGGCAGGCTGGGTGGAGAGAGGAGCGAATCTGTTTCCATGGGCTCTGGAAAGGACAACTGCTCCTCCTGTATCTCCTGCTTGGGAGATTCCCTGCCTGTCTTATTTTCAATCTCGTTCTTCTCCTCTTTCTCCCCTTCGTCGTCATCAACCTCAACATCTTCGTCGTCATCCAGAACCCAGGCCTCGCCTGACCGTCCCTCTCCAGATTTGCTCTCTGCGTCCTGGTTGGCCTTCTGGTAAAGCTCAGAGAAACTCCTGAACTCGGGAAAAGAAAGTGAAGAACAACAAAGTTTCAGCTCATTTATTTATGTGTGTGTGTTTCACTGTTAGTCATGGATGAAGAGATCAATGCTGCTATTTTGGTTTTCTTTTTTTGAAGTATATTATATAATCAAAGACTTACATAAAGCATGATGAATAAGTGGCTGTATATAGTTTATAAAAAAATTGCATTTTACCATGATCTGTGTGTGTGTGTGTGTGTTGGATGGATCAATAAGCATTATGAGAGTTGAATGACATCTGAGCAGCTGGTGAAACACTGACTAAAACATGTTCATGTCAATAGAATGAGGTCTCCCTCCTCCTCTCTATCCATCTGTTTCCCTCCCTAGGGAGCATAGATAAATATATACAATACAAATGCATATGTACAAATAGATAATTGGATAAGACATAATAAGATATTAGGTAGACAACAGGGGATTGGATAATATGCATTCATGAGGCAGTATAATAACAGTGTCAGATGACTAATGTATTGGACATTTATTTCCATTACTAAAATAAAACTTAATGTAATTAAACTGCTTAAACGTGAATAATAATTACTGTTTTCATAACTTTCTATTCATCAGAGAATAAGGAAGTTTCTACAAAAATACGAAGCAGTAAAGCAAGCTTTTCAACATTGCCAATAATAAGAACAATTACACAGAATTATGGTTTAAACTGAGAATTCTTTAAGAAGTTTTTGTCTCGAAATTCTATGTTTATATTATGAATTGTAAGATAAAACCTTTGTTTATTATTCTGGAAATTAGAAAATACAAAACATTCTGACTTTTATATTGGGAACCAAAGGCTTCTTTCAAAAATGTAAAATATATCGACTGAAGGGATATACATTATCCATCATTAATTATATTATCACCAGCACTCCACTCAGTGCTTACTATATTTAACCCATCAGCCCTCTTTTCTGCAACTGTATACAGTCTTTACATCACCCTGCCCCCATTTTATCCTCTTCCTCTGACACACAAGTAACCCGCCACCTCTATTACCTGCGTGGTTTTCCGTTCTCGTCTGGAGGAATGACTGTGATGTGGATCTTTTGAGCTGTGCGGAGGAGTCGGCTCCGCTCTTCCAGGCTGAGGTGCACCAGGACCTGCCCACAGAGACGAACCACACGAGCCCCCAGCTGCAGCCCGCCGCTCTCCGCGTATCCAAACCGCTGGAGCTCTGTAACAAATCCTTCCTCGCTCATCAGGAAGCCCGGCTGGCCGACACAGTCCCGCAGGGGAGTGATCTCACGTGCTTCACAGCCTCGCGTCACCAGCTGTGCGGAAGTACAGAAGCAGCATGTTCAAATAGTACATTATAAAGAGCTGCAAGTCTACACCTTATAAATCTGGACATATGAAATAATAAAGGTTTTTTGTTAGGTATCATATGTGACCCTGGAGCACAGGTATATTTGTAGAAATATCCAACAATACATTTTATGGGTCAACTTTTTTTTTCAAAATGCGGATATTAGGTAAAGATCATGTCCCATGAAGTTAATATATGAAAACATGAAAAAGTAATTATAATGCATTTCTAAGGACTTCATTTGGATAACTTTAAAGGTGATTTTTTTTTCAATATTATAATTTTTTGCTCCCTCAGATTCCATACATTTAAATCGTCGTATCTCAGCATAATATTACCCAATCCTAACAAATCAGTGGACAACTCGTTTATTCAGCTTTCGTGTGATGTATAAACCTCAATTTACCCATATGGTTTTGTGGTCCAGGGTCACATATTTGAAATACCAGGTTTTATAGATTATATGTAGTCTGATAGAGTGATATGATAGAGATAGGGAGGGGAAAAAAGCTGAGTTTTCTTCAGAGATTCAAACAAAAAGCAAAAATATGCAATTTGGTGCAGATGCTTATCACAGACTGAATTTTGTTCAGTCTGTGATGTAAAAAGGGTGAATTAGCAATTAAAGAAAAAGCACTTCAAGAAATCATGGTCAGGTCTCAGATTTTTATCGATTTTACTGGTAATCCGCTGAATGAAATTTTTTGGGGTATAATATGTCACAGTTTACTTTATTTCACTATCCACATTTACATAAATGAACTATACACACAGAAAAAAAGGGGAGCATGGAGCCGGAAACTCCAAAAGCCATATTTGTACTTTTTTCCCACTCCTAATAGGTACATATCAGGATCTTAGAGTAGTAATATGTACCTATAATAGAATTGTCTGTTTAAAGTAATTCAATAGCCAACAACTTTCATAAACCAGTACATTAAAGGTTGCTATTGCTGCAAGATAAACCTGGTTCTGCCATTCTGGGAAGGGATGGACAATCTTTACACACTTTAGATAGGTAATAATGTTGCAAATAATGTTCAGTTTTTTGCACAGACTGATCATTTCGCTTCATAAGACGCATTATATCATCAGGAGCCATGGGTATTCATTTTGCATTGCCTGTATATGCTTTTTTAACTCTCAAAGTGATGGTAGCTGCTGTCTCACATTTCATGAATCATCGAGCACCTCAATTTCAGTTAAAACATTCTTTACTGAAAAAAAAAATGTCACCTATATCTTGCGAGGCCTGAGCGTAAGCAGTTTTTCATTTTTGAGTGAACTATGCCTTTAAATATAAACAAACAGCCTCCGTTTTACCTCTTCCTGTAAAATTTCACTCTGTAAAATTAGGCAGTTCTCATTTATACGCGGTGATCACATAATTTTTCATATGCAAATGAGATGGCTTGTTTCTGTATCTTCCTGGTCTGTGTTTTTGATCTGCACTTTTTAGACTCATTCAGGAGATGCTTAACAGCGCCCCCTAGCATATAACATATGGCATAATACAGTAAATCTCACCTCCAGCCTCTGGACAACCTCCTTAATATCCTCAACTTGGTTTTCTGACGTTGTTACAGTCACCGCCTCGCCTCTCTCATAGAAGATATCCAGCGAAGGGCCACCTTGAGCTCCAGGCTCAGTCACAGCCTTCCAGCCGATCACATCGCGGCAGCTGCAGTTGAATACGACGGTTCGCGTGGAGCGCTCTATGAGCACGACAGACTCCACCGACACACCGAGCAGACAGGAAAGGCTAAGACAGTTGCTCTCGCCGCTCTGAACGACAGTGACAGCCCACACTAAAGCACCGGCGCTGTGAAGCTCAGCGCCTTTACCTCCTTTCAGCTTCTCCTTGCGCTTCCCGCCCAGCGACAGCAGGGGGAACTTGGTGGAAGAATCAATGGGCGTTGTGGTGACATAGTTTTCTGCCAGGTCTTTTAGGTACTCTTGCCGTGTACGTGTGGCCATCGAGCGAAATTTCTCCGATTTCTCCGCCGCATTCTCTGCGTTAATGGCTTTGGCGAGGAGAAAGTCACGAAAGGCAGAAGACCGTGGGAAGCGTGCACCTTTAGGGAAGAGAGGACCAAAGAGAGGGATGTCCTTCGAACGAGTTACTGCAACTCTGAGAAAGGTTGGAGATAAAGACATGTTTAGTTTTGTTTGTGACATTTTACGTTTGTTTTCTCTTCTGAGCTTTTTGTCTGCCGTCTTACCTGTAATAAGTGTTTTCGGTGCAGGGCTCATGTACTTGGACAATGATGAACACATGCTGAAAGTGAGAACGGATGGTTTTGGGGGTGAAAGGTAAAGCACCAGGCTCCTGGAAGACTATTGTGACAATATCATTCCCTATGTGCCTCTTCCTCAGCAACTAGAAGATAAATAGCAAAAAAAGACAAGGAGAAACTTTTAATTCTAAATGTAATGAAAAGTACAGTATATAAAAGTACAGTAAGTCATCAGACCCTTGTTAAAAGTAGCTAGCTTACTTCTACTGAATGTGCATTTTTAGTGTATTTCAAATCTAAAAGTATATATTTAAAAACAAAAATTGTATGTGCAGATAATATTAATGACATAAAAGGCCACTTAAAAGTGAGTACACTTTTAAAAACAATTTTTAATAATGTCAAATTAAATCATTATGCTGCAACAATATTCTTGCTTTATGGGCAGCGACGTAGAGTTGATGGGCGGGGCTAAACAAGCAAAAGCATAGAGTTGATGGACAGGGCTAAACAAGCAGCGATGTAAAATCAGTGGGCGGGGCTAAACCGGCAGCAACGTAAAATTGGTGGGCGGGGCTAAACAGGCAAAAGCATAGAGTTGATGGACAGGGCTAAACAAGCAGCGATGTAAAATCAGTGGGCGGGGCTCAACCGGCAGCAACGTAAAATTGGTGGGCGGGGCTAAACAGGCAACAATGTCGAATTGCTGGGACAGGCAGCAGAAGACAGTGTTGATGCTCTGTGGAGGTGGCGTTTAGCCTCACTATTACATCATAAAGTTGCACATTCCACAAGCTGTCAAAAGGCAGACTGTCTTCAATGTAAGTGTTTTTTAGACTAATAAGACCTTTTAGAAAAAATAAGAATAAGAATTTTGAAACCTTCAGGAGTTTTGTTAAAGTACAGTGGCCTCTTGTATGTCAAAAGATCAAAGAATTTTGGTTTCCCTGTTCATGACCAATTTAAGTATATAGGTATTGCTATCGTGCTTTTTTTTTCTTTCCATAGATTTACTGTAAGTGGTGCAGAGTTTTAACGGGACATTCTAGGGTTCTGTGGATTACCTGTTGTGTATTGTTGGGTGTGTATGGAAGCATGGTGGAGACATGGAACATAATCTCGTAATCCTGGTAACGAGTATACAGTGAGTGTGTACCGGTGGAGTCGGCTGCAATTAAAAAAAACAAAAACAACATTAAACATTAATATTGTAAAACATTATTATCATTTAAATATATGTTTTTTTATTTTAATATATAGTAAAATGTAATTTATTTCTGTGATGCAAAGCTACATTTTCAGCATTAACAGTAACACTGTAAAGTCTTTACTGTCACTTCCATCCAACTTAATTACATTCTTGCTGAAGAGAAAGATTTTAATTTATTTAAAAAACAAATTACTACCAATGGCAGACATAAAATTTATATTTTTATAAAAAAAAAAAAATATTTATATATATATATAAAACTTATATACAGCACTAATAATATGGTACTGTAGTGCGTTTATATGAAGATTGACTGCATGTTGATTTTTGGTCTCACTTTTGGTGTCTAGTTGAGCTCTGTATTTCTCCCAGCCCTTGAGTCGCACTCGATCTCCAAGAAGGTCCAGAAACTGCTCAAATACTTGTCCGGCACTCTCGTTGTTATACATGTCCTCTTCAGTACTCTGTCCTGCTCTGCAGTACATAATGCCCACCTTACGCTGGAAATTCAACTTCACACATATAAAACACACATTAACATGGATGAAATTACAGCTACTTCTCCAACTTGAGTTTTACACACGTACTGTGACATCATCCTTCCTTATTTTGCAATTAAGCTGGTTTCACATTGCATGCATAACTGTAAGGGAAGCAAAAGGGTAACTACAAAGTAGGCATATATACAGTCAGGTCCATATATAATTAGACAAAGGTTCAATTTGAGCTGCTTATGAGCTTTAATTTAAGGGTATGCTCATCACAATCGGGGGAAAAGTTAAGGAATTACAGCTATTTAATATGATCCTCTTCCAAATCCATTACTCTGTTTTATAAAGGCAAAAGCACAAAAACTCGGTCAGTGTTTGAATACTTTTGGACTTCACTTCCAGCTTCTACAAGGTATATACATTTAAATGTTACAGTATGTTTGGAAATACATTTACGCATTTATCACAGTGGCTGGGGACCCCCTGCTCTGCACATTTTGCATGTCTCCCTTAGCTAACACTGAATGAGATTGCAAAATGTGCAGAGCAGGGGGTCCTCACGACTGGGATCGAGAACCACTGATTTATCAGATGCATTTATCAGTGAATTCGCAAAAGCAATACATCATAGAGTTAACTACTATAATCATAAAACACAACACTGGTTTATTAGGCTACTAAAATAGGAAGTGAAACAGAACGCACTGAGGAACTTGAGCACTTGCAATGAGCACTCGTCAAGTCAGTTCACGTGACTTAAGAGTGTTTAAAATGGAATTTGCACCAAATCTATATGTATTTATAATGCAATATTTTAAGATGTTTGTTGCTACACTATTTCTAGCAGCCTTCCAGTAACTGTCAGCAAACACAAGCTGTCAGTTCTGCAGAACCACACAAAGCAGCTCAATATAACAGCTCTCACCCCCTGCTCATCCAGTTTGAGGAGCGTGTCTCTGACTTTAGGGGAAGTGGAGGCCAGTCTGAGGCAATGTAGGTTTAGATCGGGCAAAATAAACTCCAGCAGTCTCTTGGGCGAAAGGCCACGTGGCGTGGTGTGGCGTGCTGCAGAGGGAACAGACTCCTCCAGGATCGAACCTCTCAGGGTCTTCAGCTGCAGAAAAACAGCAGAGACTAAATAATTAACAAAACATATAGATTTAAAGGCATCATATCATATATAATGCAATGTAGATTGATTTACAAGTCCGAATTCTCTTACTTTTTTTTACAACAATAAAGCAACTGCAGCAAATATTATCATTTTACTCCTCTTTCAGCTTCATATTCTCATATACTATATGAACCTTAAAAGCATATGCAGACATTTTTTAAAAAATATATATTTTGCTTAGCAATGTAAATGCATTCATAAATATATTAATGTAATTAATAATGATTAATAATACAATGTTCACATTTTTACTGATTTAAAAAAAGAAAAGAAAATCAAAGGGGAAATTTGTGCAAAAACATCCTAGTGACCATCTCATTAATTTCAAACTAAGAAAATTGTTTAATTAAATAATATGGTAGAAATTAAAAATCTATGTGTGAGAGAGTCTTGTATTTACTTCAGTGGTCCTGAAAATGATTCTGTAATTGTACTGGGAACCACTTGATCCCTCTTTTTCCTCCCTGCGGAAACTCACAGCCACCGGCCCCAAACGCTCGTCCATGCCAAAGAAATTCTGATGGTCTGGAATAAAAGAGGGACATTAAGATTTTAACATTTCATACAAAATACTATAAATAAATGTGAAAACAGAAACAAAACCCAGTATGCTAAACAGCAGAAAAAGAGGAACAGTAATTGTGTAACTTTTAACGGCTCACTAGTGAGATGAACAAGCATGCATTACAGAAACAGTAAACTACTGTACAAACTCCAGGTCAATTGTCCAGGTCAATTGTGTTCTGCCTATATTATGAGCTTAACATCCAACATTTTGTTTTCTCAACATATGCAACTCTACAATATTTTAAACTAGCAAATTATTATTGTGACTACCCCAGGAGTATTCAAAATGAAGTTGAATAAATTCCCTTCCTTTAGATTTCCTTTAATACTACAGAAAATTATACAGTTTAGTAATTATGATGATGTGTCATTTAAAAAGATTGTAATTCCTAACAATTATTGTAAATAAAAAGACTGTAAATTTGTGCATTGCATCCTCTGCAATCCTAACCTAGCATTTGATAAATCTGAAACCTTATTGTACCTTGAAGTGTAGAATGAGTCATCAAAAATGTGTACTCTCTGCTCCCCTACTTTGAGAACCACTGCAGCAATGCATACATTATCTATGAACTATAATAAGATACAATAATAAATCATCAATAAAAGACTACAAAAACAGGACAGTAAGTGCCCCTCACATCTAACTGAAGGCACTGCTCGCTTATCTGGACAGAAAGTCTTCCTGACAACCGCAGATGCAAAAGTCTATCATTTTAACTTTAAATATCTTATTTTTTTTATTCTGCTGAGCACAAAAGAAAATCTAAAATGAAATGTCAGGGACTGACAGTCTTTTTCGTAACATCTCACAGCACTGAATGTGAATGGTGACTGTTGCGCCATCTGTTGTACTGTTGTGGGTTCATTTGCATTTTGTTAAGCCCAACACATATTTTGTGTTAACAGGCCATTTAAATGTCATTCAATAAACTTTTTTCTGCACCACATTTCATGCAAATGGGCCTTTTCAGTCAGAACATTTGGTCTTAGAAGACCAAAGACAAATATACCAAAACAGTGAGTTGGTTTAAAAAAATGCAATAAAAGACAGACAAAATGTGCAAATATTGAACCTTTATGGTTCTAACAGCTGTTCACAGGGGCTTTAAGGGACAACTTTGTGCCTTATGCTATCTACCATTAAGAGGCACATATTCATGGAAAGCCTGTTTCCGCCATTAATAAAAAAACAAAAAAAAGGTTATTGCGACTTTTTGTGACATTGTGAGATGTACAGTAAGCTCATTATTGCAAGTTATAAAGTCAGAATGGTGAGATATAAACGTGTAATTCTGAGAAATAAACACAGTTGCAAAATATAAAGTAGCAATTCTGACTTTATAACTCACAATTGATAGACTTTATCACACAATATTGAACTTTTCTTGCAATTGCGAGCTTATTTCACACATTTCTGACTTTTTTTCACAACTGTGACTTATCTCACAATTCATTCTTTATAACTTGCTCAGTTCAATCTCAGAATTGTGCAATAACAGAAATCCATACTTGCCTCTCAATTTATATAGAGAGAGCAGAATTTCTACTTTTAAATAATAATATTTTCATATTATGTAATTCTGAAGAACATAATTTTGTAGCGAGACACAAAATATGTACCAGTAACTACATATCACTGCAGTATCCAAAAGAAATTAACACTAGAGGTAGAGGCAATATGCATAAAGGAAGCTGAAATGGCACGGTTGCATCAACAAATGCATTTTTATGTCAGTTTTGCATTTGCTAACACTATTGATAGGTCAAGGGTTGGAATAGGGCATGTATTGAACATGTGTTTTAGAGCCACCTATAGGACATTTCTCTTTGAAACGTGCTGTAAGAAACATAAAAATGGTGCTGCACAAAAGTATGTTTTCATGAGACCAGTTTGTCATAATCCCGTGCGGTGTGTTATGGCAAGCTTTATGTGTGAGCGTATAGGCTATAGGCAATAGAAGGCTCAATAAAATGAACAACATGGTTTATTAATATATGCGCGAGTGTTTGATTAATCACTTCAATTTAATAACTAAATCTTTAGTTAAGGGCCGCCCTAAAAATAAGTATGTGATATGTTTCTTCAAAACGTGCAAACATGCTTTGCAACACACACACATCCTCACCTTTCATGTAAAAGTACTTGTGATAGTACCGGGCTCCTAGGTCTGCATGCTCTATGAAGTAGATACTTTTCCCTTGTGCCTGGATGTGGCTTTCCCTGGGCTCCTCTAACACTGACACAGCATTGTTGGGACTTTGAAGACTCCTCCACCTGTGCCTGCCGGCCCGCAGCAGGCCGAGCCCTACGCTCTCCTCACCACCCATCTCATTCCGAAAGTGAGGACAGCTGAGTAGGAGATCATTATCGTTCCCATCTCCTTCGTCCAGCAAGGACTGCTCTAGATCTTCCGAGCTAGTCCCGCTTCCCGAGCCGCCCCCTCCGCCCTGAGAAACTGAGGAAGGTGTGGATTGCGAAAGCGGACGGAGCTGAGAGGCAGCTGACGCTCCGGACGTGATGTTCTTCTTGCGCCCGATGCTGTCCCGATTGGTTGCAGCCTCCGACAGGTCGAAGAGGATGCTCTGTACATCATAGTGTGCAAAATTGCGCACCCAAGCACCACCTGGGACATGGTCACAGGAAAACTGAGGGGCCTGCAGAGGGGATGGTTTGGCCTTCTTCCCGAGCCCCTCTGGTTTAGGGGGTTTAACCGGTTTTGACGTGTCTGCTGCGGGGGGACAGTTTCCTGGATACACGCCATCTACCTCCGGAGGGGCCTCATGCAGACCCAGGAGAATAAATGGATCTCTAAAGCGCAAGGCATTGGGACTGAGGACACTTTGATCTTCCGAACTGGGATCTACAGTCTGGGTTTGTCTTTCAAGCGAGGACAGGCTACCGTACTCTCGGTGGAGGGACTCACACTGCCCAATGGTCCCAGATTTGTCCCCCCCTACTCGGAGCAACTTCCTCCCCACTTGCCCCGCTGAATCCAAATCTCCAAGGGTGACATCACTGTTGCTGCGCTGCATTATGTGTCCACGACCTACTGTCCTCAGATTCAGTGCAGCTGCACTGGGTGTGACGCTCTCACTGTTTGTTCCCTCTCCCTCTCTCCGAGGGGGCCATTCTGTCATGTTTGGTGTCCGCACAACACCACCATCCTGCTTGGGGTCAAAGTTCACTCTCCCTAGGGGCGGGCGTGGGCTCTGCCTGCGAAACTTGCGGATGAAGAGATCGTCTGACTGCATGATTTGAAGTTGTGGGAAGCTCTGACTTTTCGGTTGCCCTTGCCCCTTTTCTTATGCCTCCACACCAATTTACTGCATCTGCGTGAACAAGTCAGGAGTTTTTGGGGAACTTAAGTGACCGGCACAAATGTTTCTTGCTTTAGCCATGAAAACTGAAATTCTCCAGCACTGCCAGCAGATCTCCGTTCGATAGGTTCCTCATTCACTAAAATATTTAGAAGGGCTGAGCGCAACCTTCTGCCTTGGAATAAAATAACAGCCGTGCAGGCTCCAGAGATGATTTCAATCTCTCTGTAAACATCTTAAGTTCTGACATACAGGATTACTCTCATCATAAATGTTATAGGATGCATCCAGCAGAATGACTTTGACTGTATGCGGACTGACTGAAATTGGATTCCCAGTCTGGTTTATTCTGAGTCAGGTACGCCTCGTTGTGACTCTCTGTTCACGGCCGACCAACAATCTCTGCACCCTTAGAGACCACGGCTGCATCCTCCACTGTATTCCTGAAACACAATAAAACAGGTTATTATTAGTTTGTATGCGATAATAGATGTTGCGTTTTTTTGGAAAATTACATTGCGTTGTTTAAAAGTTTGCTGTAGTAAAATCTGCTTCGCCACTTACTGTATTCTGCTGTACTCTGTATTGATCTGTGCGGCTATTAGTGGGAATGACCGCTTTAAGTTATTTATATGAGAGTGGTTTGTTGATTGACTTTAAACAATCACTTACTTCTTATATTAAAAGTGGTCAGACTTTTGTTATGTGGACAAGGTTTAACAATCTGGCACTGAGCAGAAAACGTACTGTGTATTGAGAAACAGCTGAAGATGGAAACATGAGCAACCTCTTTTCCCAACTTATAAAGCACACAGTATCATATAGAAGCAATCCTGCTGAACGTTCAGTGATCCATTTAAGCATAAAGCAATAACCTCTGTGCGCATGTGCTTTGTGAAGAGTGTTTGCAGTCATGTAGAAACATACATGGAAGATCATATAGGCTACACTTCAGTGATCAAATACTTGCCTTGGCTAGTATTGGCACAGATGTCTTGGTAACGTAAAAATGCCCAAAAAAAAAATAGTAAAGCAAAAAGCATACAGTGTTTCACTAACGTGACCTGGAACTATACACAACAGAACCAATTATCATCAGCACTTCTGTTTACACTGGTTGCGGCACAGACTGACACAACAAAACTCTGACAGTTAACTAATGCCGCTTCTGACCTGAAAGAGAAATCAATGCACAACAGCACTTGTGTCGACAACAAAGCCAATTTCAAAGAACATTTTCTTTGAAATATTCTTTGCTTTTAATAATGTAACGTCATCAGTGTGGTTCTGTTGACGGATTAATCCTGTGTTTGCGCCTCCCTAGTATACGACAAGTGTGTTTCAGTGGGTGGAGCTAAACAGGCAGCGATGTAGAAGCAGGCATCGATCTTCTCCTGTGGGGGCAGTGTTTAGCCAGATTAGGTTATGTCATAATCTGACACGAATCATTTTCTGGTTTTGGTTTCAGTAAAAGCTGTCTAGAACTAACGAAAGGGTTTTGAAAGGTGCAGGATGTTTTTATAATACATCGACCTGTTAAATGTCAAAAGATCAAAGGAAATTAGATTTCTCAGTACATGACCCCTTTAAAGAAGAAGGAAATGATTTCCACATATTTGCTGAACCTTCAAAATTAATATAAAATAGCTCATTTGTTCACTGTTAAACAGTTTTATCAAAAGGCCCATGAAACCTATTTTATTTTCCACTAAATTTTAAAATCTGTTTTATGATTTTTAATTTTATAATTTAAAATGATGTCTAATGAAATTCTAATATTTAAATCACAACAAAACAAATGAGACGCTGGGTTGCAGAAGTTTATAAATTAATTAAAAATGCATTCATTTAATGAAATTCCTTATAATACTAATAATAATAATAATATGCATTTTTTTTATTCTTTGAGAAGTAATTTTTTTTTTGTATACAGTAATAATGTACTTCTGTCACAATTTCTTGAGTTAAACCAAACCTTTATTTTGGCAGTTTCAGTGTGTACTTGACACTATTGGTTTTATTTTTATTATTATTATCATATATTTTGTTTTGTATTACAAAAAACAGTGTAAAGCTGTTGAAGTGACTTAAAGAGCAGCTCTGGAAACGCATTTTATGTGTATGTGAAGGTGCAGATGCTGAAAGCAACATGTGCAAAATGTAACTGAGGTCGAAACTATGCCATACATTAATTAACACAGAGACTTACTACAGTAGCTACTGCTTCACTTCTGCTGATACATTAAACCACATTGATTACAAATGTCCAGAGCTTATCATTATTTTTGACATGCATTGTTTGTCCCGAAGTTCCATTTACTTCTAATCTCACAAAACAGTGATGAACCCTGCAGAGGTGACACAAGGATCGGCCTATAACTCAGTACAGAGCATGGCTCCCAAACACTGCTGGACCACTAACCTAAAAGATTAAGATTTCAAGTGATTTCCGTCAAAAATTAAGATGTACCCAAACGTGCCCCATTCCTAATTTACACACGCCGGCAATTGATTTGAACTACATATGCAGGCTCTTCTTGAACCAGGGACTGCTCACATTAAGAACAATGACATCAACAAAAACCATGTAAGAACTTTAATGTTATTTGCACGCTCTACATGTGGCTGTGTAATTGAGTATGCAATACCTGACACACACATGATGATTCTGACACATCATGCAGTAATTTGTCTTGCATTAAGGGGGAAAATCACAGCCCTGTTGAAACACGAAGTGAAAAGGTAGAACATTTCAAATTTTTATACACTTCCTTTGTGTCAAATATAGCATAGAGACTATGGCGTACATCAGACCACATCCACCCAGCTGACCTGCACAATAGCTGCTCTGCTCACAGGAGGGGGGGGGGGCTTCCTGCAAACTTTGCCAATACATCGGAAAGTACTCATAAAATATGTAACAATGATTGGCAAGTTTTTTTAAGTACAGGTTGCATGATTTTTGCCTTGCCATTTGCTCCTGCACACACCCTCTTTCAGGATCTCTATCCCTGCATTCTTGGGGAAAGGAGGAGAGGAAGATTAATGTCACTGAGACGTGCCTGATAACGTTCGTTTTAACAACAAAATCATCTGAATTGTTATGGATGCCATTGTGCAAATGATTTAAAAAAAGCAGTTTTGTATTTTAATGTCAACAGTAATTTAATTTGGACAAATAAAAAAATCACGAGCTTTACAGCTGCATTTGTAAAAAGCCTATTTAAAACTCTCTTATTGAGTTATTACTAGTAAAAACTAGCACAGCACCTTATTAAAAAAACAAAAGTAACTGTAGAGCTCTTTAATTCAATTACAGAAAAAAACTTTATAGTAAAAATAAACACTTTCAATCCCAATCATGACATGATGACTTTCGAATATAGTAACAAGCTCATAAAGCTCTGCAACTAAATTTTTACTCCTCATCAAATGCAAAACTAAATGTTGACAGATCTCTTTAGACATTTATGGATACTGACATCCGTCCAAAATACTACAGTACAGTCAATACTTTGAGCTGCCTCCCTGAGACAGAGAGGCCTCTTTGAAAATCAGCGTTAATGCTCTGCTTTACTCATTCTTGGCCTCATCCACTGCCCCAACACTTTCCTGCCTGGCCTTTTATTAAAAAAAAGATAAATATTCATGAGGCGCAATTACCATAATGAGTTGCCTGTGAATAGAAAGCTGTGAGATGCTATTCTGACTAGTAAGAATTACTACGTCTTTAATTACATCTTTGCTGGTAATAATGCATTTAATTATACTGTATATGATGCTTAAAAATACTAGTTCTACTTTTATGCTAAATGTAGTCATTTTAGATGCATGTAACTTAAAATCGACAAGTACAAATATAATTCTGACTAGCCAAAATTGGATGATTAAAGATTAGAATAGAATTACAGTCTAGTTGTATTAAATGACAGACATCTACAAGTAACCTAAGAAAAACTTTGTGTGTGTGTGTTAATATCATTAGACAGCACTTTAACTAGACTTGTGAAAACTCAACTTTAGATATCTAAAACTAAAAAAAGGAAGTCGATCGAGACAAAGAAATATTCCGATACCCGGAATCCGCCTATACAGATCTGTTTTTTAGTGTAACACATAGTAGTCAGGCACTGACGCTGGAAGCTTTAGGATAAATTGGCTAAAAAACAATGTGTTGGCGTTCTGGCCAGCTGTAAAAAAGCACTTAAGATTTCAGAAACATAAATCGGAATATTTCTCATGAATGAAGCTATCTGGCATTTTTGCAAAAAGCACTATTAAGGCAATGAACTTCAAAAGTTTGGTAAGCAAAATCCACAACCCTTTCTTCCCTTCCAAATTGTGAGACTATTTCAGAAAGAGTCTTTCTTAGCTTTAGCCAGTAATTTGGACCTATTTCATTACACCTTCCAACATTAGATTGAAAGCATAGGCCTTCTCATGTTTCCAACATTTAATCAATGGATGGCTCCACACGCATCCACAGATGTCTGGGCTAAACCCGAATATCCACTGACCCCAGACCCTGTCTTTCTTTCTCCGCATCGTTTTGTGCTGATGTGCCGTTTCCTTCCTATGAGCATCCATGCACTAAATTGCATCCAAATGCCGCTTGAAAAAAAAATGCAATGTGGATGCAGTCGATAATAACAAAGAGATTAATAACAACCCTCTTTACGACCAAAAGAGCATTTATGAGCATTACACCAACAAAGGCTGCTCGCGCTGAATAGACGACGATGGTAATGATTTGCCTGCTGCATCTCAGCGATGCCAACCGGAACAGGACGAAGTCACCGAGCGAACAAAGAAGCGAACAGCACATCCTCTCTCACTTACAGGATTGGTGTCACTCGCATTAAAACAGCGTCCTCGAATGAAACTCACCGACAACAAAGCGATGTCTGACAGCTGTCTGGTCTCTTCAGCTCTCCCTTTCCCCCCCCCCTCGGGTAATTCAGTTGACGTGTTTTAGGCTTCAGCTCGACGAATATGTCGTTTCTGCACAGCGACTTCCTGTGATTTGCAACCTCGAGAACAGGTGCAATGGTGCAGCGAGCCTTTCCGATGCGCGCGAGCCAAGCTCCAATACGCGAACACTGCGGTGATGTGTTTTAAAGGTGAACGACGAGGATTTGACGGGTTCATCTCTCTCTCTCTCTCATGCACACACACACACACACTGTCCAGATCTTATTTCACACTCTTCTCTCTTGAAAGAGACGGGGTTTCTGCTTAGTGTAGATTTGGGGGCAGAATATGCGCACTGAGCAGATGCAGCAGCCTCGAATGCCAGAAATGTTGCACGGAATAAATAATTGGGTGGATTGGAGGGCAACTGCACATGCAATTGAATGGCCAAGATGGGTTTATTTATGATGAATGAACGCTTGTTTTGGTCAAATCAAATACGGATTCAACAGAATGCATTATGTTGTGCATTTAACACATTTGTTTTTATACGCACTGTCTGTTTCCTCTTTCTGAGATGGGAAATTACTGAGACCCCATTCTCAGCCCGCCGATTCAAGTTTCAGTTTCACTTCCAATTTTCTTACATGTGATATTAAACAAAAAAGAAGTAGCTTTCTGCATACACGTCAGGCTAAATGAATGCCCTGTTTGACATTTTGTATTGTTGTTTTGGGCCTTGTGAATATTGCATTTGGGTGTTGATAAAACTACTGCTTGTTTTATTATGTTTTGCTTGCATGTTTGTGGATATTTTAAACTTCATGTGGACACTTTTTGTCATTTATGTTTACTCTGCATAAAACATTTAGAATGCATTATCAAGCATCATAAATCTTTCATAATGTCAATATGATTATCCCGCGGCCTCTCTGCTTTTCCTCACCTGTTTTCAGTTTCAGGTGCATCACCGGCTAATGTGTTTTTTAATGTTTTGAGTTCATTTATAATTGATAGCTGAAAATAGATACAAATACCCACAACCCCAGGTATAAACTTTTCATATGCAAAAAGTAGTTTTAGGTTATGTAGCCCATTATTTAATATTGTAATATTATAGCCAATTTTTTTGAGGAGAATGTCTCTGTCAGTAACATTATTTATATATCTATGTAAATAAAATCAAAATGAATAAAACTGAATCTATGTAACCTACAAGATATTTATGAATTTTCTCTCTTGTTGTCATCTTGTATTTCAGAAACTACCAGATCTCATGAATGTGTGTATAAATAGTACGTCTAATAAAAACAAGAACTCGTGTTTTAGAAACAAAAAAAAAAAACGACTTTGTAATGGGTAGGCTTGTCATATACGTCCATTAAACGTCCACAAACTTCTCGTTTTTATTTGGCGTACTATTTATGCATTTCCATGAGACCAGGCTGTTAAGAATCTACATATAGATCACTAAAAAGCAATTGTATTTATACACAGATATTTGAGAATTTGTCGCACAGGAAGTCTGGCTTAATGTCAAAAACCAAGTAGTTCTAGATGCACTTGGTTAACCTGACCTTCCATACTAAAAGAGATTTTGTATACATTTAATTTATTTAGCAGCCTATGTGCAGATGAACAGACACTGTTGGGTAGCATAACATTACTTTTTGCAGTAACTAGTATAGTAAATTTCATTAATAATATTACCACCCATGAAACAGCTCTGAGGCCTCAAACCCTATTAATTTGAAGACAATCCAATAATTCCTAGATTTGTTTTCATAATGTTTATGGACATAAAGTCGTCAGTGCAGCAGGCGAGCTTGGGATATGAAAAAGCTTACATTTAGTGGTTGAAAATATTGCTATTACATTCATTTGTAAGGAGAAAATATAATGTGAACATTGATTTTGCACACTTGTAAACTGCAGACTTTGCAAAGAACATATCTGCACACTTTAAAATAACTCAGTTTCTTCTTAGTATTTTGTATCTGTTATGTTTATTAGGGTTGTATGTTACATGTAATGTTGTTAAATGAATGTTTATTGCACATTTCAGTGTAATGAGTCTCACCGTGATGGTGTTTAGTGTTTGTGTGAATGACACTGAGCTCCTTCTATACATGTTACTACTGAAAAGCTGCTTGTGATGGGCTTTGGTTCATCATGTGACTTTCTCATCACCACCTGCATTTAGTAGTTATCAGTGTATTTCAAAGGTACAAAATAGATTTCACTACTTTAGTAGGTCGATATATATTACGTTACAGTTTAATATTAGAAAATATGGCGTTTAACCGTAAATTTAACATAAAACCAAAAATATTTTTACCATATTTTTCACGGTTTTATTCGGGCAGCCACAGCTGCTGTTTATTTACCATACCTTTTGCAGAATTTCTTTACAGTGTATATCTAATTTCTGTATATAGTATATATATATATATTACTATTATTTTTCTCTTCATATATTCCGGCTCTACTGTGTTATTCCTATGTCTGTTCTGGAAGCTCATGTCGTCAAGTCAAATTCCTTGTGCGTAAAAACATACTTGGTAATAAAGCTCTTCTGATTCTGATACTGATTTATATTATATCGTTATATACTGATTTATATTATACCATTATATTGTTGTATTAGTTTACTCTGGCATTAAATGGCTTACCCACCCACATGATCCTGATTGTATTAGAAAATGAAACATTTTCATATGATATTTCTTTTGGTAAAATACATCCTGAAATATAATCATACATGGGTAACTAATGAATTAGCTACAATTAATAAAACAATGCCACTATCAATCAATATTAAGTTGTCCTTGTTACTCAGGTTACATATGCTCACAAGTATATAAACAATAAATGATGCATAATTACATTCATTTTAGTGGACATGTAACAGTAATTGACACCATTAGCCTTTGCTTTGGCTACTTTATCCAACATCTAATAGTGTGTTGCCTAGGTTTTCTTTTAATGCATTTTTGATTCTGTCCCCACAAATTAGTCCCCCCGTATTACATTTATCCATATTTCAGCAAAACAGTTCTGATTATGAATACTGCTATGACCTATGCAAGGCCTATGCAAAACACTTAAACCCTATCAAGCTGCTATGATACATGGCTTGCTATGATGCCCAGTGTTTCTTACCATTTTAAATTCCCTGTGTGCGGTGAGGGATTAAACATCGAAAAGGCTTAAAAAGCTTTCAGGCGCGAGGGCTCCAACATTGACCTCACTGAATTCTGCTGCACTTAATAAACACATACACAATAAATATGTATTATATAAATAACACTTAAATTGAAGAACAGAAAGCAGAGCATTTTTTTTCCACAGAAGAATATGTTTCTAACTGTCACCCTTATTATAGGGTCTGCTTCCTGTTAGGCGGGAAATGATGTGATGCCGGCTGACCTTTATGTATGCTGGGAGAATGAAACTGTCATGCCATCCTGCATGGCCTGAAAGAACAAGGTTAACTTCCGTTTGGTTCAATGTGTAGTTTCTCTCAACTTTGTTTCAGATTTTCCATGTGACTTGTACAGCAGATTCAATAGATATACCTCATTATTTCCATTAAATGAGAACAATGTATGTGCATACTTTTTATACAAAAAATGCAAGAGCTAGACTAAGGCCCTGTTTACACCCTTGACATGTCTTGTTTGATACAATCACAAGTGGTCAACCAAGACAGATTGCAGTTATCGCACACGTCTCAAATCAATCTCCTGCGATCATTAGGCATTGGATTTAGTTTACGCATGTCTCTAATATCTTGAATACAATTCCCTTAAAAAGAGAGATCTTCCACAAGACAAAAGAATAACTAATGTACATATTTACATAAATTATAAAATTCTTCTTATCTTATTGTTACTTCCTCCTTGCATCATGTCAGTCTGTCACGGCAGGTTGATAATATTTCGAAAAAGCTCTGTGAATTATTTAGCACGTATCGATGTTTATAAACAACTGATATACAAAGAGTAAAATAAAATCAATATTTACAGGCAGTGCTTTTGAAGGATGATAATTTCACTTTATCACTATTACAACATCCAACGTTTATAGCTAGTTTACTGAAGTCAACTTTGTCTTTTTGAAAACAAGAATAAAGATTTGTGAAAATGATACACTTTAAAAGAACATACTTAAGTGTGATCTGAGTGTAAGGTTTTTGGACACTTAAGATAAATGCAAGTTAACTGCAATAAAATAAAAAAAAAGAATATTACAGTTTAAATTTATATATGCCATGCAATAAGCCGGACCTTTTGACCCACTTAAGTAAGACTTAAGTACATTTCAAAATGACGACATATACTTAACCACTCTTCTCCTATGCCTTACGTCTTCTGCCATTTTAAAGAACATTACGGCATAAGCGTAGGCTTTCCTCTAGATGCAAACAGCCACAGATTACACTCGTGCGTGTGCTTCAATTAAGTGCATTAAAGCTTGCGTATACGGTGCGTTCAGCATGATGGAAGACGTAAGTCATGGGAGAGGAGTAAATTATGTTATTTATGCTTTCTTTGCGCAAAATTCGCAAAGTGAGGTTGATCCACTGATGTCACATGGACTTTTTTACTATGTTTCTGGACCTGGGATCATTTCAGTTGTGTTGCTGTCTATGGAGGGACAGACAGCTCTCTGAAATCATCAAAAATATCTTGAACGAAGGTCTTATGGGTGAGCAAAAAAAAATGCAAGTAGCATTTTTGTTGTTGTTGTGTTTTTTTTAAATATATGGTAACACTTTATTTTAAGGTGTCCTTGTTACAGTGTAGTTATACATTTAGGTACTGAGTAATATTAACAAACAACTTATATAGTTAGTTAGGATTAGGTAATTATGCATAATTTATTGTTATAATAGTAATAAGTACATGTAACAAGGACACCTAACAAGGCTTGATTACATTACAAGTACACATTCAGTACATTTAAGCAAACGTCTTTTTCCCAAGCATCCTGAAATAGTGCATTAGTGGTGTCTCACTTCTCTGCACTTAGAGAGCAACCCAAGTAAAAATTGGCTGCTCCCGAGTTCCCCTAATGTGGTACTAGTACAAGGTCACCTCAGTGCTCGAAGCAACACTATTTTTAGCATATGACACTGAACACTAAATAAAAAATAAACGCCACTTTATGTTCAGTGTCAAAAATGGCTGTTTGACAAAAATAGCAAAGAACTGACACAATAAATGTGTCCGTGAGAAAATGTAGCGAAGAACTGTAAATATGGAAGGACTGGTTACTCTTAGGATGGTTCAGCGAACCATCAGACCACATACAGGACATGTTTCAAACTTCATCTCCAATGCAAACTTCAGAAAAAGAACAAAACCTCAAGCGGGAAGTTTCTCAGTTTGGTTAATGAAGTCTGGCCAATGTTGCGCATGTTTTCATGTGAAATATGTTCTCAGACATAGATAGGAAACACAAGCAGACAGAAAGTTGAAGAGTTGTTGAACCTGTTGGCCGCATTTGAAATGGCAGGAGTTTTATGAGTTGTATGACACATTAAGAGGAAGAGGAACTTGCATGACAAAAAAGCATGAAGGAAATTAAGCTTGCAAATTCAAATAAGAGTATTTTATTCCTTATACGACTATTGTTTGAAAGTTTTCTATCTGTGAGTGCAGCTTCCTCTATCTATAGGCCCATTTCTGTATGTATGTACACATTCCTTCCTGTAATCAGCGGTAAATGCCATCAGGTGCCTGATTTCACATTGAGTCAAATACAGTAGTCAACATTTGAAGTGGATCAAAACCTTTCATCAAAGTTGTCCTAAAACCAAAATTTGTTCTTGTCTTAGGATATTTTTTAATAACCTGTTTTAATCCACTTCAAATGTTGACTACTGTGCACTACACACTTATTATGATTATGAACATGGTCAGTGAACAACGGCTGTGTGTATTTTTGTATGTTTTTACTGTTGCTAAGACGTACAATTTAACATATTTTAAGGTTTAAAACGTACAAATGGCTACATATTGTTAAAATACGTAAAATAGTTGTTTTTATTTAATTAAGATATTTGTATCAGTGCATTTTTATTGTTGTGTCAACAAGCAGTTTAGATTTTTAGATCCCTAAACCTACCAATCTTTTATTTTTAGTCTGGCTGGGCCTTTGCCGTTTATGGTCACCCCTTCTCTCGCTGCTCCAGATGGATCATCAAATAAAGGCTTGGATTTGGGTGTGTTCCTTGCATGGATGCCAAAGAATAGGATTACAGTGTATTAATTTGTAATTGTTGCGTTTTTTGGTGTATTCACAGCATGTCAGAGAAAACCCCTTTTGTGGTCCATGTGAAATAGACATTAAATGACTAAAGTAACTTGCAGAAAAGTTATTTATTTTAAGGTTTTAAAATGAAGTCTTTATATTAAGTGTCCTTATTACACGGCTCTCTGGAATGCTTGATTCTGATTGGTCAGTTCAGACATTTGCAGGTTCGTTCTTTTCGAATAATAACCACTCCAAAGTAATAACGGATAGCCGGCCAATAAAGATGACCGTTTGGGGCCATCTTGTGACAAACACTGGACAACCACAATTAACAATGGAAAATGTTCCTATTAATAATTAATATTATTCATATGCAGATGTTATAAATTGTCTTACTAACGTTTGAATGTTAGTCACGTGGTACTATATCGTTTCGCGGAAGGATGAAGATGTTTATTTAAAACAAATACGCCAATAAAATTTTTCAAATTCATATTCATGTCCAGTTTTTTTTCCTTATGTGGCAAGTAGCCGTGTAATAAGCGGGTTAATGGACAGGCAGCCGGTAGTTATCGCGAAATAAGCCCCATCAGTGTGATATAAGCCCAAGATCTGTCCATTATCCCTTACCTAATACCTGTGTACTTCCATTGTAACTAGATGTGTATCTAGTATGTAATCACAGAGTACACACTGCTACATAGTATCTACAGCTGTAATATTTCTGTAACTACACACATGTAACACCCCTCAGAATGGTGTGTGT